>OW119926.1:9883137-10208606 GCA_933210815.1 Meta bourneti
CGATATAACTAATGCTAGGGCAAGGTAATTGGCTGCGACCCAGCGGTTGAGAAACACTTCATTTTCAATAGATAGGTATTTAATTAACGTCGCACTGGAGCAACACAACGGCTATTAGCGACAGTCCGGGATCAAACCCAAAGGGAGAGATCCAAGGACAACACACGTAATTTTGAAACACGGTCAGATGACGAGATCACACCTGAGCTAGCATCCCACTCTCCAAACTTCCACACCTCGCCAACGTGAGGATATTTCAGGTCACCGACAGAATTAACTTGCACCAGCCCCCCTTTTATGCGACGGTCTTTGGTTGGATTCGGACTCGCAACCCTCCAGTTGCTAATCCGTTACTCTTCCAACTAGGCTACTCATTTTCAATGGAAGACAAAATAAATGACAGACCTTCGAATAAGCTGGTTGAAATTTAGGTTTTATTATGTAAAACTGTTTGGGGCTACGTCAAACCATTATCACTCAAATCATTTGTATGGTTTTATGAAATTATTTTCAACCATTTATATCAAACAAATCACAAATGTTTCGGGATTTACTTAATTCCTCCATTTTTGTATTCTGTATCTTGCGCCTATGAATCTTTAATTATCCGGATGCCATTTTACTCTATTGGGGTTCTCAGAGGATTGTCGAAATAACTAGACCATTAAAATTTAATAAAAATAATCCTTCAAAATCGTGTTCAAGAAGATTCCAAACGTCCCATACGTCCTTTCTTTAAAAAGTTATTGGTGCAAAATAACTCAGTTTACCATATGTGTACGGTTTTGTTTCTACTAATTTCTTCACGGATATGCGAACACCTAAAATCTGGAACCTTTGGGATAACATCCGTTGTGGTTACACTTGAGGATATTTTACATTAACAAAGCAAGTATTGGATATTTTTTGTTTAGCTTTGCTTGAAGTCTCATGTCTAAACTGCGATAAATAATTTCATCGCCTGATTTATACAAAAATCAGGCTGTAAATCTGTGTAATGGAGGCAAACTTTTGTGGGGAAGAAAATTAATGCTAGAATTTGACTTATTTACAATTAGTAGAAAATTACTCATTAAAAGAAAAATATATAAATTTATAATTTCAAAGTTTCCCATTGTTACAGTAAATATTTGTTTTTTCAAACACGTGTAAGAATATTTCTATGGATCAGCCCCTGAATTACTTCACTATTTGAAAATCATACTACAAGTATTTGAGAAGCACGCTTGAGAAGTTCTAGGTATAATTAGGCTTTTCTGGGACCTGGGTAGTAGCCCTTGGCCTTGCTATCTATCACTGTCATCGCTCTCCTTTGATGGTCCGGTCTGAATAGACTACTGCTGAGACCGATTGACTGAAGAAGGGGAGAGCACTCCCTTTGTCCAAACCCTGACACTTTTAAAGAGAACTCGCTTTTTCGGGGTGACGTTTTCGGGAACACAACTTTGAGATTCCTCGCCGCCAGGAGGGTTAATAGTGTTTTAACCCAAGCCATAAATTCATCCTGGCAATCCGCTTGGGATTTGGAAAACCATAACAAACTTCATGATATTCAACCATCTATAAAGGGATTTAGCAAAACAAACTTAAATAGAAATCATCACGTAAAACTGACAAGGCTCCGAATCGGACATTCCTTTTTTACCCACAGACATTTACTGCTGGGAGAACCAGCTCCTTTATGCTCATCATGCAATAGTATTTTTTCCATAAAGCACATATTGACGGAATGCCGGAATTTTAATCATCATAGACTAAACCGATTTGGTATCTCCCCTATTACCTTAACAGACTTGTTGATGGACCCACATCATAAAAACTTATTTTTATTCCTTACTGACATTGGTTTCGTTAACTTTATTTAGATTTCATAATCGACTGCAACATACACAACTGCACTCAATTTTATTGCGTAGCTTTCTGACTCGTTCTAACTAAATACCAGTTATGAACTAGCTATTGTTTGGCGCAGCATGGCCAAATCTGGCCCTTGTGCCATAAAAAACCAACCAACCAACCAACCAACCAACCAACCATTCCATCAAGAAATGTTCTTCTGACCTTCGATTCTCCTGTTATGCCAACAAAAATAAAAGCCGGTTACTTGTGCTGCGACGTGAGGCCTTTCATTCCAAGCCCACTGCGATGCTTTTTATGCCAGAGATTTGGACATGCTAAAACAGCATGTCGAGCATCAGCAACCATCTGTGCACGTTGCGCAAAGCCCGGTCACGACAGTTCTACATGCTCCGAAATCGAACATTGTGTTAATTGCCAGGGAAATCATGCTGCGTATTCAAAAACTTGCCCTCGTTGGATACAGGAAAAAGAAATCCAAACATTAAGAGTTACCAAAAATCTATCCTTTCCCGAAGCTAGAAAATTTATAGAATCTCGTACACCTCGTCCTAACACCTCATATGCATCCGTCATTAAAACTAGCAAAACAATAAGCACCCAAACATATAATTCAGATTTTACATCTAATAAAGTAAATGCAGAAACGCAAATAAACTCTACTCCTTATAATTATCAACCAACCAAATCAAATCAGCAATCCCATAGCTTAAGCCCAAAATCAATTGACAAAGTTACAAGTAAACCCTCAAACCTGCCGCAACAGAGAACCACACCAGCAACAAAAATCTTCAAGCCGAACCCAACAACGTCAATAGACCAAAATAAAAAAAAGCAAAGTAAGAAAGACAAACTTATTCCCCGGAACTCTAGAGATCACTCAAAATTACCGGATACCGAAATAGATTTACACCCTTCCACGGACTCAGACATGGAGTTTGGAGAGGACGGTATTGACGAGAACGCTGCATTTTTTAGAAAAGGTTCTAGATTTTACAAAAAACCTTCCAAATAAAACCACCCAACCTTTATTTCAAAAGACATTGAAAAGGGCTCTAATTTTTAAAAAATAAATGGCTATTAATCTCCTAACTTGGAACTGTCATGGTTTTCGTACACATATCGACGATATCAAATCTCTAATAAATAATTTTAACCCTGTTTGCCTAGCCCTTCAAGAAACATACTTAACGCCTACTAACACAATGAATGTTAAAAATTATAATTTAATAAGAAATGATTACATCCACGGTGCACGCGCTTCGGGCGGCGTGGCTATAATGACCTTGCAGAATTTCCCATCCAGAAGAATTTCTTTAAATACGAGCATTCAAGCAATAGCCATTCAACTTCATATTAAATTTTTAATAACAATCTGCTGCATATATCTACCCCCAAATGAAAGCGTTAGTCAGCAGGAACTAAATGATTTAATAACTCAACTTCCGTCTCCATACTTCATCATAGGGGATTTTAACGGACACAACCCTCTTTGGGGAAGTAATGATTTTAACACAAAAGGACAACAAATTGAAAAATTGATGGATGATCATTGTCTCTGCCTTTTAAATGATTCCAGTCATACATACTTCCATACTCCGACCCAAACCTTTCACACCCTGGACCTTGCAATATGCTCCCCTACTTTGCTTTCATTTTGGGACTTTAAAATTGACAATGATCTGCACAATAGCGATCACTTTCCAATCATTTTAACATATAACTGCAATGACGTTTTACTACCCAGACGACCTGTGCGATATATATTTGAGAAAGCGGATTGGACTCGATATCAGGTGGAATCAAACATTTCCGACAACATGGTTATGATGCCTAGCATAAATGATGCCGTTGAAATGATAACGAACACCTTGATTAAGGCGGCAGATGTGGCTATCCCCAAAACATCGGGTAAAATGCCTAAATTATGGAAGCCTTGGTGGAATGAAGCATGCTCTCAAGCCCATAAATTCCAAAAAAAAGCATGGAACACCTTCAGACGTTATCCCACCACTTCGAATTTGATAGTTTTCAAGCGGGCTAAAGCAGAAGCTCGAAAATTAAGGAGACAGCGACAAAAAGAATCCTGGCAAGAATACGTAAATACAATCGAATGTCGAATATCATCAAAACAGCTATGGGGAAAAATTCGAAAAATTACCGGCAAATATCGTAATCCAAATATATCGTTTTTACTTCAAAATGGACAAGTCGTTTCAGACGTTAAGACAATTGCTGACACCTTGGGAGAATCTTTTTCTAAGGTATCTCATGAGAGCTCTTACCCCCAAGATTTTATTAATTATAAGCGACGTGAAGAACGCAAGACGTTAAACTTTCAACCATCCGCTCATAAAACTTACAATCGTAATTTTACCATATTCGAACTGAAAAATGCATTAAGAAAATCACACCCGACTTCACCGGGCCCCGATCATATTCATCTAGACATGTTGACCCATCTCAATGAAGACTCATTACAAAATGTTTTACTTCTCTATAATAGAATTTGGACAGAGCAAGATTTTCCGACAACCTGGCACAGAGCTATTATTATTCCAATACCGAAACCTGGGAAGGATCCTCAAGACCCTAATAACTATCGACCCATTGCCTTGACAAGCTGTATCTGCAAAGTCATGGAAAGAATGGTGAATGCTCGGTTGATACATGTCCTTGAGTCTGAAAAACATCTATCGGAGTTTCAAAGCGGATTCCGTTTTGGACGAAGCACCTACGACAATGCCTTAATGCTGGAATCCTCTATCAGAGATACATTCGTCACAAAGAAGCATTTGGTAGCTGTCTTCTTCGATATGGAGAAAGCTTACGATAGGACATGGCGATATGGCATAATGCGAGACTTATACGAGATGGGCTTTCTGGGAAATCTCCCACTATTTATTCAAAACTTTTTATTGACAAGGACCTTTAGCGTTCGCATTAATAATATTTTATCAGATGACTTTTCACAGGACGAGGGTGTTCCCCAAGGAAGCGTTCTAAGCGTGATACTTTTTATAATTAAAATCAACGGTATTATTAAACAACTTCCTCCATATGTGCACGGAACGCTTTTTGTAGACGATTTCCAAATATTCTGTTCTGGAATCAATGTACCTTTTATTGAAAGACAACTCCAAACGGCTATTAGAATTGTAAGTAAGTGGGCAAACGAAAATGGTTTTGTTTTTTCTTCGCAAAAGACTGTATGTGTACATTTTACTAGAAGACGCGGACTTTTTCCTGATCCAGAACTTTTACTAGACGGAACTGTTATTCCAGTAGTTCCAGAAATAAAATTTTTGGGTATTATTTTTGACTCGAAGTTATCTTTTCGATCTCATATCAAAGTATTGAAACGAAAATGCAACCAATCATTGAATATTTTAAAGGTTTTATGTAACACAACTTGGGGAGCTGATTTTATTTCAATTTTAAAAATTTACAAAGCTGTTGTCCGATCGAAACTCGATTATGTTAGTGTAATATATGGATCTTCTGCTAAGTCTGTTCTTCAAGCCCTGGATACTATTCATCACCAAGGCCTCCGATTATCCCTCGGAGCTTTCCGCACTTCGCCAGTCCAGAGTTTATATATAATGACAGGCGAGCCGGATTTAAGACATCGACGTGAGAAACTTACCCTAAAATACTATTTTAAGATTAAAGCCAACCCTTCTCACCCATTGCATAATAGTGTAACTAACCCTAAATTTGGAAGTCATTACTCATTAAAACCTTCATTCATACCGTCACTTGGTTTTAGAGTCCGTACCATAATGAATTCATTAAATGTTGACAATCTGGGAATATTTCCTAGAGAAAACGAGCCTCCACCTTGGAATGATAAAGGTCTACTTACCATCAATGACTTTTCACATTTTAACAAATCATCAACCCCCGATACCATTTATTTACAATTATTCCATTCCCATAGAAACAAATATTCATCTTTTAAAACAGTTTTTACTGACGGATCTAAGAACGGGACAAATGTTGGAGCCGCGGCCGTTTTTGATAATACAACCATTGCTAGAAAATTGCATGGGTGCTGCAGTGTCTTCACTTCAGAGATCTACGCAATAATTTTAGCCTTAAAAACGATTTCTACACACACTAATAAAAACTGGATCTTGTATACCGACTCTAAAAGCAGTATCGAATCCCTATTAAACTATACACATAAAAGTCATTCCTTGGTTTTAAAAGCAATGAATTTGCTCCTAACATTAACAGAAAATGATTTTCGGATATTCTTTTGTTGGATTCCTGGGCATGTGGGAATCCGGGGCAATGAGAAAGCGGATTTGGCAGCCAAAAACGCAACATTGATTATAAACTCCAATGTCCCGATTCACGACATTAATAGTGTTTTAACCCAAGCCATAAATTCATCCTGGCAATCCGCTTGGGATTTGGAAAACCATAACAAACTTCATGATATTCAACCATCTATAAAGGGATTCAGCAAAACAAACTTAAATAGAAATCATCACGTAAAACTGACAAGGCTCCGAATTGGACATTTCTTTTTTACCCACAGACATTTACTGCTGGGAGAACCAGCTCCTTTATGCTCATCATGCAATAGTATTTTTTCCATAAAGCACATATTGACGGAATGCCGGAATTTTAATCATCATAGACTAAACCGATTTGGTATCTCCCCTATTACCTTAACAGACTTGTTGATGGACCCACATCATAAAAACTTATTTTTATTCCTTACTGACATTGGTTTCGTAAACTTTATTTAGATTTTATAATCGACTGCAACATACACAACTGTACTGAATTTTATTACGTGGCTTTCTGACTCGCTCTAATTAAATATCAGTTATGAACTAGCTATTGTTTGGCGCAGCATGGCCAAATCTGGCCCTTGTGCCATAAAAAACCAACCAACCAACCAACCAACCAACCAGCCATCAGAAACAGCACTTTGTCCATATACAGCACAAGTTTTACGAGCAGTCTTACTAGCATTTTTTCCTTTCTTAAAATAAAAGAGCATATGACGAAAATGAACTTTTTTGGTTCATTATTAGCACTGCAGTGAAACAAAAATTGTGCCACAACACAAGCTAGAATTATGCAGTGAAAGCAGAAAAAACCGAATTTACACATCTGCTTCAATCAAGGTCACTCCTTATCAGCGGTAGCAAAATAGTAATAAGAAAGCGCGCTTCGATTTGGAAAACCGCAGAACTTTCCGGATGACCCAATATATTCTTCAGATACAACAAAAATGCTTGAAGTTGAAGGATTTATTACACTAAATTTCAATAAAGATTTAGATAGACTTTTATTAAGCAAGAAAATTTTCTTCTCCCGACTGACAGACGAAGAACTTGATAAAATAATAGAATCAGCAAAAAGGAAACGGGATGAATATAAAAGAAATAAAAGTACAATTACTAAAAATAGAAATATAGCAATTGATATAGAAAAAAAACAAAATCTTATATCCGAGTATCAAAATCAGTGATAAATTTATTTTAGATCATGTTAGAAAATTAAATATGAAATTAGTTTCTAGAATATGTCGGAATATAACGAAATGTTGAGTGATGTATTGGATTGGAATGAAAATTTTGAACATCAAGAAAATCTTTAATCTTATATTTTCAATGTTTTATAAATTTTAGAGTGGTGTTGATTTGGGGTTTATGGCGCAAGGGCCATACTGCGCCAGACACAAGGCATACAATATCAAGTAATAGACACACAAAATGAAAGTTTTACTGACAGAAGAGAAACTCCCAGGGAGGACAGATAATGGGAATGATGAAATTAAGACTTTCAAATGAAGAGTTTAATAAAGTTTATAGACGCTTGAAATCGTGGCAAAAGAATGTTTAAAATCGGGAAATTAATTTTTTTTTCATTTTCTTATCTTTTTGCTCTGAAAAATTTCTTGTTTGTGATTTTATTTCTTCATTATTTGGTCTCTTGAGATTTGTTTTTCATTTTGAGTTCAACGTTTTTCACTTTATTTGTATAAAATTCAATTCAATTTAGTTTATTTTTGATTAAAAAATGCTTAAAATTTGTCTCAAATGGCAATAGGAAATTTCATCGAATTTTCATTTTCTTGATATTTAAAAGTGAGCAAAATCAAAATTTTGATAAAATTGCCCCCAAAGGGCGGGAAAATAAACCACCAGGAGGGTTAAAAATTCAATAACCTAGAACAGTGCTCCTTCTGAAAAGCGAGATCGAATCACTGCAAATTTTGTTATTCATACTATTTGTAATATTTATCCATTATGTTCGAGAGCCCTACCATAAAATTTTTAAAGGATTCCAAGGGGGCGAGCATGCTTGGTATAGACGATTTTTTTAAAACAAAATTAGTTTATCATTAAAAATATTTATCTCCCATATGAGAAGACAAGGAGTTATGGCCTCGAATAGACGGTGATTATGTTGGGGACAATGACAACTGACGTACAAATGTTTCTCTTTTTGCTCACTGAAAGTAAGTCACAAATCTGTTCATCAGCAGAGGCTGTTTTATACATATGGAATCAGTTAATACATTGCACAAAGTGTTTTCGGTTAATTTCGATTTACTATCTCCCATGCAAAGGTGGGATGGACTTGAATTAATGCCCTTTCATGAGGGAATTTAGTATTTCTGATAAAGGAATCAGCACTGCTTAACATTTGTTTTCAGAATGTTATAAATGAGTACTGGACGTCCATCACTTACTAGCTTATTTAATAAGCCTTCCAAACGAAAATCAACTGAGTTTAAACATAAAGAACTTAATATTTGCAAAAGGCAAAATATTCATCTAGTATCCCCCCATTCGGTTTTTTATATTTCCTCTGCGAAAACATTGTATCCCAGATATCTCCTTTGCAATAGGGTAAATTCATTTGTATTTTAATAATTGTGTAAAAAGACAAGTCATTCATAAAGCCATCTTACCACTACTATTTCTGTACTTGTAGGAAGAATATTTTCAACTTAATAGTTAAACTTAGTTTTTACACTTGAAACAAGTTAGGTAATTAAAAGGATGGAAATTAAAATTAATTTTAATTATGATTTATAAAAATTTTAAACTCATTTTTGTTTTTCCTTATTATTATTTTTAATTTATAATTGTAAATATTATGGATTTGTATCACGAAATAGAATTCAAATGGAAGAATAAAAGCAACAAGGCCCACAGAAAAATTTTAGTTTCAATCTTGCTAACATTTGTTCTGCCACATTTTCTAACTCCCCCATATATAATGTTAAATATAAATCACTTATCTAGAAACTGCATTGTGATTTGCATGTCTTTCTAACATGTTTAAACCCTTAGGGGATCTTATATTTATCTGTATATTTATAGGACATTATGCCTTTGGAAACAGATATAAATGAATCATATAGGGCAGTTAAATAATAAGCAGGGTATGAAAAAAATCATTAAAGAAAACCAGATTTATTTAATTTATATCAGACTTTTTTATTTAAATCGGATTTTTACGACTTTAATTCCTTGCCCGTACAAGTTTAAATTTGTTGGACATGAGACACGCAAATTACAGAGTAGCTTCTAGATAGTTTTGATTTATTTATACATTAATGTTTTTATGTAAAACATTAATGTATTATGAAATATAACCGGGTACATTTTGGAAGATTAAAACGAGACAGGAATTAGCAAAGTAAATCACATGATAGAGTAAATAGACAGTGCCCCAAATGCCAAGCATGAGCAATGTTTTTCCATTTGGTTCTCAAGCAGGTTAGATTGCTTTGAGTTTAACCCATTACCAGTGAAGTGAATTTTTTGGACCCAGATAAATAAGGTTGCCAGATCTCACTGACACTATATTATGAATCTTTTCAATCATACAAATTTCAGGATTTTTTTTGTATTATATATCATATATGAATAAAATGTTTTGAATTCTATTATTTTGAAATGAAATAATTATTTGGTACAGGACTTGCTTTTGAGAAAAAAACCATGTCACCAATAGAATAAAATAAAAGGAACTTGCACCATGAAAAAATTCCTATTGCTCATTAATTTTTAGCTTGCAAAAATAACTTATTTTGGTGAAAAAATTGTGATTTTTTTTTTAAGTTAACAGTAAAAAAAGAGACGACATGAAAATACATAAATTTGAAATCAAATGTGTATTTTTCAAATTCTTTGACAAGTATTTAATAGGTATATTCGAAACACAAAAAGGGTAAAAATATTAAGACAAAAAATGAAACTTTGCTCTATGAACAGCATAGAACAAGTGTAATAGCATCCCCCAGATAATGCCAATTCAGTGGAATTTTGAGCTTCCAATTAAAAATGTATCAATTTCAAGAGCTTTTTGCTTTAACCCATCTTTTCTCAACATACTCACTCAACTATCAGATGAGTGAATTAACTTTTACATTCCAAATTTCAATTCCATAAATATTGAATAGTTATTCCAGTAGGGTAAAGAATTCTAAGGGATCAATGCATAAAATTTCCCAATAAATTAAAATAAAAATTAACCAATATATTACACAAAACTACATGAAACTATTAAAACTGCCAATTATAAAGATTTATGTGCAAAATTTGAATGCTTTGTGATACTGAAGAAAATCTTTTTGTTGTGAATGTCTATTATTTATGAACACGCTACAATACTTAATAAATAACTAGAACACCTTAAAAAAGTAAGCTAGTTACCACACTTTTAATAATTTGAGTTGATTTTTTAAATAGTTTTGAATGGTATCTATGTAAAGATAATTGTGTATTTGTTTATTTCTTATGTAATATGGAGCATTTCCAATTTCTCGTAGAATTTTATTTTGGCAGATTTGAATTTTTTGTATGTCTTGGTGTATTTGTTGCCCAAGCTGGACTTGCATAAGTACCTAAAAACCTGTTGATGTCAGTGTAGATGAGTTTTTGTTTTAAAGTTCAAGTTTTTATGTAAGTTTTTCAAGTATGTTGCGTGTGTTTTGTTCAGGACAATCTTTCAAGAATTGCTCCTAAGTAATTTGCAGTTTTTGTTTTTGGTATGTCGCTCACTATTAAAAAGGGTTAGGTTTTGATTAACTTGTGTCCTTGCTTTGTTTTTCCTAACGATGAAAAGTTGGGATTTTTGTGTATTTATGGCTACTTTCCAGTTTTAACACCATTCTTCAATGGTTTCTATTTTGCTTTGGAGTCTTAAACACATGTTTTTTTATTTGATAATGATTGCAATGTTGTCTGCGTAAAACGCTGTCATACTATTGTAGTCGTCTCTATTTATGGGGAAATCGGCTACATTGAAAAGGTAAAGAATTGGGCCCAGAACAGAGCCTTGCAGCACACCTGTTTCAATTTTACGTTCAGTTGAGATTGTACTTCCATGTCTAATGTGAAGCTTTCTATTTAGTAAATATGATTGTATAAGGTAAATGAGATGTTAAATTTGATAAGTTTAAATAGTAATCCAATGTGCCATACTCTGTCAAAGGCTTTACTCATTTCCAGCATGAGTATTGCAGAAGCTTCTTTATTATGAAGAGCTCGACCAATGAATTTAAGGATTCTGACAAGTTGTTTAGTTGTCGAGTTCCTTCCTAACGGCATATTGTTCGTCTGGTAATTTATTTGTAAAGGTTGAGTCTAATGAATAATTCTTTCGAAGATTTTACTGAGTGCAAATAATAAGCTGATCGGACAGTGAAACCCTTAGGGAAACAAATTAAAATAATAAAAATCTTATTTATATAAATTCCTACCCTGTGGTAATAAAAAATAACAAAAGAACACTAAAGTAAAATTCAATACTCATAATTTTTGCAATTCCTAAAGTTCACTATTTACATGCTTCTCGGTTATTAAAATACAAAATTCAATACTCAAAATTCAGAAAGGAAACCATCTCAGTAGCCTATAAATAAGCTGACTAGATTTAAAACTGGGAGAATGGCGTACAAGCTAATTCACAATAACCAAACAAAGAGCAGTTTTAACGTGTTGGAGAGAAAATATTAGTTTTACAAAGAAAGCTCCATTAGGCCTATGGCTTATAATCTAGCTCACTAGCTAAACAAATTACAAAATACATCTTATAAACATGCACACAATTTGACTTCATAACTATAAAATAGGGAATGAATCCAGAACAAAATCTAAAAAGTAAACTTTATTGAGTGGCTATCAAATGACAAGCTGACACAACAAAGTTCACCATTTAAAACTGTCTTTTAAAAGTGTGTATGTAACAAAATATAATCATTTTAATACTTACACTCATTGATATCTAATGAACAATAATGTTCTCTTATTCCTTCTTTGATTCATCACAAGTTCTTTAGCACTTGATAGTTCGAGCATGCTGCATAATGAGTGAATTGGCTTTTCTACTCTATTCTTTAAAATGATAGGCAAAAGATTTACATGCTTTTTCAATCTATCTTTATTTAATTAAAATAAATACACAAAGAATTAGTATAGTATATCCAAAGGTATATTTCATATTTCTTTACTTTTAAACTACAAGATTCAATCCTTTAACTAAATTGTTAAGCAAAGCACAACAAAAAATATGTGCAAGGCAAACACAGTAAAATTAAGTATCACACACTTAATTCATGCTTTTCCCAAATATTCTATCATGATTTTTTTTTAAATTGAAACGATTAATCAAAATACAAGGAAAAGCAAAAGACTTATAACTAGGAGAATGGTGTACAAGTTCAATACAACATATTTGAATAAAGAGCAATTTTAGTACATGTGGAGGGAAAGAAAATGTTATTTTCATAAATTCCATTAAGCCTATACCTTACAATCTAGCTTTTTCAACCATATACTTCATATAAAGCAAATCACAAAATTCATTTTATAAACACAAAGTTTTACTTCATAACTTAAATACTTAACAGGGAATAAATCCACAACAAAATCTAAAAAGTAAACTTTGAGTAGCTATCAAATGGCAAGCTCACACAACAAAATTCAGTATTTGCGACTGCCTTTGGGAGAAGTGCATGCAACAAAAATATAATCCTTTCAATTACTTACATTCAACTCTACTGAACATTTTAGTTCATTAATTTATTATTTGATTCACCAGTTCTGTAGTAATTAATAGTGCACGAGCATGCTTGCAAACAGTTAAATTAGCTTCTTTATCATATTCATCAAAATTAAGTGCTAGGTGTTAAAAATAGTAATTATGAAACAATACACAGAAATAGAATTAAGTACTCATAGCTTAGACATGGAACTCTTTGGGTCGTAATATTTTGATAGTTGTTGCACAGCTTTCCCGCCAACATGAGATAATATTACGAATATACTAATATTGGTAATGATTTATATAAACAAAGAGTTTTCCAAAACATTTATAATGAAGCAAATAATTTCTCTAAGTTGGAACTCAGTGCATCCCAATCAATACAATTATCTTTAGTGTCCTCAAAATAGGGAGGCCAGTAATTGTCAGTTTTACAAAGGACCAATCTGGGGTGTTGCTGGGTAGAAGCTGATTTGTATTGTCCCGGGTTATTTTATTTTCAATATTAATAAACTTAAGAAAAAAGAAAATTAGTGATTTAAATCTATGATTTTTTTAAATAACTTGATTTCAATTGGCATACTCTGCTTTGAGCTCTAATGCCATATGAAAGTCATCAAGAACAAACATCATGTAGTCATATATTGAATGACTGTAAGTGACATAACCTGTACTATTTTTCTTTTCATATTCAGTTGGAAAACTTTGATTCAGAGATATGTAATATAGCTGAAAAATATAAATGACATTTTAATAAATGAACTAAACAATACAAATTTGTTACCATGTAAGCTAATAATGCACAACATGCATTCATTGAGAAAAAATTTTAAACTGGAAATATTTCAACTGGGTCACATTTCTTGTCTTTTACTTGTGACACTTCTCTCCTCCAATTTGAAATTACAATTCCATAAACTCAGTTATCAGAGCATACGTGTGAGCAAAAGTAATACTGAATGTAACCAATTTAAAAAGATGAATGAAACTATTAGCAGTATGGAAAATTTATAAACACTTAAATTCAGTTTTACTGAATTTGTGAAACAAGTAAAAATATATATAGTTCTTTTTTTAATATACCAGTGATTCTTAAAGCCTAAAATTTATATGAAGAGGTAACCTGCGAAAAAAGCAAATTCTGCTTTTTACATAAAATACTATGGTTTCTCTTATTCATGTCGCCCCCAGGGGCAATCCTTCTTTAGGTTTGTACGGGCTTCACAACCCCGGGGTACCTGAGTGATCTTTTTCTTTCCCAGGGGTTTGCTGTCTTTGGTGAACACGGGGGTCGCGCTCCCGGGATACCTAAGCGATCTTTCTCTACCTTCATCCCACTACTCTATTCCCCACCCCTCCTTTTTCTCCATTTCACGTCTTGCGATTCGGAAACCATTAAAATTTCTTTACATTGAAAAACACCTTAAATTCACTCTTTTGTTATTTAAAAAATATGTTAATCACCTATGTTATTACGTATCATAAATTACCTTTTTAGTTGTGTTAAGTTCTATTTGCTTCTAAATTATCATTTATTCCTTTTTATGATTCCTTTAAAAGACGTCAGTACGTTTTTCTGACCCGCATGTTTGCCGTGTGCGGCGTCCCGTATCGGGGGAAAGTGGAGTCCTGGGGTACCTGATGCGTGCCCTTTGGTCCATGCTTCTGCGTAGACGGGTGGCTGGAGTGAGCCCGCTCTGGTCAATCGGCTCACCTAATTTCTCTGGGGTTCACCACGTCAGAGCGCTTGGTCCCTCTGTCGTGTTGGACTCCAATGATATTGGGTATTTAGGGTTAGTGCTGTAGCTAGGGATGCCCTGGGCGAACTGGCGGATCCACATTCCGACACTACGGCACTATATTCTGTTTGTGACTCCTGAAGCGGTTCCGAGATCTGTTGCTGGACAACTGCCGGATACTGCTTCCCCTGGTTGGGCTCCATGGTGGGCGGGGGCACACCAGGATGAATTTTTTTTCCTAATATTCATGGAACCTAAAACTTCTTGCCCTGACGGAGGCTTTGATCCGTCAAACACCATTTACAAAGTCAACGAAAATTATATTAATGAATCATGTAAAGTAACGGTTACACCTGTCATTTCCGTAATTCCTGAAACAAAAAAATCTGTTCCTAAATTTCTTATTGTACACAACGAATCCGGTAAATTAACAAAAATGTCACCATTTCTAATAGAAAAATATATAAAAAATGCAGCTGGAGAAGTAAATAATGTTAAAAAATTGAAATCCGGAGACCTTTTAATTGAATCCAAATCAGAAATACAATCAATAAAACTATTAAACATTAAAAACTTTGGGGACGTCGAAATTCAAGTCTTTCCGCACAAAACCCTTAACTATACCCGAGGAGTTATCTCATCCCAAGAACTCGCAATGGTGTCCGACGAAGAATTTGTCGCTGAACTAAAAGACCAAAAAGTTATAGCAGCCAGAAGAATCATGATGAGGCGAGATTCTAATTTCATTCCATCAAGAAATGTTGTTCTGACCTTCGATTCTCCTGTTATGCCAACAAAAATAAAAGCCGGTTACTTGTGCTGCGACGTGAGGCCTTTCATTCCCAGCCCACTGCGATGCTTTTTATGCCAGAGATTTGGACATGCTAAAACAGCATGTCGAGCATCAGCAACCATCTGTGCACGTTGCGCAAAGCCCGGTCACGACAGTTCCTCATGCTCTGAAACCGAACATTGCATCAATTGCCAGGGTGATCACGCTGCATATTCCAAGACTTGTCCACGCTGGATTCAAGAAAAAGAAATCCAAACATTAAGAGTCACCAAAAACCTATCCTTTCCCGAAGCTAGAAAATTGATAGAATCCCGTACACCTCGTCCTAACACTTCATATGCATCCGTCATTAAAACCAGCAAAACAATAAGCACCCAAACATATAATTCAGACTTTCAACCTAATAAAGTAATTGCAGAAACGCAATTAAAATCTACTCTTTATAAATATCAACCAACCAAATCAAACCATCAATCCCATAGCTTAAGCCCAAAATCAATTGACAAAGTTACAAGTAAACCCTCAAACCTGCCGCAACAGAGAACCACACCAGCAACAAAAATCTTCAAGCCGAACCCAACAACGTCAATAGAACAAAATAAAAAAAAGCAAAGTAAGAAAGACAAACCTCCCCGGAACTCTAAAGACACCTCAAAATTACCGGATACCGAAATAGATTTACACCCTTCCACAGACTCAGACATGGAGTTTGGAGAGGACGGTATTGACGAGAACGCTGCATTTTTTAGAAAAGGTTCTAGATTTTACAAAAAACCTTCCAAATAAAACCACCCAACCTTTATTTCAGAAGAGATTGAAAAGGGCTCTAAATTTTTAAAGAATAAATGACTATTAATCTCTTAACTTGGAACTGTCATGGTTTTCGTACACATATCGACGATATCAAATCTCTAATAAATAATTTTAACCCTGTTTGCCTAGCCCTTCAAGAAACATACTTCACGCCTAATAACTCAATTAATGTTAAAAATTATAATTTAATAAGAAATGATTACATCCACGGTGCACGCGCTTCGGGCGGCGTGGCTATAATGACCTTGCAGAATTTCCCATCCAGAAGAATTTCTTTAAATACGAGCATTCAAGCAATAGCCATACAACTTCATATTAAATTTTTAATAACAATCTGCTGCATATATCTACCCCCAAATGAAAGCGTTAGTCAGCAGGAACTAAATGATTTAATAACTCAACTTCCGTCTCCATACTTCATCATAGGGGATTTTAACGGACACAACCCTCTTTGGGGAAGTAATGATTTTAACACAAAAGGAAAACAAATTGAAAAATTGATGGATGATCATTGTCTCTGCCTTTTAAATGATTCCAGTCATACATACTTCCATACTCCGACCCAAACCTTTCACACCCTGGACCTTGCAATATGCTCCCCTACTTTGCTTTCATTTTGGGACTTTAAAATTGACAATGATCTGCACAATAGCGATCACTTTCCAATCATTTTAACATATAACTGCAATGACGTTTTACTACCCAGACGACCTGTGCGATATATATTTGAGAAAGCGGATTGGACTCGATATCAGGTGGAATCAAACATTTCCGACAACATGGTTATGATGCCTAGCATAAATGATGCCGTTGAAATGATAACGAACACCTTGATTAAGGCGGCAGATGTGGCTATCCCCAAAACATCGGGTAAAATGCCTAAATTATGGAAGCCTTGGTGGAATGAAGCATGCTCTCAAGCCCATAAATTCCAAAAAAAAGCATGGAACACCTTCAGACGTTATCCCACCACTTCGAATTTGATAGTTTTCAAGCGGGCTAAAGCAGAAGCTCGAAAATTAAGGAGACAGCGACAAAAAGAATCCTGGCAAGAATACGTAAATACAATCGAATGTCGAATATCATCAAAACAGCTATGGGGAAAAATCCGAAAAATTACCGGCAAATATCGTAATCCAAATATATCGTTTTTACTTCAAAATGGACAAGTCGTTTCAGACGTTAAGACAATTGCTGACACCTTGGGAGAATCTTTTTCTAAGGTATCTCATGAGAGCTCTTACCCCCAAGATTTTATTAATTATAAGCGACGTGAAGAACGCAAGACGTTAAACTTTCAGCCATCCGCTCATAAAACTTACAATCGTAAGTTTACCATATTCGAACTGAAAAATGCATTAAGGAAATCACACCCGACTTCACCGGGCCCCGATCATATTCATCTAGACATGTTGACCCATCTCAATGAAGACTCATTACAAAATGTTTTACTTCTCTATAATAGAATTTGGACAGAGCAAGATTTTCCGACAACCTGGCACAGAGCTATTATTATTCCAATTCCGAAACCTGGGAAGGATCCTCAAGACCCTAATAACTATCGACCCATTGCCTTGACAAGCTGTATCTGCAAAGTCATGGAAAGAATGGTGAATGCTCGGTTGATACATGTCCTTGAGTCTGAAAAACATCTATCGGAGTTTCAAAGCGGATTCCGTTTTGGACGAAGCACCTACGACAATGCCTTAATGCTGGAATCCTCTATCAGAGATACATTCGTCACAAAGAAGCATTTGGTAGCTGTCTTCTTCGATATGGAGAAAGCTTACGATAGGACATGGCGATATGGCATAATGCGAGACTTATACGAGATGGGCTTTCTGGGAAATCTCCCAATATTTATTCAAAACTTTTTATTGACAAGGACCTTTAGCGTTCGCATTAATAATATTTTATCAGATGACTTTTCACAGGACGAGGGTGTTCCCCAAGGAAGCGTTCTAAGCGTGATACTTTTTATAATTAAAATCAACGGTATTATTAAACAACTTCCTCCATATGTGCACGGAACGCTTTTTGTAGACGATTTCCAAATATTCTGTTCTGGAATCAATGTACCTTTTATTGAAAGACAACTCCAAACGGCTATTAGAATTGTAAGTAAGTGGGCAAACGAAAATGGTTTTGTTTTTTCTTCGCAAAAGACTGTATGTGTACATTTTACAAGAAGACGCGGACTTTTTCCTGATCCAGAACTTTTACTAGACGGAACTGTTATTCCAGTAGTTCCAGAAATAAAATTTTTGGGTATTATTTTTGACTCGAAGTTATCTTTTCGATCTCATATCAAAGTATTGAAACGAAAATGCAACCAATCATTGAATATTTTAAAGGTTTTATGTAACACAACTTGGGGAGCTGATTTTATTTCAATTTTAAAAATTTACAAAGCTGTTGTCCGATCGAAACTCGATTATGGGAGTGTAATATATGGATCTTCTGCTAAGTCTGTTCTTCAAGCCCTGGATACTATTCATCACCAAGGCCTCCGATTATCCCTCGGAGCTTTCCGCACTTCGCCAGTCCAGAGTTTATATATAATGACAGGCGAGCCGGATTTAAGACATCGACGTGAGAAACTTACCCTAAAATACTATTTTAAGATTAAAGCCAACCCTTCTCACCCATTGCATAATAGTGTAACTAACCCTAAATTTGGAAGTCATTACTCATTAAAACCTTCATTCATACCGACACTTGGTTTTAGAGTCCGTACCATAATGAATTCATTAAATGTTGACAATCTGGGAATATTTCCTAGAGAAAACGAACCTCCACCTTGGAATGATAAAAATCTACTTACCATCAATGACTTTTCACATTTTAACAAATCATCAACCCCCGATACCATTTATTTACAATTATTCCATTCCCATAGAAACAAATATTCATCTTTTAAAACAGTTTTTACTGACGGATCTAAGAACGGGACAAATGTTGGAGCCGCGGCCGTTTTTGATAATACAACCATTGCTAGAAAATTGCATGGGTGCTGCAGTGTCTTCACTTCAGAGATGTACGCAATAATTTTAGCCTTAAAAACGATTTCTACACACACTAATAAAAACTGGATCTTGTATACCGACTCTAAAAGCAGTATCGAATCCCTTTTAAACTGTACACATAAAAGTCATTCCTTGGTTTTAAAAGCAATGAATTTGCTCCTTACATTAACAGAAAATGATTTTCGGATATTCTTTTGTTGGATTCCTGGGCATGTGGGAATCCGGGGCAATGAGAAAGCAGATTTGGCAGCCAAAAACGCAACACTGATTATAAACTCCAATGTCCCGATTCACGACATTAATAGTGTTTTAACCCAAGCCATAAATTCATCCTGGCAATCCGCTTGGGATTTGGAAAACCATAACAAACTTCATGATATTCAACCATCTATAAAGGGATTCAGCAAAACAAACTTAAATAGAAGTCATCATGTAAAACTGACAAGGCTCCGAATCGGACATTCCTTTTTTACCCACAGCCATTTACTGCTGGGAGAACCAGCTCCTTTATGCTCATCATGCAATAGTATTTTTTCCATAAAGCACATATTGACGGAATGCCGGAATTTTAATCATCATAGACTAAACCGATTTGGTATCTCCCCTATTACCTTAACAGACTTGTTGATGGACCCACGTCATAAAAACTTATTTTTATTCCTTACTGACATTGGTTTCGTAAACTCTATTTAGATTTTATAATCGACTGCAACATACACAACTGTACTGAATTTTATTACGTGGCTTTCTGACTCGCTCTAAATAAATACCAGTTATGAACTAGCTATTGTTTGGCGCAGCATGGCCAAATCTGGCCCTTGTGCCATTAAAAACCAACCAACCAACCAACCAACCTTATTCATGTCATTCTGAAACAGCCCCCAGGGGCATTCCTTCTTTAGGTTTGTACGGGCTTCACAACCCCGGGGTACCTGAGTGATCTTTTTCTTTCCCAGGGGTTTGCTGTCTTTGGTGAACACGGGGGTCGCGCTCCCGGGATACCTAAGCGATCTTTCTCTACCTTCATCCCACTACTCTATTCCCCACCCCTCCTTTTTCTCCATTTCACGTCTTGCGATTCGGAAACCATTAAAATTTCTTTACATTGAAAAACACCTTAAATTCACTCTTTTGTTATTTAAAAAATATGTTAATCACCTATGTTATTACGTATCATAGAATACCTTTTTAGTTGTGTTAAGTTCTATTTGTTTCTAAATTATCATTTATTCCTTTTTATGATTCTTTTAAAAGACGTCAGTACGTTTTTCTGACCCGCATGTTTGCCGTGTGCGGCGTCCCGTATCGGGGGAAAGTGGAGTCCTGGGGTACCTGATGCGTGCCCTTTGGTCCATGCTTCTGCGTAGACGGGTGGCTGGAGTGAGCCCGCTCTGGTCAATCGGCTCACCTAATTTCTCTGGGGTTCACCACGTCAGAGCGCTTGGTCCCTCTGTCGTGTTGGACTCCAATGATATTGGGTATTTAGGGTTAGTGCTGTAGCTAGGGATGCCCTGGGCGAACTGGCGGATCCACATTCCGACACTACGGCACTATATTCTGGTTGTTACTCCTGAAGCGGTTCCGAGATCTGTTGCTGGACAACTGCCGGATACTGCTTCCCCTGGTTGGGCTCCATGGTGGGCGGGGGCACACCAGGATGAATTTTTTTTCCTAATATTCATGGAACCTAAAACTTCTTGCCCTGACGGAGGCTTTGATCCGTCAAACACCATTAACAATGTCAACGAAAATTATATTAATGAATCATGTAAAGTAACGGTTACACCTGTCATTTCCGCAATTCCTGAAACAAAAAAATCTGTTCCTAAATTTCTTATTATACACAACGAATCCGGTAAATTAACAAAAATGTCACCTTTTCTAATCGAAAAATACATTAAAAATGCAGCTGATGAAGTAAAAAATGTCAAAAAATTGAAATCTGGAGACCTATTGATAGAATCCAAATCAGAAATACAATCAATAAAACTATTAAACATTAAAAACTTTGGGGACGTCGAAATTCAAGTCTTTCCGCACAAAACCCTTAACTATACCCGAGGAGTTATCTCATCCCAAGAACTCGCAATGGTGTCCGACGAAGAATTTGTCGCTGAACTAAAAGACCAAAAAGTTATAGCAGCCAGAAGAATCATGATGAGGCGAGATTCTAATTTCATTCCATCAAGAAATGTTGTTCTGACCTTCGATTCTCCTGTTATGCCAACAAAAATAAAAGCCGGTTACTTGTGCTGCGACGTGAGGCCTTTCATTCCAAGCCCACTGCGATGCTTTTTATGCCAGAGATTTGGACATGCTAAAACAGCATGTCGAGCATCAGCAACCATCTGTGCACGTTGCGCAAAGCCCGGTCACGACAGTTCCTCATGCTCTGAAACCGAACATTGCATCAATTGCCAAGGTGATCACGCTGCGTATTCCAAGACTTGTCCACGCTGGATACAGGAGAAAGAAATACAATCAATAAGAGTAACCAAAAATCTATCTTTCCCCGAAGCAAGAAAACTAGTGGAATCTCGTACACCTCGTCCTAATTCCTCATATGCATCCGTTATTAAAACTAGCAAAACAATAAGCACCCAAACATATAATTCAGACTTTACACCTAATAAAGTAAATGCAGAAACGCAATTAAACTCTACTCCTTATAAATATCAACCAACCAAATCAAACCATCAATCCCATAGCTTAAGCCCAAAATCAATTGACAAAGTTACAAGTAAACCCTCAAACCTGCCGCAACAGAGAACCGCACCAGCAACAAAAATCTTCAAGCCGCGCGCGAACCCAACATCAATAGAACAAAATAAAAAAAAGCAAAATAAGAAAGACAAACTTACTCCCCGGAACTCTAAAGACCCCTCAAAATTACCGGATACCGAAATAGATTTACACCCTTCCACGGACTCCGACATGGAGTTTGGAGATGACGGTATTGACGAGAACGCTGCATTTTTTAGGAAAGGTTCTAGATTTTACAAAAAACCTTCCAAATAAAACCACCCAACCTTTATTTCAGTAGAGATTGAAAAGGGCTCTAAATTTTTAAAGAATAAATGACTATTAATCTCCTAACTTGGAACTGTCATGGTTTTCGTACACATATCGACGATATCAAATCTCTAATAAATAATTTTAACCCTGTTTGCCTAGCCCTTCAAGAAACATACTTAACGCCTTATAACTCAATTAATGTTAAAAATTATAATTTAATAAGAAATGATTACATCCACGGTGCACGCGCTTCGGGCGGCGTGGCTATAATGACCTTGCAGAATTTCCCATCCAGAAGAATTTCATTAAATACGAGCATTCAAGCAATAGCCATACAACTTCATATTAAATTTTTAATAACAATCTGCTGCATATATCTACCCCCAAATGAAAGCGTTAGTCAGCAGGAACTAAATGATTTAATAACTCAACTTCCGTCTCCATACTTCATCATAGGGGATTTTAACGGACACAACCCTCTTTGGGGAAGTAATGATTTTAACACAAAAGGACAACAAATTGAAAAATTGATGGATGATCATTGTCTCTGCCTTTTAAATGATTCCAGTCATACATACTTCCATACTCCGACCCAAACCTTTCACACCCTGGACCTTGCAATATGCTCCCCTACTTTGCTTTCATTTTGGGACTTTAAAATTGACAATGATCTGCACAATAGCGATCACTTTCCAATCATTTTAACATATAACTGCAATGACGTTTTACTACCCAGACGACCTGTGCGATATATATTTGAGAAAGCGGATTGGACTCGATATCAGGTGGAATCAAACATTTCCGACAACATGGTTATGATGCCTAGCATAAATGATGCCGTTGAAATGATAACGAACACCTTGATTAAGGCGGCAGATGTGGCTATCCCCAAAACATCGGGTAAAATGCCTAAATTATGGAAGCCTTGGTGGAATGAAGCATGCTCTCAAGCCCATAAATTCCAAAAAAAAGCATGGAACACCTTCAGACGTTATCCCACCACTTCGAATTTGATAGTTTTCAAGCGGGCTAAAGCAGAAGCTCGAAAATTAAGGAGACAGCGACAAAAAGAATCCTGGCAAGAATACGTAAATTCAATTGAATGTCGAATATCATCAAAACAGCTATGGGGCAAAATTCGAAAAATTACTGGCAAATATCGTAATCCAAATATATCGTTTTTACTTCAAAATGGACAAGTCGTTTCAGACGTTAAGACAATTGCTGATACCTTGGGAGAATCTTTTTCTAGGGTATCTCATGAGAGCTCTTACCCCCAAGATTTTATTAATTATAAGCGACGTGAAGAACGCAAGACGTTAAACTTTCAACCATCCGCTCATAAAACTTACAATCGTAATTTTACCATATTCGAACTGAAAAATGCATTAAGAAAATCACACCCGACTTCACCGGGCCCCGATCATATTCATCTAGACATGTTGACCCATCTCAATGAAGATTCATTACAAAATGTTTTACTTTTTTATAATAGAATTTGGACAGAGCAAGATTTTCCGACAACCTGGCACAGAGCTATTATTATTCCAATACCGAAACCTGGGAAGGATCCTCAAGACCCTAATAACTATCGACCCATTGCCTTGACAAGCTGTATCTGCAAAGTCATGGAAAGAATGGTGAATGCTCGGTTGATACATGTCCTTGAGTCTGAAAAACATCTATCGGAGTTTCAAAGCGGATTCCGTTTTGGACGAAGCACCTACGACAATGCCTTAATGCTGGAATCCTCTATCAGAGATACATTCGTCACAAAGAAGCATTTGGTAGCTGTCTTCTTCGATATGGAGAAAGCTTACGATAGGACATGGCGATATGGCATAATGCGAGACTTATACGAGATGGGCTTTCTGGGAAATCTCCCAATATTTATTCAAAACTTTTTATTGACAAGGACCTTTAGCGTTCGCATTAATAATATTTTATCAGATGACTTTTCACAGGACGAGGGTGTTCCCCAAGGAAGCGTTCTAAGCGTGATACTTTTTATAATTAAAATCAACGGTATTATTAAACAACTTCCTCCATATGTGCACGGAACGCTTTTTGTAGACGATTTCCAAATATTCTGTTCTGGAATCAATATACCTTTTATTGAAAGACAACTCCAAACGGCTATTAGAATTGTAAGTAAGTGGGCAAACGAAAATGGTTTTGTTTTTTCTTCGCAAAAGACTGTATGTGTACATTTTACTAGAAGACGCGGACTTTTTCCTGATCCAGAACTTTTACTCGACGGAACTGTTATTCCAGTAGTTCCAGAAATAAAATTTTTGGGTATTATTTTTGACTCGAAGTTATCTTTTCGATCTCATATCAAGGTATTGAAACGAAAATGCAACCAATCATTGAATATTTTAAAGGTTTTATGTAACACAACTTGGGGAGCTGATTTTATTTCAATTTTAAAAATTTACAAAGCTCTTGTCCGATCGAAACTCGATTATGGGAGTGTAATATATGGATCTTCTGCTAAGTCTGTTCTTCAAGCCCTGGATACTATTCATCACCAAGGCCTCCGATTATCCCTCGGAGCTTTCCGCACTTCGCCAGTCCAGAGTTTATATATAATGACAGGCGAGCCGGATTTAAGACATCGACGTGAGAAACTTACTCTAAAATACTATTTTAAGATTAAAGCCAACCCTTCTCACCCATTGCATAATAGAGTAACTAACCCTAAATTTGGAAGTCATTACTCATTAAAACCTTCATTCATACCGTCACTTGGTTTTAGAGTCCGTACCATAATGAATTCATTAAATGTTGACAATCTGGGAATATTTCCTAGAGAAAACGAACCTCCACCTTGGAATGATAAAAATCTACTTACCATCAATGACTTTTCACATTTTAACAAATCATCAACCCCCGATACCATTTATTTACAATTATTCTATTCCCATAGAAACAAATATTCATCTTTTAAAACAGTTTTTACTGACGGATCTAAGAACGGGACAAATGTTGGAGCCGCGGCCGTTTTTGATAATACAACCATTGCTAGAAAATTGCATGGGTGCTGCAGTGTCTTCACTTCAGAGATCTACGCAATAATTTTAGCCTTAAAAACGATTTCTACACACACTAATAAAAACTGGATCTTGTATACCGACTCTAAAAGCAGTATCGAATCCTTATTAAACTGTACACATAAAAGTCATTCCTTGGTTTTAAAAGCAATGAATTTGCTCCTAACATTAACAGAAAATGATTTTCGGATATTCTTTTGTTGGATTCCTGGGCATGTGGGAATCCGGGGCAATGAGAAAGCGGATTTGGCAGCCAAAAACGCAACATTGATTATAAACTCCAATGTCCCGATCCACGACATTAATAGTGTTTTAACCCAAGCCATAAATTCATCCTGGCAATCCGTTTGGGATTTGGAAAACCATAACAAACTTCATGATATTCAACCATCTATAAAGGGATTCAGCAAAACAAACTTAAATAGAAGTCATCACGTAAAACTGACAAGGCTCCGAATCGGACATTCCTTTTTTACCCACAGACATTTACTGCTGGGAGAACCAGCTCCTTTGTGCTCATCATGCAATAGTATTTTTTCCATAAAGCACATATTGACGGAATGCCGGAATTTTAATCATCATAGACTAAACCGATTTGGTATCTCCCCTATTACCTTAACAGACTTGTTGATGGACCCACATCATAAAAACTTGTTTTTATTCCTTACTGACATTGGTTTCGTAAACTTTATTTAGATTTTATAATCGACTGCAACATACACAACTGTACTGAATTTTATTACGTGGCTTTCTGACTCGATCTAATTAAATACCAGTTATGAACTAGCTATTGTTTGGCGCAGCATGGCCAAATCTGGCCCTTGTGCCATAAAAAACCAACCAACCAACCAACCAACCTTGTATACCGACTCTAAAAGCAGTATCGAATCCCTATTAAACTGTACACATAAAAGTCATTCCTTGGTTTTAAAAGCAATTAATTTGCTCCTAACATTAACAGAAAATGATTTTCGGATATTCTTTTGTTGGATTCCTGGGCATGTGGGAATCCGGGGCAATGAGAAAGCGGATTTGGCAGCCAAAAACGCAACATTGATTATAAACTCCAATGTCCCGATTCACGACATTAATAGTGTTTTATCCCAAGCCATAAATTCATCCTGGCAATCCGCTTGGGATTTGGAAAACCATAACAAACTTCATGATATTCAACCATCTATAAAGGGATTCAGCAAAACAAACTTAAATAGAAATCATCACGTAAAACTGACAAGGCTCCGAATCGGACATTCCTTTTTTACCCACAGACATTTACTGCTGGGAGAACCAGCTCCTTTATGCTCATCATGCAATAGTATTTTTTCCATAAAGCACATATTGACGGAATGCCGGAATTTTAATCATCATAGACTAAACCGATTTGGTATCTCCCCTATTACCTTAACAGACTTGTTGATGGACCCACATCATAAAAACTTATTTTTATTCCTTACTGACATTGGTTTCGTAAACTTTATTTAGATTTTATAATCGACTGCAACATACACAACTGTACTGAATTTTATTACGTGGCTTTCTGACTCGCTCTAACTAAATACCAGTTATGAACTAGCTATTGTTTGGCGCAGCATGGCCAAATCTGGCCCTTGTGCCATAAAAAACCAACCAACCAACCAACCAACCTAGACAACTTCCTCCATATGTGCACGGAACGCTTTTTGTAGACGATTTCCAAATATTCTGTTCTGGAATCAATGTACCTTTTATTGAAAGACAACTCCAAACGGCTATTAGAATTGTAAGTAAGTGGGCAAACGAAAATGGTTTTGTTTTTTCTTCGCAAAAGACTGTATGTGTACATTTTACTAGAAGACGCGGACTTTTTCCTGATCCAGAACTTTTACTCGACGGAACTGTTATTCCAGTAGTTCCAGAAATAAAATTTTTGGGTATTATTTTTGACTCGAAGTTATCTTTTCGATCTCATATCAAAATATTGAAACGAAAATGCAACCAATCATTGAATATTTTAAAGGTTTTATGTAACACAACTTGGGGAGCTGATTTTATTTCAATTTTAAAAATTTACAAAGCTGTTGTCCGATCGAAACTCGATTATGGGAGTGTAATATATGGATCTTCTGCTAAGTCTGTTCTTCAAGCCCTGGATACTATTCATCACCAAGGCCTCCGATTATCCCTCGGAGCTTTCCGCACTTCGCCAGTCCAGAGTTTATATATAATGACAGGCGAGCCGGATTTAAGACATCGACGTGAGAAACTTACCCTAAAATACTATTTTAAGATTAAAGCCAACCCTTCTCACCCATTGCATAATAGAGTAACTAACCCTAAATTTGGAAGTCATTACTCATTAAAACCTTCATTCATACCGTCACTTGGTTTTAGAGTCCGTACCATAATGAATTCATTAAACGTTGACAATCTGGGAATATTTCCTAGAGAAAACGAACCTCCACCTTGGAATGATAAAAATCTACTTACCATCAATGACTTTTCACATTTTAACAAATCATCAACCCCCGATACCATTTATTTACAATTATTCCATTCCCATAGAAACAAATATTCATCTTTTAAAACAGTTTTTACTGACGGATCTAAGAACGGGACAAATGTTGGAGCCGCGGCCGTTTTTGATAATACAACCATTGCTAGAAAATTGCATGGGTGCTGCAGTGTCTTCACTTCAGAGATCTACGCAATAATTTTAGCCTTAAAAACGATTTCTACACACACTAATAAAAACTGGATCTTGTATACCGACTCTAAAAGCAGTATCGAATCCCTATTAAACTGTACACATAAAAGTCATTCCTTGGTTTTAAAAGCAATGAATTTGCTACTTACATTAACAGAAAATGATTTTCGGATATTCTTTTGTTGGATTCCTGGGCATGTGGGAATCCGGGGCAATGAGAAAGCGGATTTGGCAGCCAAAAACGCAACATTGATTATAAACTCCAATGTCCCGATTCACGACATTAATAGTGTTTTAACCCAAGCCATAAATTCATCCTGGCAATCCGTTTGGGATTTGGAAAACCATAACAAACTTCATGATATTCAACCATCTATAAAGGGATTCAGCAAAACAAACTTAAATAGAAGTCATCACGTAAAACTGACAAGGCTCCGAATCGGACATTCCTTTTTTACCCACAGACATTTACTGCTGGGAGAACCAGCTCCTTTATGCTCATCATGCAATAGTATTTTTTCCATAAAGCACATATTGACGGAATGCCGGAATTTTAATCGTCATAGACTAAACCGATTTGGTATCTCCCCTATTACCTTAACAGACTTGTTGATGGACCCACATCATAAAAACTTATTTTTATTCCTTACTGACATTGGTTTCGTAAACTCTATTTAGATTTTATAATCGACTGCAACATACACAACTGTACTGAATTTTATTACGTGGCTTTCTGACTCGCTCTAAATAAATACCAGTTATGAACTAGCTATTGTTTGGCGCAGCATGGCCAAATCTGGCCCTTGTGCCATTAAAAACCAACCAACCAACCAACCAACCATTCTGAAACATCAAATTTGAATTGTATCCTGTGAAAACAAAAAATCCAGTGAAATATGATCCATTTTTAACCACACATCTGGTTGATTGGGTTTTTATGGAACAAGGGCTACATTTGGCCATGCTGTGCAAGATATAAGACATACAATAGCAAGTAATGGACATAAACACACAATGAAACTTTTACTAACACAGAAGAGAGAAATACAAATAGGGAGGAATTGAAGGTTGCTAGTGCAGTGGGCATACTCATCGGGTCACGATGGCTACACACATCTGGAGTGTTAATCTTGAAACCACTCGCCTCAAATTTTGTTTTCTTCCAAACTTGTGGTTACTAGTAGTGTACATAGGAAGTAATTTTAGGACCCTCCTGTAATTTTGTCATGGAGGTCTTAAAGTATTTCTTGACAATTACACATCTTAAAATATATCCGACTAGCTAATAAATAATTGAATCCTTAATAAAAGTTGATCTTATTGATCACATAAAAATCTAATATTCTCCAAACCAATAGAACCCAATAATTTTATTTAAAGGTTTCTCCAATAGGAGCATATGGATCAAGATTAATTTGTTACTCTGGTAATTTTTTTAGCTATTTGTGGGCTAATTAAGACTGGGACCAAACAATTTGAAGTGGATTCTGAACCACTATGAATATTCATGTAAAGACTGGGATTCAAACCCAGAACCTGTTCAACCGAGTGGTCAGACCACTAACCACTTGGATAATAGGCTGGCTCAAGAGATTTAATTTCAAGTAAACTGTTCAAATCAATAAAATATCAGTGTTTGTTTATGTAGCAACTCAACCAGGTGGTTGAGGAGCATCAGCGTACATATTAAGACTGCAAAACTCAGAATTTGGCAGACACATTTTCAAGTTCTTTTTATGAAAATTGATATTGTAAGACTTAAGTTATTCTACTGTACCAATTCCCTAATAAAAATAGATTTCAATAAATATTTTCATTTTCCTAATTTTTGTGCCAACTAATACCTTTTTGTTCTAAAAACATGAAACTTTAAGGTCTTGAGCTACCTCTAATAGTAAACTGCTGCTTAAACTCAAGAAATCAATGGTGATGTTTCATTGACATGAGACTGACACATCAAAATGTTAATACTATAAGATCATTCTTGAACTAAAATAATATCCTATTTAAAGAGAATAAAATATCTAGTATAGGCCATGTGTCAAAGGAAAGCAGCAAAAGTAAAGCCTTAACAGTTTGTGAACTAACTCACAGATTTATATATATTCAATCGATTGATGTGAAATTTCCACTTCAAAAGGAAGAAAATAAATCTGAAGTGGGAAATAAATTGGAGGTAGTTGAAAATGGTCAAAAGACAAACTTGAAGAAAAATTTAAGTGTTGCATGGTGACAACAGTACAAGAATAAAAAAGGGATAAAACTTTCTGAACAAGGCGTCACCAAACAACTGTTCCATATATACCAGAGCAAAATGGAAGAGCGGAGCCTGAAAATAAAACTTATAGAAGCAGTAAGAATCATACCCAGGGCCGCTGATCTGGAAAAGTTCTGGGCTGAAGGAACTAATACAGCTGTATATCTTAAATAGAAGTAGACCATCATTTTAAAAACACAAAACACTCGACAAGATGGTTTGGCAAAAGTCCCGATATCATTAACTTATTTCAAGTATTTAGAAATGAAATGGGACCCTACAAGTAGAAATCGATTTTGTTATCTATGGAAATGGTGCAGAGTATTCTTTACAATGAAAATAAAGTGGATGTTGTAAGAATAAATATGAGTAAGGAAACAGAAACATTTGAAGATGAAGAGACTATGAAATCAAGAGACAAAAAATTAGAAAAAAGGGATAAATGATGAGTTCTAAACACTTGAAGGAAACAAAATGAGGATAGAAACAGAAATGGATGTACACAATGCTTTCTTGCAGACTTGAGAAGTGTTCTTAAAAGTGCCTGATGGAATAAAAACAAGTTGAACTGAAACTTAATTGAGGGGTTGTTGAAAGCAATGAAATTAAGTTTGTTATATGGCAACAGTTGAACTAAGTTCAAAAGTGTTTGTTTACTTTTTCTGTTCAACCTGTATCTGTGTTAGGTATCCTTCATAAATAAATCTTATTGATAACTTTCACTTTTCTCAACTTTGTTTACGATAGATTCAATACAAAAACGAATAAAAATTTCACATGTGTAGTATAAATACATCATCGGGTCGTCCTGGTAATATTTTAACTACGTTTGAGAATAAAATTTGTGTACCTGTCAACAGCATATACCGGCAGCAAATTATCTCGGGTTCACACAAGTAAAAAACAAAAATTTTAATTTAGACAAAAAATAATCACAACAATAATAAATAAAAATAACCTTAAAACAAATCTCTTTGGTAGCAATGAATTTTAATGAAAATGCAATGAAGCGCTCAAGAAAAAGGAAACAAAAAAGGTTAATCGAATTTCCATCTCGAAGCCTACTCACATTCATTCATATTGCCTAAACCAAGCGAGAGAAAAGAATCGAATCGAAGAATCAATCTGGAATCGAATCGAAGAATCAATCTGGAATCGAATCACTCTTCAGATGTACCCACTGTCTAAAATAGAATCGTCCATGAGCATGCGCAGAACTGATCCCGTTCACAGCCGTCTCTAGAAAGACACGCTAGTAAATCGCGTTACATCGCAAGTATGATGTCATGGGGAGTCACGAGTATCGTGCTGCCATCTGGTGTCCATTTACAACAATCCTACATATATTATATTTATATGTATTAATATGGTAATGGTCAACAATGATGATAAATCTGAAAAAAACCCACGTACTGACTACTGGAGATGGTAAGGAACAATGCATCATAACACTGTTCAAATCCGATATCACATTTCAAGAAAATGCCATTGTTTTATTTTCCGCCAACAAAGAAAACCCAAAAAAGGAGGAGTGGATAACAAAGAAAACCCAAAAAAGGAGGAGTGGATAACAAAGAAAACCCAAAAAAGGAGGAGTGGATAACAAAGAAAACCCAAAAAAGGAGGAGTGGATAACAAAGAAAACCCAAAAAAGGAGGAGTGGATAACAAAGAACTCGATGATGACGTTTCACAAAACTTATTTTATCCTGCGATTGCTAGTTTGTATATGCGATTACTTGTATGCAAACTTGAATTCTTGAGATAAAAGCGATTTATCTGCATCCAGAGCGATGAAGATTTTTATTATTTCTGCATTTTGCATCATTTTCATGAAAAACGCGGCTTCGGCCCCGATTCGAGGGATCTCGACCAACCAGGTAACTTAGCCTTTCTTAGCTCGATATTATAACGAAATGTGTTCCAGAAAATTTTAGATTTGATATTTTATTCTTAATGGTCTATTATTAATTTATTTTAAATTGGTGAAGACTATTGAAAGATAAAAACTTACATCTTAAATCGATTATCGATATTATTTTGTCAATTCTGCGTATTTTGCTTCATTTCCTAATATTTACGATTTAACATTTAACTGGTGAAGTTAAATGGTACTGCCTCAGGGTGCATGTCAAGATCTCTAGCAGTATGTGCATCTCGCATGTTACTAATAAATATTACAGAAAGTTAATACAGCTCCAACTTTATAAAATCTTTCAATTTCAGCCCAAAAATAACAGAAGTCTGATTCCGGAGGTTTCAATTGCGAGTCAGAAAAGGTTGTACCAATTAAGGGTCAATTGGCTAATTTATGTAGTAACACTGCAAATATTTGGAAAGAATTTCAATAGCATAAATTAAATATTGTTTTATAATTTTTAAAAATTATTCAAATTTTCAAAATTATTTAAATTTTTTAAATAATTAAAAAATATTTAAAAAATTAAATATTACTTAAAATATTAAATATTATTTTAAACATTTAAAAAACAACTAAAATACTTAAAAAATTAATTATTATTTAAAATATTAAGTATTATTTAAATCGTTTAAAGGTTAAAAGTAAATAAAAAAAGGTTTTACGTGAAAACTTGTTTAAAATTGTAAAATTTCTCCGAAAACAATCATAGTTCCACATAATGATTTCCCTCTTAACTTCGCAGACAATACAATATTTGAAAATGTATTGCCAATTAATTATTCTGTATGCATGTCCATGGGTAGAAATAATGCATCCGTGTGAAATGAATTTGCAGATTCACCATCACATGGACGCCATTGCGCGTGCTTTCTCTACAGCCTCCAGTACTACCAATTATTCGGACACATTTCAACGCGCAAAACATCGCGCAGAATCCCATCGTCTAAATTTCCACTCTCGCACCGAACTCGCCTATAACTGTCGATTTACAGAAAGGGAATTGATGAGATGCCTTAAAGGGACCAGAATGACAGCACCTGGCCCTGATGGCGTCTCTTACATCATGATGCAACACATTTCCCGTCAATCCCTTCTTAACATCTTACAACTTTTTAATCGTATATGGGAGGAACATATCTTCCCTTTGGCTTGGACACGTGCCATAGTTATACCCTTTCCAAAACCTGGAAAAGATCCCACCAATCCGTATAACTATCGCCCAATAGCACTCACCAGCTGCATGTGCAAACTTTTTGAAAGGATGGTGAATTCTCGTCTCACTTACATCTTGGAGACAACTCAGGCTCTTTCACCATTTCAAAGCGGTTTCAGGGTTGGCCGCTCAACGGTAGACAACATCTTATCACTCGAAACTCAAGCTCGCCGTGCATTTCTGCGCCGAAACCATCTTGTCTCTATTTTTTTCGACATGGAGAAGGCGTATGATCGCACTTGGCGATACGGAATCCTCCGTGATTTACATTCTCTTGGGTTTCGAGGTCATCTACCAGTATTCATTCAAAAATTTCTAGCCACTCGACAGTTTCAAGTCCGTATCGGCTCTGCGCTTTCGGATATTTTCATTCAAGAAGAGGGCGTTCCTCAAGGTAGTGTCCTCAGCGTTACTCTATTTTCAATAAAAATAAATAACATATTAAACCAACTGCCGCCCCCAGGGGCATTCCTTCTTTAGGTTTGTACGGGCTTCACAACCCCGGGGTACCTGAGTGATCTTTTTCTTTCCCAGGGGTTTGCTGTCTTTGGTGAACATGGGGGTCGCGCTCCCGGGATACCTAAGCGATCTTTCTCTACCTTCATCCCACTACCCTATTCCCCACCCCTCCTTTTTCTCCATTTCACGTCTTGCGATTCGGAAACCATTAAAATTTCTTTACATTGAAAAACACCTTAAATTCACTCTTTTGTTATTTAAAAACTATGTTAATCACCTATGTTATTACGTATCATAGAATACCTTTTTAGTTGTATTAAGTTCTATTTACTTCTAAATTATCATTTATTCCCTTTTTATGATTCTTTTAAAAGACGTCAGTACGTTTTTCTGACCCGCATGTTTGCCGTGTGCGGCGTCCCGTATCGGGGGAAAGTGGAGTCCTGGGGTACCTGATGCGTGCCCTTTGGTCCATGCTTCTGCGTAGACGGGTGGCTGGAGTGAGCCCGCTCTGGTCAATCGGCTCACCTAATTTCTCTGGGGTTCACCACGTCAGAGCGCTTGGTCCCTCTGTCGTGTTGGACTCCAATGATATTGGGTATTTAGGGTTAGTGCTGTAGCTAGGGATGCCCTGGGCGAACTGGCGGATCCACATTCCGACACTACGGCACTATATTCTGGTTGTTACTCCTGAAGCGGTTCCGAGATCTGTTGCTGGACAACTGCCGGATACTGCTTCCCCTGGTTGGGCTCCATGGTGGGCGGGGGCACACCAGGATGAATTTTTTTTCCTAATATTCATGGAACCTAAAACTTCTTGCCCTGACGGAGGCTTTGATCCGTCAAACACCATTAACAATGTCAACGAAAATCATATTAGTGAATCATGTATCGAAACGGTTACACCTGTCATTTCCGCAATTCCTGAATCAAAAAAATCAGTTCCTAAATTCCTTATTATACACAACGAATCCGGTAAATTAACAAAAATGTCACCATTTCTAATAGAAAAATATATAAAAAATGCAGCTGGAGAAGTTAATAGCGTAAAAAAATTGAAATCCGGAGACCTGTTAATTGAATCAAAATCAGAAGTTCAATCAGGAAAATTATTAAACATTAAAAACTTCGGTGAAGTCGAAATTCAAGTATTTCCGCACAAAACACTAAATTATACCCGAGGAGTTATATCTTCGCAAGAACTCGCAATGGTATCTGATGAGGAATTCGTGTCTGAATTGAAAGACCAGAAAGTCATAGCAGCCATAATAATACTATCGAGTCTTAGAACATCCGGACCATCCACTGCAAAATTCACTCCTGGATAATTATCTTGATCGCCTATTTTCGAATCGACCCTCTTGTATTGCAACTTTCGGGCTACGCATGAGAAATGCCCTAAGGAATACGCCCCTTCACTCATTTGATGTAGCTGAGAGACCTCTTTTCACCATCTCACCCTGGAAATCTCATGCAATATCATTCTTAAATTTATTTCCAGGTTTAGAGAGATCTAATACCAGCTCAATCATTTATAAACAGCTTTTTCTCGCTCACCGTCATAATTTTTCAAATCACACAGCAGTATATACTGACGGTTCAAAATCACTCGATTATGCCGGCTGTGCTTTTATTTGCGAATCCGTCACTTTTAATTTCTCATTACCATCTTTTATTTCTGTTTTTACCACTGAATTTTTAGCTCTTTACAAACCACTGAAATATGTTTCCAGTCTCAGTACCGGCAATTTTATATTTTACACGGACTCTAAAAGTGTTTTGGAATCCTTGAATTCGGATTCTCCAAGACACCCTTTGGCTCATGATATTTTAAAACTTAATAACAGGCTTGTCCGTCGTGGCTTCGGTATCATTTTTTGTTGGATACCGGGACACGTCGGTATTATCGGCAATGAACTGGCCGATGATGCAGCGAAAACTGCAGTGATTCCACTTGATATTCGTATTCCATACGATGATCTGCGTCAATTTGTACGGGACATCGTATGGAACGAATGGCGCGAAGACTGGAGTGAGCAGAACAACAACAAGCTCCACAACATCCAGCCGACAATCTCACCCCTACCGTCACTACCATCTCGACGGTTCGACGTCATTCTAACTCGTCTTCGCATCGGCCATTCACGAATCACTCATAGATTTTTATTGGTCGGGGAAACCACTCCATCGTGCCAGCATTGCCAAGATCCGCTCTCCATTTGTCATATTTTAACTTCTTGTACATTTCTTAGACATCTTTATAGACAATTTTTTAAAACTTCATTACCACTTTTATCAGACCTTTTGGGTCAACCTCCCCATCCATTGCTTTTTAGATTTCTTCATGGTTCTGGATTTTTACCACATATCTAAGATTTTAAATTTAATTTCATCAAGTTTTATAGAACTGAGATGGGGATACCCCATCTTAGTTCTCTCTAAAAAAAAAAAAATATATATATATATATACGATTTTACAGGCTGAGTTTTTATATTCTTAATTAATTTTTATGTATTTCATTTGGTTTTATTCATTACATTTCCATATGGTGGATCTGTGACTTGAAAGTGGTGACTACATCTCCTAATTTTAATAAAGAAGCATTTGGTAGCTGTCTTCTTCGATATGGAGAAAGCTTACGATAGGACATGGCGATATGGCATAATGCGAGACTTATACGAGATGGGCTTTCTGGGAAATCTCCCAATATTTATTCAAAACTTTTTATTGACAAGGACCTTTAGCGTTCGCATTAATAATATTTTATCAGATGACTTTTCACAGGACGAGGGTGTTCCCCAAGGAAGCGTTCTAAGCGTGATACTTTTTATAATTAAAATCAACGGTATTATTAAACAACTTCCTCCATATGTGCACGGAACGCTTTTTGTAGACGATTTCCAAATATTCTGTTCTGGAAACAATGTACCTTTTATTGAAAGACAACTCCAAACGGCTATTAGAATTGTAAGTAAGTGGGCAAACGAAAATGGTTTTGTTTTTTCTTCGCAAAAGACTGTATGTGTACATTTTACAAGAAGACGCGGACTTTTTCCTGATCCAGAACTTTTACTAGACGGAACTGTTATTCCAGTAGTTCCAGAAATAAAATTTTTGGGTATTATTTTTGACTCGAAGTTATCTTTTCGATCTCATATCAAAGTATTGAAACGAAAATGCAACCAATCATTGAATATTTTAAAGGTTTTATGTAACACAACTTGGGGAGCTGATTTTATTTCAATTTTAAAAATTTACAAAGCTGTTGTCCGATCGAAACTTGATTATGGGAGTGTAATATATGGATCTTCTGCTAAGTCTGTTCTTCAAGCCCTGGATACTATTCATCACCAAGGCCTCCGATTATCCCTCGGAGCTTTCCGCACTTCGCCAGTCCAGAGTTTATATATAATGACAGGCGAGCCGGATTTAAGACATCGACGTGAGAAACTTACCCTAAAATACTATTTTAAGATTAAAGCCAACCCTTCTCACCCATTGCATAATAGAGTAACTAACCCTAAATTTGGAAGTCATTACTCATTAAAACCTTCATTCATTCCATCACTTGGTTTTAGAGTCCGTACCATAATGAATTCATTAAATGTTGACAATCTGGGAATATTTCCTAGAGAAAACGAACCTCCACCTTGGAATGATAAAAATCTACTTACCATCAATGACTTTTCACATTTTAACAAATCATCAACCCCCGATACCATTTATTTACAATTATTCCATTCCCATAGAAACAAATATTCATCTTTTAAAACAGTTTTTACTGACGGATCTAAGAACGGGACAAATGTTGGAGCCGCGGCCGTTTTTGATAATACAACCATTGCTAGAAAATTGCATGGGTGCTGCAGTGTCTTCACTTCAGAGATCTACGCAATAATTTTAGCCTTAAAAACGATTTCTACACACACTAATAAAAACTGGATCTTGTATACCGACTCTAAAAGCAGTATCGAATCCCTATTAAACTATACACATAAAAGTCATTCCTTGGTTTTAAAAGCAATGAATTTGCTCCTAACATTAACAGAAAATGATTTTCGGATATTCTTTTGTTGGATTCCTGGGCATGTGGGAATCCGGGGCAATGAGAAAGCGGATTTGGCAGCCAAAAACGCAACACTGATTATAAACTCCAATGTCCCGATTCACGACATTAATAGTGTTTTAACCCAAGCCATAAATTCATCCTGGCAATCCGCTTGGGATTTGGAAAACCATAACAAACTTCATGATATTCAACCATCTATAAAGGGATTCAGCAAAACAAACTCCAATAGAAGTCATCATGTAAAACTGACAAGGCTCCGAATCGGACATTCCTTTTTTACCCACAGACATTTACTGCTGGGAGAACCAGCTCCTTTATGCTCATCATGCAATAGTATTTTTTCCATAAAGCACATATTGACGGAATGCCGGAATTTTAATCATCATAGACTAAACCGATTTGGTATCTCCCCTATTACCTTAACAGACTTGTTGATGGACCCACATCATAAAAACTTATTTTTATTCCTTACTGACATTGGTTTCGTAAACTTTATTTAGATTTTATAATCGACTGCAACATACACAACTGTACTGAATTTTATTACGTGGCTTTCTGACTCACTCTAAATAAATACCAGTTATGAACTAGCTATTGTTTGGCGCAGCATGGCCAAATCTGGCCCTTGTGCCATAAAAAACCAACCAACCAACCAACCAATGTCCCGATTCACGACATTAATAGTGTTTTAACCCAAGCCATAAATTCATCCTGGCAATCCGCTTGGGATTTGGAAAACCATAACAAACTTCATGATATTCAACCATCTATAAAGGGATTCAGCAAAACAAACTTAAATAGAAATCATCACGTAAAACTGACAAGGCTCCGAATCGGACATTCCTTTTTTACCCACAGACATTTACTGCTGGGAGAACCAGCTCCTCTTTATGCTCATCATGCAATAGTATTTTTTCCATAAAGCACATATTGACGGAATGCCGGAATTTTAATCATCATAGACTAAACCGATTTGGTATCTCCCCTATTACCTTAACAGACTTGTTGATGGACCCACATCATAAAAACTTATTTTTATTCCTTACTGACATTGGTTTCGTAAACTTTATTTAGATTTTATAATCGACTGCAACATACACAACTGTACTGAATTTTATTACGTGGCTTTCTGACTCGCTCTAATTAAATACCAGTTATGAACTAGCTATTGTTTGGCGCAGCATGGCCAAATCTGGCCCTTGTGCCATAAAAAACCAACCAACCAACCAACCTAATTTTAATATCTTGTGTTTGGCGCAGCTTATCCTCTTTTGGATCTTGCGCCATAAAACCCAAATCAACCAACCAACCAACCACCATCACATGGTCGGAGAAAACCAGCAACAACATCTTATTGCCGGGAAGGAAAGGGACCAGAAAAGAGACCATGAGCAAATGGCTCTCTACGGCAACGGCGGCCGTAAAATGTCACAGCATGGAGAGAGGAAGGAATGTAATGATTGACGGCAGAACAGAACCAGAACATTGGCCGGAATCGGATTCCAGAAGCATCATGAAGCTCGTGGAAATGCTACTGCCACGTCACCAGAAACACCGGAAGAAATTTAGACATTCTCCAACTTATGGTAATCTGAAAAGAAGTGAAGTAAGGAAAATTATCCGACAGAAGCCACATACTGAGACAAACTCAGCCACCGAAACCACCTCGGTGCAGACTGACGAAGTATCACATGATTGGGTGATCGTTGAATATAAAGGAAATCAAACCCAACACGACAATGATTTCATATTCAACAAAAGGTCAGGTGACAAAGTTGGAAAACACACACGGAGTCTCAAGCTGGAGAGCGCTGATAAAATTGTGTACGGTGATAAGTTGGTATTGGTGGCTCTCTGCGTAGCGTGTGGCTCAGAGATGTGCAAATTATTCCTGGTAAGATTATGGAAGCATATCCGGACGAGGTCACAAAACCGCGGCGCTCAATGCCAGTCTATCATCACCAACGCTACCATCAAAGAAAGACTCAGTCTCTTTTGACCGGGTTCTGGAAGAGACATGTGTCGTTGACGTTCTGGAAGAGATTTGTGAAGGAAAAGTTGAGGAACAAGCGGAATGCGGAGAGTTGTCAAAAAAGTATTTAAAACCCGTACTTGAGGAAGCAGATTCCATTGAGAAAAAAAAACCTTGGAAAGGAGTACAGAAGGTTTACATGAAAAGTGTTGAAGTACAAACAGAATACGAGGATTTGCCGCAAAAGGTGTACTTCTCTCATGTGGTGGAGGTAAAGCCGTATTTTGTTGGAGAACCTATTCCCGCATTCGACAAAAATCCCTGGAGAGGGAAAAGGAAGAATTTCCTGATCAGGGAAATAGAGGACATCCATTCCATTAGAGATAATGGAAAGGATGGTAGGAAACTTGGAGAATTTAGGTGTGGACTAAACAGTCGGAAGCTAAGCGAGGTGAAATCGAAAAGGCGATTCTTAACACCGAAGGCACAGAAAAGGTTCCTACTTTTGTGAGCATAACTTTCTCAAGTCTCAGGAGAGAGCTATATGATGACAAATTGGGTTGGTAACGCCGTTGTTGTCTACAACTTTTGGCATGCGGTCCAAACTTGAGAGTGGTTCGCAACGAATTCTTCGAAGGTATGCAGGCAGCCTGCCTTAGCCTAAGAGGATCTATTGAAGAACTCTCATGAAATTTATAGTTTACGCTATCACACGGAAACGGACATCACTTCTGAAAATTAAAAAAATTTCGAGTATGTCTATGGCCGTCAAGATTCATATTTACTTACACTATAATGGAACTGTAACGAAGCCTGATCTCTGCTGGTCACTTGGGATCTTCGTTTCTCTAAGAGAAAATTGATGGATTAGGATATCGCCAAGTAATCGCGGAGTCATTTCTGAAGCAGAATCCCTCTTCAATCACTAGCACGTTATGGAACTTCAAGCCTTTTTGGAAGCGACACTGCATTATGATCTCAACCCTGAAGGTTTGAATTTAAATTTGCATTTGGACTCCATTTACAATAAATTTAAACATTATTTATTGTGCCAAGTGTATTCCAAGAGGCGGGTTCACGGGCTACAAAAGTGCTTCTGGTCAAAAGAACTTAAATTAAAGATAAAACGCAATGGACTTGGGAGAAAACTCCTTAAATTTGTGCACTTTGTATTTTCAATATTTATTCTAATGAAATTCTAGCACACAAAAAACAAAGTAGATAATTTTTACACATTTATCAAACTTTATAACGCACCGTTTTCGATACACATGGCCAGGAAATAATACTCCAAAATGGATTGACAAAGTTTTCAGAACGTATTCTAAAAGTTGAACATTATTGAAAAGTTTTTCATTAGCATAGTTCAAAACTATCCTGGGAAGAGGTTTTAAGTTCAAATAAGTATTTTAAAATTTGAAACAAGAACCAAAATGAAAGACAAGTTAAGGATTGTTTTCTACTCTAATTATTTTAAGACTCAATCTAAACTTCATTACACTTTTCTTCGTACGTTGGGTTTGATGTCGTAAGGGCCATATTTGGCCCGTGCCGCGCCAAATAAGACAGACAACATGAAGTACTGGATATACACACACACAGTTTTACTAACACAGAAAAGAGAAATACACCCAGGGAGGAATTGAACCCGAACCTGCGTGGCCTACTTATCGCAGGTTGCTTGAGCAGTGGGCATACCCACTGACCCATGACGCCCATAGATTCCACTTGTATGTTTTCACGTTTTCTCTACTATGTATTCTCTCTCCTTATGCAACGACCTATTTTAGTTCAGAACAATTTCCTTCAGAATTGTGTACATTTATTAATGCATAAATGAGGTATGGTATTTTTGATTAACATCGCACTAGAGCAACACAACGGTCAATAGGCGACGATCCGGTATCCATTCCGAAAGGAATGGTCCGATGACTACACCACGTAATTTTGAACCACGGTCAGATGACAAGACCAACTCCTGAGCTGGCACTCCACTCTCAAACTTCACCACGACAACGTGAGGACATTGGAGGCCCGACGGATTTAACGTGCACGACTGTCTTTGGTTAGATTCGAACTCGCAACCTTCTGGTTGCTTATTCGCTGCTCTTCCAACCGGGCGGGCTACCGCGGCCCTAATGCATAATGAAACTTTAAAAATAAGATCGACCTACTCCCTGGAAACCTATTTGATAACTGTAAGTTGTTGCACCTTTTCCCCGATTCCTTTTTATTTGTTTCATGAGTATCACTGTTCAAGTATGATTTTTAGAATAAAGTTACAATATTAAAACAAGCACAAGTTTATCATACGCAGCAGTAATCATTTTCTTAGCCTCGCATCTAACAATAGTGTACAAAAGAGCTGACCATTTTAATACTGTATTTATCTAAATATTCATGTCCAAATTTATCTTTACGTACACAAAAATAACGATATTCCGTGAAATATCCAATCGATGTTATCCATTTTTGCATGGAATGTGTGAAAGACAAGCCTAATTAGCATTATCCAAATCAAAAGTGATCAAACGGTTTCTGATATGAAAATCAAGGCGTTCGTCATCCGACGGTGAATCAAGCGCTTTGCGCAAAGTGAATATCTGAATAAATTTCTGCAATACAGCGTTTGATTTCAGTGTGTAAGGACTCAAAACGGTTTTTTATGCTCCGAAGTATCATTTGGAAGAATCTGCGAAGTGGCGAATTATCGGCCGTTTAGAAGCAGGGCAGACAATCATGGAAGCAGCGAGATGTGTGAATATCTTAAGACAGTCTCTACGCTGTTGAAACAAATTCAGAACTCTGTAACTGTTGTAAGTAGGCCTGGACAAGATCGTAAACGAATAACAACTGCTTCTCAAGATCGATATCTGGCAATAACTGCCCCTCGTAATAGGAAGTCTACTGCTCGGTAGTTAAATTCCGAGGTTGCAGCCGCCACTGGAACTGTTGTATCACGGCAAACTGGATACGGAAGGCAGGAGTCGCCTCTCAAGATGACCTTGGAGGTTTTTTAGAATCTTAGAGTGATGCAATTGCAGATGGGTCGGTTGCGCTGAAAATCGCTCAGTATCATCGTTTATGTATCCTGTCAGTAAAATGCAGGATAGCATTTTCGAGCACAAAGTGTAATTGCTTGAAACGTCGATCATGATATCGCATCACTATGATTTATCAGTCTTTCATAATGATGGTGGAATTCCGAATATCGCATACCTAGTGCAAGGTACTACAAATAAAAAATATTGATAAGAAAAAAACTGACTGCAATAATACGATGTATGTCATTTTTTTATGAAATGAACTTAAAAGGCATTCACAATCATTCCAAAACTCAAAATTGACTTTTGTATATAGTCAACTCAGTATCAGTTTTTGTAGGTTTGGGAAATGGATCTAAAGTAAATTGTAGAAATAAAAATCTCAGTTTTAAAAATATTTTGCGCTCGCTTATTTTTTCTCTATTTGCATTTTCTATGACAGAAAAGTGATTTTTTTGGATCACTTTCAATCGACGTTTAACCAATTAAACCCGAGTAACGCAGGGTAAATTCAGCTAATTGCATATAAAAGAAAATGTTTGGCATGTTCACTAGAAAAAAAGTTTTAAATTTTGTTTCTCAGATAACAGAACCCAATTCCGATTTCCTAAATTTACTGTATATTTACAAGTAAAATTCCCTTTCCGTTTCGATTTAAACTGATTAAACAAAATTATCTTTCTCCAAACTTAAGGTTTCTGGAAACATTATAACAGAAGCAATATCAAAAAGATAAATTCCTTTTCTATGAAAATCCTTTTATGTTTTATTTTCATTTAGTTTCATTCCAACCAAACTTACTAATGCAGGAATTTACACCACAATATCAAACCTATCTATACAGGGTGTCCCAAAAAGGTTGTTCCGCAATTTATCTTTTTACCATTTGGAGATTGGTAGGTAATGTAAATTGCAAAAGTACACCAAATAAGGTAAGTAATTAAGATATGTGAATAAAATTATCACGTGATAACAATTTAAGCGGATTCAATTTTTAATTTTTATACGACCCCTCTAGATCCGAGGTATCAAAAATGTTCCTTACCTGCATCCCTATCGTTAGCAGAAAACTGCATTTCTGTTGGTTGAACAGTAACGGAGGCATAATGACGCAAAAAAGTTGACTTATACCGCTTGTGCACAGCTGTTCAAGCATCAGCCGTTCTACCTATCTCCAAATGGTAAAAAGATAAATTGCGGAACAACCTTTTTGGGACACCCTGTATAGTTGTGAAATCAGGTCTTCCAATTTTGAATTTTAGCGACATTTGCCCTTCCTTCAAATGTGCTCGGATGAACAGGCCGAGGACATTTCTTTTCGTCATTTAAGTTTTTAAGAAAGCAGGTGACAGAAACTCAAATGATCCGTGAAACCAAGGGTTCCTGTTCATCGGGGACCTGGAATTCCTCCTTAACATGAACTGACGGTCGATGTATAAATCCTACCGAGCTGCAGTGTCTGGAAAGTTTACGACCGGATGGACATTAGGGTTGTCTAGCCGACCCCTTTCTTTGGCAACTATCTCCTTTCGTTAGCGAAGATTTGATTGATTTGAAGATTTTTGTTGAAGTTTTGCAAGTGAACGGACGCAGAGTTTGTGTGTTCCGATGGAACCGCAGGACTGAAACAATTTCGTCTTAATTTTCATTTAGCCTCGAATTCTGTCTTAAGTTGTTTACCCTATGTAAATACTGTAAATTTAATTAAATGTGTTTGTTTCGAAACTGTTTCTATTCCTAAATCCATTTGCTACAACTGAAATTCATTTCACGAAATTAGAGTACATTTAAAACTACTCTTGATGATGCCTTAGTTAATAGATTTCTGAACTTATAAGACCGACTGTACATTCCAATACAAAACTGTTGTCACTTTTCCTTTTACCAGAACCCCACATTTGCATTCTTGGCCCCAGTGATCGGTTAGATGAGGGGCCTCATAGAAGTATATTCCAAATAGTACTCAAGTGTTTTTCATGCACATGTGTGTACAGTTCTCTTTTCTTTCAGACATGCACAACGTTTCAGAAAAACAATGAAAAAATTTTCACTTTGTAAATTACCCATACAGTCTTTTCGTGCTTTCATCCCACTACCTTATACCCCAATCCATCTTTTTTTCCTTTCACATTTTTCACTTGACGTTGTCTTGTGTTTGGCACAGCTTGGCCAAATATGGCACCTGCGCCACAAAACCCCAAACCAACCGACCACTTTGTAAATTTATAAAACAGCGTTAGAAACCAAAACCGTTTCACATTTCCCAGTATCCCATAGCCTTAGGCGGCCGGTACCATGGTACCCATGACCCCCCATATGTGAGGTTCCTGCTAGGAACTGTGATGCTAGCGACCCCTTTCCGGAGAGGGGGCTGGAGAAACTGGAGATTTTGTGTAGATACACACAAAAACCTCAGTTTTCCTGAAGTGCGAAATTCCTGATGCGTGAAGTTAAAACACCATCTTGGAAAAGTGAATGAATTATACACTACCTGACATTGAAAATGCAACACCAAAAAGGAGTTGGCAGAAAGTGATGAAATTTGGCAAACAGAGAGACAGCAACGAGCAATAAGTGATCTTTATTGCAACATTATACACCTTGCCACTGAGCAGAAAGAACGTCTGATCAGTAGGTTGTAGGACCACCGCGAGCGGTGATATAGGCAGCAACACGTCTAGGTACAGACGCAATGAGCGTGCGGATGGTGTCCTGAGGGATGGCTGCCCATTCCCTGTCAACCATTTGCCAGAGTTCGTCTTCTGAACTTGCCAGTGGCAACGCATGCAAGCGACATCCAATAACGTCCCAGAAATGTTCGATAGGTGAGAGATCAGGGGAGACAGCTGGCCAGGGAAGCACCTGGGTACCTTGCAGGGCATGTTGGCTGATGCGTGAAGTGTGCGGCCGGGAGTTATCCTGCTGGAAAATGGCATTGGGCACCCCCTGAAGGAAAGGTAGTATCACCGACTGCAGCACGTCATCCACGTATCGTTGGGACGTCATAGTGCCCTGAATACGGACCAGAGGTGACCTGCTATCGTAGGCGATGGCGCCCCAAACCATTATACCGCGTTGTCTCGCGGTATGGCGTTCCACAGATGCGGCCGGATTGGCCCCGTCACCACGTCGGCGCCAGACTAGCACACGGCGACTGTCATTGCTAAAACAGAAGCGTGACTCGTCTGAGAACACCACCCTCTGCCATTCCGTCGTCCACGTGTCTCTATCCCGACACCATTGCAAACGGAGACGTCTGTGCTGTTGGGTCAATGGTAGTCGTCTCAACGGGCGCCATGAGTGCAGGACGCCAGCGATCAATCGGCGGCTAATGGTCCTGGACGATATGGGAGCATCAACGGTGTCCTGCACATGCTGCAAAAGGGCAACAGACGTGGCTTGCGGGGCCGCCGATGCTTGCCGGCAGATGCGTCGGCCCACGCGTGCTGACGTCACTCTGGCTGCACCGGAACCCCTCAAACGTGCCACATTCCCTTGGTCGAACCATCTGTGCCACAACCGGTGCACCGTGGACGCGTGCTGAGATTTGACATATGGACCAACCTGCCCTTCTGAGGCCAATCACCATACCCCTCGTGAAGTCGTCTGTTTGCTGAAACTGTCTTGATTGGCGGCGTCCTGGCATTTTCCGCTACTAGACGTTTCCTCTGAGACACAAAAACAAATTGCAACTTGATTTACTGGCAAACAGAGCGGCGCGAAACTGACCACTTTTGCAGGTTCCTTCCCTGGTTTTTCACTCGCCGTGCGCGGGACAGCTGCGCAGTTTGCATCATTTACATATCTAGGTGAGCTGCTTCTACCCTGTAAATTTCATCCAGTTCTGCGCACTCCTTCTGGGTGTTGCATTTTCAATATCAGGTAGCGTATATATATGAAACAATACCTAAAAAAATAATCCCTTAAGTACAATTCTAACTACAGATAATTCCCTTAGCTGTCCCCTTTCATCCCAGTCTTTGTCTCCCTATCTAAGTGGTCAATATATCTTGCCAACCCCTTTCACCTTTGAATTCAAGCCGTCTCATTAACTTGGATCTCCTACGGACTCTCCTGCTTTCAAATCGCATATGTAAGATCACATTCCACCTTCGTTAGACCACCGACTTCTACCAATGAACATTCTTGTTAAATCCCTGATCCTATTTCTCTTAATAATAAACCCTCTAGCGAGATAATTGAAAACTAGTCATTCTTTTACAAGCCTTTTGCCTTAGGAACCCTCAGAACCGTTCCAAACTCCAAACCCTCAACAACCACAAGCTGTAAAACTTGAATTGGCAAAAAGCCAAGAGCTAGTGACGCCGCAATTGCGCTTTCTCCTCCATCGTCCAGATCATTCGAGATTATGTTGATTTCGTCAGCTGTTGCGTCACTTCATTTATCAGTCGCGGTCTAGCAACATTTTCCGCAAAGTCACAAGCTCGGGGGTGATTGGCTGCCCTTGCTGTGGGAACCGTGTGCAAGCCGTGTTTCATTGGTGTGGAATCTAGGTTTCGTGTGGAAATTTTGCACACGACACTCGAGTGGAGCATGTGCAAAGTTGCACACACCACCCACATCTTTGAGAAATGCACCCCAGGGGGAGGATAAAAGGAAGTGGGAGGGGTGAAAGAAAATAATTTGGTATCGGAGTTCATCTTGTACGTGCCCTTGAAATTGTGCCAGTGTTTTGGTCTTCCTTTCTCCTGCCCTTTCAAGAATTCAACGTGAGTGGTAAGTTGACATTTTTATTGCCTACTTTTTTTGCCATTTTCGGCTTCAAGACTACATTTTGTTTGAATATCTCAAAGTTCACCAAGATGCTTAAATTTTAAATTTGATTTCTATTTTACAAAGCAAATTTTTGATATTTTTTTACAATTTCTTTACCATTGATGAATATTCAATTTTTTTTTCAAAAATCTACCATTTGTATTGTTTTAATATTTTTCCTTTTGATTTGAATCGAGACTCTTACGATGCTTCATTTAAATATGAGCTAAATTTGTTTATCTTTTAAATTCTCTATTTTAAATGATGTTCATTTATTTACTTCTGAAATCTATTAAGCACTTTGGTTGAACTTTGTGTTGCTCCGCTTCCTTCTGATTTTTTCATTAACATTTTAATATTTCTCATGTGACTTTTTATATCATCCTCTAATTAAAAATAAGTTTATATGATATTTTGGGTGATTGTAGGATTGGGATATTGATTTTGAGTTGAGATCTGGTAACTTGAAACATTTTTGTTATTTTTGAGATATTTTGTTTATATTTTAACGGAGTCTAAGTAATTGATTTCGAATTATTTTCACTACAGTACTTCTCTTTCCAGTACATTCGTCGATGTACTTATTTCAAAACCACTTAGGTTGTGATATTTTTCTTCGATTTTCAATTTTACATGTCACATTCTGTGTGAGATTATATATTCATTTTGCTGAGATTGTAATTCATTGACCCGATCCTAGAGGTTGAAATACCTGTATAAATTTACAATTTTGAGTTTTAATGTTTCTTAAAATATGGTCCCTTTTTAAATCAATATTTTCGTCATGTTATATACTTTGAATTGAAGTATCAAAAACTACAATTTTCTGTTTCAGAAATAAGATAGAAAATACAGTACTTACTACTCAAAGTTACATAGTCTTACTTCCTCTCTAATGTTTTATACTATTCTTTGATGAGTAATAGTGTAAACTCTATTTTGGTTATTTTAATTCAGTTATTTTCTCCTAACTGTGGCAGATCGTTTTACTTAATTTAACTTTATTTTTTATATTGTATAATTTCATTGTTTTCATGTCATATTATTTTGAATTTATGTATCCAAAAATATTAAAATACTACACTGCTGGCCACCGTAAATGCAACACCCTGAAGGAAGCATGCAAATAATATGAAATTTACAACATGCATTAGCGGAGGTGAGATATGCAAATGATTAGAATTTCAGCGCAGACGCACATCACGCGCGCCTGTGGCGCCACTTCAAAGCGCTATTTAAGGCTTGGAGATTTCGACGATTTCAAGTACGGCAATTGTGTTTTTCTTGTGGTTTTTTCAAAAAAACGATCAATTATGTCTCGTAGAAAACAGCGATCATCTTTTGATCAAGTATCCGAGTTCGACAGAGGAAGGATAGTGGCCTACCGAGATTGTGGATTATCTTTCAGGGAAATCGGTAGTCGTGTTGGACGAAACAAAACAACTGTAATGCGGATATGTGATCGTTGGATGCAGGAGGGTACGACGGACCGACGTGTTCGATCGCATCCACCTCAGTGCACCACTTCACGTGATGACAGGCATATTGTGCGTATGGCAGTGACGGATCGCTCAGCCACATCACGAACCATAGCACAGCACCTTCAGTCTGTACCGCATCATCCAGTGTCTGCGCGTACCATTCGACGCCGTTTACAGCAGAGTGGGCTGTCCGCAAGACGTCCATTGCTTCGTCTACCCTTGACGCAGAACCACAGGTGTTGGAACCAGTTGTCCTTCCTTACCTTCAGGGCTTGCCCACAGCCATATTTCAACAGGATAATGCGCGACCACACGTGGCACGCATTGTCCAAGGGTTCTTCGTCAATCGCCAGATTGAATTGCTTCCCTGGCCAGCTCTCTCTCCGGATCTTTCGCCGATAGAAAACACGTGGTCCATGGTTGCTCAACGATTGACCCAGAATACATCCCCAGCTGCCACACCAGATCAACTTTGGCAACGTGTGGAAGCTGCTTGGTCTGCTGTACCCCAAGAACACATCCAAAGTCTCTTTGAATCAATGCCGAGGCGTGTGGCAGCGGTGATCTCCAACAATGGCGGCTACTCTGGCTACTGATTTTGGCAGGAACCACACTTCACAGAAGTCTATAAATTTAATCATTTGATACTTGGTCAACATGTTATCTACAAAATAAATTTTGTTGTGATATCTCTTGTCTTTCTTGGTGTTGCAATTTGGGTGGCCAGCAGTGTATTTTCATGTAAAATGGGAAAAATATAGTTCTAGTACTCAATGCTACAGATTTTAGTCTACGTATTCTGTTTGTAAACTATTGGTATTGTATCCATGTTTCTTGAGTCGAAGTTTATGTAATTTATTTTGTCAGTGCATTCAGGATGGTTTAAATCACAGTTTTATAAAAGGTAATTAAAGTACTAGTTTAACAAATTCTGTTGCGTCGACATTTATATTTCTAATTGGTACTTGGGGACACGTCTACTTTTAATTCCCGAACAATGAGCATTTAGCAAAATAACGTAATGTGAATCTGTATAACTCTATCTTGTGAGCTCATAGTGAAACCCTTTTAATCCTTACGTTCATTACAACTCTAAGAGCCACTATGGAATGACTTCGATCACACTGAACATCCAGCTGGTCATTCATTTGGTCTCCGTTAACAGCACGTCGTAAGTTGGAGTAACTATGACCAAGTCAGGACAACTTGGGTCCAGGAGTGGAAAATGTTTACATTCACATTGCTTGAGTGTGTTTGAAATGAGAATATCGGCGAGAGCACACGAGTTAGAGATAACATTATCGTTTAAGAAAGGATGTTGATAACAGTATAAGTATTCAATGCCCATTAACCCTTCTGATGGTTATCTGGACGAGGTACCTAGTCATCAGCAAAACTAATCAGATCTTTTATGAACGAGATGTCACGTCATTAGAAGTAAACTAACCACATCTTGATCTCATAAAAAATCGTCAATAGTGATGAAGTGGTTTCTAGTCAAGCAAAATTGATCAGATCTTGATGGACGAGATATCTCGTCTGTAAGACTGTTTAGAATAGAGAGAAATTGGCGACCGCCAATAATAAAAACGTTCGCCAACTTCCGACAGGAAGTGACAATAAGTCCAGTAGTACAGAGGAGGCCTTAGGAGCGAGGTAGATCGCTCGGTGTAAGAAAAACACAGGCGTGTCACCTGTATGTGATTTGTAAATCCCATAGAGGATATATTATTATTTTCAATTTTCTTAAATGTCTTATGTTCGTGTTGTGTTCTGTTAAATAAACATGTTTGTGATTTTAACTGAAGTGGTTATTGAAGAGCCAAATCATCGTGGTAAAACAGCATCACCTGCTGGGACTAACCTAGTGAAGTACACCAATTATACTAGTGAACTAAAAATACATTAGTGTGAGTAAGAAACTGTAGTCGTCGAAACTACTCGGAGGGTTAGAGCAGTATGAAGAACTGCCTTCAAGGATCCTTTGAGGGGTCTACTTTGAAAAAAATCGAAATCTACTTCTTTGGGAGTCAAAAGTCACCTGTTTTCGAGCAGTTATCTAAGTCTTCTCCTGTTGGCCCTTTCGTGAAATTTCGAAGGGGGCATCGACAGACATCGTCAAGTTAGGGTTCTTCACCGGTCGAACCCCGAAAGGAAGATAGAAAAATCGTGAATCGTCTACTGAGGTATACAAAAAATATTCTACCGTACAGAACAGTTTTCCATAATTTGAAATAAAAAAAACGCGTGATATACAATGTATAATTCGCGCTTTTGTTTTCTTTAAAAAGTAAATTGTTCTCGTCTCACTCTATTGCTTCCCGCGATATATCGAAGGGTTACTGAATCTCAACAAATAAATTATCATGAATGCTTAAAATTTTTTTTTCTCTATTCTTCAATAAAATGCAATAATTTACTATTCGAATGACTGATATTGTAATATATACCATATTTCCCAATTATCTAGTCATGAAATATGAAAGTAATGATTATGGAGTTTGCTTTTTATGCACTGATTCAGCCATTTCGCTTCTTTTGTGTTCACCTATACCTAAGTATTTCACCAGTCTCCTCTATAGTGAAATAAATTTACAAGAAACAAGATTCGGATACTTGTTACTTTTCGGCATTATAAATAATATTTGCGCGAGACTATCTTCGTGAATGTCACTTCTGTATTCAAATCAACCGCCATGTGTCGCTTTTCGTGCTTACAGTAGGTACTAAGTTTGAAATTCTCATTCTCTAGTGACCAAATGTGATTCTTAGGGGCTTGACGAACTAAATACTTTTTAAAAGCGCGATATATCTAGAGGATCGAGGGAAACTTGCTTATTACAGAAATAAGGGCACAAATTTTATATTAAATTACATATTTTTAAATTTAAAATTATGTAAAACTATAAGTTAAACTCAACATCTATGATTAAACCTTTTAAAACAATACTAAATACGGTAGAATATTTTTGGAAGCAGAAAGTCTTTCTCATCCACGCTACGTCCAAAACACCTAAATTCTTTTAGTCCAATTCAGTCGAGAAAATTTCTTGAAGCACAAGTGTCTGTGAACTCCCAATTTCCAAAGAAACGATTAATCTGTTCATCACAAATTACAAATTCATCGGGAGACAAGGAAAGAAGAGCGATACCCCCAATTGTGCGATATATCGAGCCGCGATGTAACAAGGGGTTATTTTATTTCTCTAAACTTCAATCACTTCTAAAATAAAATCCTTTCTCCCCTACTGTCATAAACTTGCAAATAACATTTCTTATCTCTAAGTGCTCTCACCTTTTTCACACACACATCAAAATCAACTGAAGCATTATTTCAGACAACATTTTAAAAATAAACATTTTCTGCTTGTGGGTGTAAGTTTCTCCAACTTCCCGTGAAGGCTGTCAAAGAAATTCAGCCTTTACCGCGAAATTCAACAAATTGCTTTTTCACATATGGCGTTTGTATGTATCCTTCCCTTCACAAAACCCAGTGAAGCAATGTTCAATGGACTTCAAACTCGGTCTCATCAGAGTAGTGGTGTGTTTCGTGACATCAGAATCCACTAACTTCATACACTACGCCTTCGAGATACGGCAAATGAATTGATAAAACTTGAGAGTTCTACCTTTCTTGTCTGTATTCTCTTTGATAATAGAATAGGAGAACCTGATGAATTCTATTTTTCTTCGAACATAATTGACATTCAATTTACAAGCTCCAAGAACAATTTTTCGTACTGACATGTTTATGAAACATTTATTGATTAATTGTTAAATTCTATTTTGTTGCTACGTAGCAAAAGAATATCAATAAAGATAAATGTATACATTTAAATCCTGAAACTAAGGAAGTTAAATTTATAAAAATTGCTTGCAAACCATACAAAGGCTTTTTCTGTGAATTTAAATATAGATGGTGCTAGTGGTTTAAAACGTGCTTCTTACAAGTATTCTAGAAGCTACTACATTTTGGCTGCATTTTAAGATTTCTTCGTTATGTACCGTAACCGGAAGGAAATTAATCGTTTTCCGGCTGTTTATTTACACTTAAAATTCCTCATTTCAATTTATACTTTTAAATGAATAATTATCGCCTGATAAAATATTTTCCTTGTGCTGCGATAGCCCAGTTGGAAGAGCATGATTAGAAACAAGAGCGTTGCGAGTTCGAATCTCGGTCCAGCCAAAGACGTCGTGTACACTGTGCTGGTGGACGTCAAATCTGTCGCGGCCCCAAATGTTCCTCACGTTGGCGTGGTGTGGAAGATTGGAGAATGGGGTACCAGCTCAGGTGTTGCCTCGTCATCTGACCGTGGTTCAAAATTACGTGTTCTTGGTTATTTCCCTTCGGGATTGATCCCGCACCGACGCCAATAGCCGCTGTTTGTCCAGTGTGACGTTAATTAACTACCTACCTGCCTTGTATTTTCCTCAACAGTTCCCCCATCTAGGTCTTAACTAGTAACTTTTATCTTTGAGTGGAAATGTTTCCCTTTTACAGTGATAAAAGCAGTACACACGAGCGCAAATTGTCCACAAGGTTAATTTCATAGGGCATCATTGGCACAGAGATGTTGATAATTGATTATTGTATTTATCTTTGAGCGGCATTTCAGACACGAAAACTTGAAACGGTCTTTATTTTATCAATTATCCCAGTGACTTTTCCCCATGTCTGTTTTTACTTCAAAACTATCTGAAAATGAGTAATTAAATATTCAGTACCTTTTTAATAATAACTTAAATTTTATATTAATTAACAAGTTGTTGAAACATAGGTAAGATAAAACAGATTAAACATTCAAAACACGAGTAATGTTACCCTTTAAGTTAAGTAGTGCGACATTCACGCAATTTCGATTGTTGGGAAAGAAATATTTCTTAATTTTTTTATAATTACTCGCATTTACTGACAATTTCAAGGTTTCTTTACGAACGCAACTAAGGATAGGCTGGGTAAGATGATCGACCTTCTAATGAAATAGACGGAGTATACGTGCGTAGCGTCGTGCTATTCCTTCCGGTAGCTCGGATTGAAAGTCTGTCTCGTGGTTCTGGGGGAAAACATGAATCCTAAATGTGGTTTAAATTTTACTGTTTGGTTGAAATGATTATCGATCCGATTGAAAAGACAGGTCTGTGCTTCCTTACCAATGGCCCAAGTTGGATCGTACGACCATGTGACTTACCTTTCTGAGATCTTATCGCAGAGATTCCGCCCACAACTACTATCTATTTCATTTGAAGGTCGAAAGGAAATATGAGGTGATGTGCATGTGCAGTTCACAACACTATAACTGATATTACTCGAAAAATGTAATTTTAATTTTAAATTGTTTCAATTAAAAAATACAAGATTTAAATAGCCTTTTTCCAAATTTTATTCGGCGTTTTAATCCATAGTTTCCCCAACTCCCTGTGGGCGGGAAGGGATCTTAGGAGCAATGGCAAGTGCTGGTAGAATATATGCGAGTATCTGACCAATTTTCAGATTCCCAAACTTAAATTTATTTTATATTTTCCAGAAAATGGAATCACAAACCCAGATGAAAGAAACAACGACATGCGTATGTGGCAGCAACTGCCAATGCTGCGACAGCAAAGTCTGTAAATCCAGTTCTACTTGCGTCTGTGGAGACAAGTGCCAAAGCAGCGACAGAAAAGCCTGTAAATCCAGTTCTGCGTGCGTCTGTGGAGACAAATGCCAATGCTGCGACAGCAAAGCCTGTAAGTCCAGTTCTGCTTGCATTTGTGGAGACAAATGCCAATGCTGCGACAGCATATCCTGTAAATCCAGTTCTGCGTGCGTCTGTGGGGACAAATGTCAATGCTGCAATAGCAAAGCCTGTAAGTCCAGTTCTGCCTGCGTTTGTGGAGCCAAATGCCAATGCTGCGATAGCAAAGATTGTAAGTCCAGTTCTGCCTGCGTTTGTGGAGACAAATGCCATTGTTGCGACAGCATATCCTGTAAATCCAGTTCTGCTTGCGTCTGTGGAGAAAAATGCCAGTGCTGCGACAGGAAAGCCTGTAAGTCCAGTTCTGTGTGCGTCTGCGGAGACAAATGCCAATGCTGCGACAGCATATCCTGTAAATCCAGTTCTGATTGCGTCTGTGGAGACAAATGCCAGTGCTGCGACAGCAAAGCCTGTAAGTCCAGTTCTGCCTGCGTTTGTGGAGCCAAATTCCAATGCTGCGACAGCATATCCTGTAAATCCAGTTCTGCTTGCGTATGTGGAGAAAAATGCCAGTGCTGCGACAGCAAAGCCTGTAATTCCAGTTCTGTGTGCGTCTGCGGAGACAAATGCCAATGCTGCGACAGCATATCCTGTAAATCCAGTTCTTCGTGCGTCTGTGGAGACAAATGTCAATGCTGCAATAGCAAAGCCTGTAAGTCCAGTTCTGCCTGCGTTTGTGGAGCCAAATTCCAATGCTGCGATAGCATATCCTGTAAATCCAGTTCTGCGTGCGTCTGCGGAGACAAATGCCAATGCTGCGATAGCAAAGCCTGTAAGTCAGGCTCTGCGTGCGTCTGTGGAGACAAATGCCAATGCTGCGACAGCATATCCTGTAAATCCAGTTCTGCTTGCGTCTGTGGAGACAAATGCCAGTGCTGCGACAGCAAAGCCTGTAATTCCAGTTCTGCTTGCGTTTGTGGAGACAAATGCCAATGCTGCGACAGCATATCCTGTAAATCCAGTTCTGCTTGCATCTGTGGAGACAAATGCCAATGCTGCGATAACAAAGCCTGTAAGTCAGCCTCTACGTGCTTCCGTGGAGATAGTTGCAAATGTTGCAACAGCAAAGATTGTTAGACTACGGCTCTATGCAGAACTTGTTCATCTCAAATGCTGTGACAACAGTACTTACAAATCAATTGTAGAACTTTAAGTGTTGCTGTTCTTTAGGATGCATTCCGTCAATGCTCTTGTTGAAAGGAAGTAATTTTTACAATTTTTCATCCTTTCATGTTCTAAAGGATAATCCTCAACGGTGGGATATTTATGTTAATGCAGTTCTTGAGAATGTCATGTGAAGTCGATTTCGTTGCTATATATATACATAATTATTTTCATCCCTCGTACTTGTATTTAACGTGTATAAGACAAGATAAAATATAACGAGTATGGAAGATGCTAATTTTTGAATATGTATGAAGTATGGCGACACACATTGTATTTGTATTTCATTTTATGTATGTCCACTACATTCTATTCCTACCATTATTTTGTAATGAATAGCCTGTAACACATGTGTTTTCAAGATACAATAAATTATTTTAATAAACATTTTTCTATTATGATTATTTTATCTTTTTGTAGTTAATTCACAATTATGCAGTTTTTAATGCAATTTTTTTAAAAACGATTCTGTTGTGGCTCAACCCTTGGCATCCTTCAAAAAGTCGCCATTTGGCGTACTACGGCATCCTCGCTGTGTAACCGCCTGTCCTCAGGCAGTCGTTCTTTGGAATTGACTCGTATTGCAGTCGCCAGTGATATAGTTCACTAATCATGGCAATGGCGCCAGTTATTATGGATATAAGACTGTATATATGTACACATTAGTAAACTTGTGGTTATTCAGATTAATTGCCTCATAGTATCTGTTTTCATCTTCAAAAGAATTGTTACAGTCCACTTATAGAAAAATGAACCGGTGACCACACAACATATGGTCCGTCGAGCCGGAGACTTTAGTTTCGGTTGTCACAGAACTGGCTTTAGTTATAGATAAATAGAGCAACTATGACGGATAAGAAAAAAATAGTATGCCTCAATAGGCAAAGAAGTGCTTATAAAGGACAATTAACAAAAATCGCAGCATTTTTGGACAATACCGAAGAAAAAGATGACTTACAATCTCAAATGAAGCTGGATAATCTAAGAAGAGTTATAGGAAAATTGGATGATTTAAAAGTGCAGTTCATCGAAAAGGTCGTCGATGAAGCAGAATTGGAAACGCACCTGCAAACCTTCCTAGAATTAGAAGACGAAGCCGAGCAAATGGAGGTAAGGCTTAGAAAACTCCTATTACTTAATGTCAATATGGAAAATCCTAGATTAAAAGACTCTAAATTAGATAGTTCTTCGATGAATGTGAAATTACCTGAGGTACCTTTACCAAAGTTTTCAGGACATTATCAAGATTGGTACACATTTAAGGATCAATTCGTAAACTTAATTGATTCAAATGATAATTTGAGTGATACTCAAAAATTATATTATCTGAAGTCTACCCTTAGCGGTAGTGCTTTAGACGTTGTTACTATGGATGACACATACACTTCGCTTTTTAAAGCATTAGAAGATCGTTTCCAAAACAAACGTTTAATTGTAAATTGCCATATGAATGAAATATTAACAATAGAAACTGCAGCTCAGGATGCAGCTAAAAGTCTAAGAGCAATAGTTGACGGCTGTCAAAAACACATTCGAGCTCTTAAAAGCTTAGGACTGGAGCTTAATCAGTTTTCAGAAGTTATGTTAATAAATATAGTTCTTAAGAAACTTGATAAAGAAACGAAAAAACAATTTGAACTATCGCTTACCACCACAGAAGTACCTAAATGGCAAGGATTCATTGACTTTTTGCAAAAACGTTGTTTGGTTTTAGAAAATTTACAGTGTAATGTAAATGTAAAACCTAAATATTCGCACATTGATAAAAATCAAAAGTTGAAAACTTTATTAGTGAAAAATAGCTATAAAGATTATAAATGTGTTTTATGTCAAGCAAATCATTCTATTTTCAAGTGTGATATGTTCTTAAAACTGAGTGAATACGAGAGATATTCAACAGCAAAAAAATTCAACCTGTGCCTCAATTGTCTTAGTTCTAAACACAAAATTGCGCAGTGTCATTCGAAAGGAGTTTGTAATATTTGTTTCCAAAGACATAACTCTTTACTTCACAGAAAGCGTTCGGCTCCAAACGAACCTGAACAGACATGTGGCGCTACGCAAGTAAACAAAAAAGAAAGTAGCCCGCCATCCAGTGATATGAACGGTGCCGCGAAAGAGGTGGGGGAAGCGAATGTTTCGAAATCTCTTTGCAATAAAATGTGTTCATCTGGAAAAAATAAAAGTAGAGTACTTTTAACTACATGCATTATTCATGTAGAAAATACGGATGGAATGAGAATTCCAGCCCGCTCGCTTCTTGATTGCGGTTCACAAGCCAATCTAATGACTAAAGAGATGGTAGACGTATTAGGATTAAAGAAAAATAAATTGAATGTTTATGTTTCTGGGATTAATGGGAATGTTACAAATATCAGATCCCAAGTACGTACGAACATTTCAAATAAAGATGGTTCTTTTTGCAGATCAATTGACTCTTTAGTAACACCTAAAATAACGGATTGCGTTCCTTCTCATAATATAAATATAGATAACGTAAAATTGCCGTTGGATATAGAATTGGCGGATCCAGACTTTGGGAAACCAGCTAAAATAGATATTCTAATTGGAGTAGAACTTTTCTATAAAATTTTAGAGGCTCATAAACATGAAATTTCACAATTAATATTTCAAAAAACAGTTTTCGGCTACATTGTTTCGGAAACAATAGAAGATGTTTCACATCAGATATTTTGTGGGTTTATCCAACCAACAGATGCTTTAGAAGAAAATATTCAAAAATTTTGGAAAATGGAAGGGGTGGAAGATGAATCACGCTTGGTCAGTTTCGAAGAACAACAATGCGAGAATCACTTTAAAACAACGTATCGTCGAGATAAATCAGGAAGATTTGTAGTAACTATGCCTCTAAAGGAAGACGCTAGTACCCTTGGAGATTCGAAGGCTATTGCAGAAAAAAGACTACACCAATTGTGGAATCGTTTAGAAAAAACTCCTTTAATGCGAGAACTTTACTGTTCTTTTATGAAAGAGTACGAGAGTCTCAATCACATGAGGAAGGTTACTGAAGATATAGATGAGTCACGTTGTTATTACCTACCACACCATGGGGTATATCGCCCGGAAAATTCTACGACAAAACTCCGTGTTGTTTTTAACGCTTCAAGTCCTACAACAAACGGAAAATCATTAAATGACATTCTTTTGAAAGGACTCGTAAACGAAGATTTATACGAAATCATGATTCGTTTTAGAAAACATAGGTTCGTATTTCTCGCCGATATAGAGAAAATGTATCGCCAAATAGTTATAAATGAGGAGCAACGAAAGCTATTAAGAATCGTATGGAAATCAGATGCTAAGTCACCAGTAGAGGTTTATGAGTTAAATACAGTCACGTACGGAACATCCTGTGCTCCGTTTTTGGCCATCCGAACTTTAAAACAGCTCGCTTTGGAAGAGGCAGAAAAATTTCCTGCTGCGTCTGAAGTTCTTTTGAATGATTGTTATATGGATGATGTTATTAGTGGGGAAGAAAGTTTGGACGGTGTTAAGGAGCTCCAATGTCAGCTTGTTAAACTTCTGGAATCTGCTGGAATGCACTTACATAAATGGAAGGCAAATCATTCTACATTACTGAACAATGTTAATGAAGAAAAGTTAGAAGGTTATTCATTTACTGAAAATGAGACTAAAGCTTTAGGAGTTACATGGAACCCTAGCTTAGATGCTTTTACGTTCAAGGTAAAAATCAACCTACACGAAAAACTAACGAAAAGGTCCATTTTATCCGATATAGCACGAATCTTCGATCCACTGGGTCTTATCGGGCCTGTCATCACGAAAGCTAAAATCTTTATGCAAGAGCTCTGGAAACTAAAGTTGGACTGGAATGATACTGTTCCTGATTTTCTTGCTCAGTCCTGGTTTCAGTTCACAAAATCCTTAAAATCTTTGGAAAATTTTAATATCAATCGTTACATGTTAGCTCCGAATGCGCAACAAGTAGTTTTGCATGGATTTGCTGACGCGTCCTCAGTGGCGTTTGGAGCTGCTGTATACATCCAGTCTTTCCATCACTCGGAAATTTCATGCCATTTGATTAGTAGCAAGTAGCAAGTAGCACCTTTAAAAACAGTTACCATTCCTAGACTGGAACTATCTGCTTGCCTCCTGCTATCCAAGTTAGTTGTAAAAATTGTGAAGGCATTGAAACTAGTCATACACGATGTCTACCTGTATACAGACTCAACCATAGCCTTAGCTTGGATCCACACTCCGCCATGGCAGTTAAAAACTTTTGTTGGAAACCGTGTGGTTAAGATCCAAGAAATGACACAGAACTTTCATTGGAACCACGTCTCGTCAAACAGCAATCCCGCTGATTTAATATCTCGAGGTGTAGATGCAATAGAGCTAGCTGAAAATCAAGTGTGGTTACATGGACCAGACTTTCTTACTCAAGAAATGGGTTTTCCCAAACTTGAAGACGCTCCTGTATCTCCAGAGGATCATGAACTTATCTCGAAAGAGATGAAAGTCGATCCTGTTAATGACAAATTCAAAGAGACTATGAACATTTGTGGAATTTCAAGCTTAACTATAGACTTATTTCCCAGTAACTTTTTTACTGACATTTTGGCCTTGACTAATAATTTCTTTAAATTAATTCGAATTTGTAGTTTTATTTTTAGATTTATTGCAAATTGTAGAAACTCATCCAAGAGAGAATTGGGACCTTTATCGACGTTAGAACTGAAAAAAGCCGAGACTTACCTTATCAAACAGGTACAGTATAGATATTTCGCGGAAGAAATAAAAAATCTTCAAAACCAGATGACCATTTCAGGTAATAGCAAATTGAAATATTTTAACCCTTTTTTGGATTCTGATGGAATTATTAGGGTTGGAGGTCGATTGCAAAATTCCAGTTTGTCCTATGAAAGCAAACATCCCATAGTATTGCCACATAAGCATGGATTAAGTGAACTCATTTTTGAGCACTTCCATAACAAGTTCTTCCATGTTGGGCCACAGGCACTTTTGCATCACGTCAGGCAGAGGTACTGGGTTATTAATGGAAGATCGCTTGCCCGTAAAATAGTTCATAAATGTGTCGTGTGTTTTAAAACTAAACCCGTAGAATCCAACCAAATTATGGGAATTCTACCCGCAGACAGAATCAATCCTAGTCATCCTTTTCAAAAGTGTGGTATCGATTTTTGTGGACCCTTCTTAATTAGATATAAAAACCAAAGGAAAGGAAATTATAGTAAAATTTATGTATCTTTATTTGTGTGTTTTGTCACTAAAGCAACCCACTTAGAAATCGTAACGGATCTAAAGTCCGAATCCTTTATTGCCACCCTTAAAAGATTCTTTGCCCGCAGAGGAAAGAGTTCAATTATTATAACCGATAATGGTTCTACATTTGTTGGAGCCAACAATGAGTTGAAAAGATTACATGCTCTTGTAAGTAAACCAGATGACGCCTTGGTTAATTACTTATCATCTGAGGCCATTAATTGGAAATTCATTCCTCCTCGGTCGCCTAATTTTGGTGGACTATGGGAAGCCGGGGTGAAGGCGTTTAAGTACCATCTTAAGAGAACCTTAAGTAATTCCTTAGTAACATTAGAAGAATTTTTAACGATAATTACACAAATTGAGGGAGTTCTCAATTCGCGACCTTTGGTACCTTTATCGTCGGATCCAAATGACCTCGAGGTCCTGACTCCAGCTCATTTCCTAATTGGCCGCCCAATTACTTCACTACTTGAACCTGATATAACCGCAATAAGCGAAAATAAACTATCTAGTTGGCAAAAAATCACCAGAATGACGCAAATCATATGGAAGAAGTGGCAACGCGACTACTTGAATCATCTCCAGCAGCGTAATAAATGGTTCTTGAAAAGAAAAATCTTAAAGAAGGTTGCATGGTTGTCCTTAAAGACGAAAATTTACCCCCTTCTAAATGGATTTTGGGCAGAGTTATTAACTTAATATCTGGTTCTGATAATAAGGTTAGAGTAGTAGATGTTAAAACCGCCACATGTGTTGTTAGAAGAGGAATTTCCAAAATCTGTATTCTTCCCATCGAAGATAATGAATGATAGGTATATATTGGAACTTATTAGTATATCACAATTATAATACAGACTACTTAACTTCATTATCCTATGTAATTAATTCTATTTGTTAAAATTGTAGTATTTGCAGTATTGTTATATTTGTAGTTATAATAGTGTCCATGTGACAAGTAATTTCTAATTGTATGAACCTGCTTACTTCATGTTATGTACTATTGTCATTTATTATGTAATATTCATATAGTTGAATGTTGAAACATGTCAACGGGGGCCGGTATGTTGTGGCTCAACCCTTGGCATCCTTCAAAAAGTCGCCATTTGGCGTACTACGGCATCCTCGATGTGTAACCGCCTGTCCTCAGGCAGTCGCTCTTTGGAATTGACTCGTATTGCAGTCGCCAGTGATATAGTTCACTAATCATGGCAATGGCGCCAGTTATTATGGATATAAGACTGTATATATGTACATATTAGTAAACTTGTGGTTATTCAGATTAATTGCCTCATAGTATCTGTTTTCATCTTCAAAAGAATTGTTACAGTCCACTTATAGAAAAATGAACCGGTGACCACACAACAGATTCATTGTAGAATATCAATAATTAAAATTGAAAAATTATGGAAAACTCAAACTCCACACTTTGATCCCTCGTATCATTTAATTCTACAATTTCTTACTCAAGTATGACCGAGTTTTTTCAAGAAGGTAAGACAATTTGTTTTAATTCCCTGGTTTAGATTACGATTTATTTCGTCTATAATAGATTTGTACCTTTATAATAAAATCACTTCAGGAAACTTCTCTAGCTAAATGAAAGTACTTTAACACATTTTAACTTTGAACTTCGATATCTTAACATTTAACTGAAAAAATATGTTTCGTAGGTTCGGTCAAGAATTCAAATTAAGTGAAGGAAAAATTGCTATTTTATAGCTGAGGACGGGGTTTGTTTGGGGGTTGGCCATGCTACGCTAGATACGGCATACAATATCAATAGACACACAATAAAAGTTTTACTGACAGAGAAATACACCCAGGGAGGAATGCACCTGAAAGGAATTAAATCTGCGTCGCCTACAACTCGAAGGTTGTTAGCGCAGTGGGCATATCCACTGAGCCACGACGGCCCTGCTGAGGAGGGGGCAAATGCCCGATGGCTAAGTCACGTCTATGACTGGATCCCTGGTATATTCCATAGATTTCAAATTGTAGACTATGAAATTCTAGAGAAAACTAAAATTTATTTACAATATACAAAACTATGTACAAGAGATTTTGGATAAGAGCCACTCCCTGTTTCTATAGTAAACAAGAGATCTGGGAGTGTCAACCGAGATTGAGGTGCAACTACACAAACACGGAGGAAATATTTTTGCTGAGGTAGCCATCATATTGGCACGCAACATTTAGTCTAATTAACCATAGTCACCAGGCACCAACGATATCTTTGTTCATTAATTCAAAAACGAGATTTTTTCAAATAAGTGAAGAAAAGCTTTTCTCGAAGAACTTCAAATGTGGGTATAAGACTTTCAGAGAGCTTGTGTGATTTAGCGTCGACTTTCACGGGAAATTGTCTTTTAAGTTGGCGAAAATTGTCTTCGAACTATGTGAATGTTTCATTTTTGAAGTTTTAAATATAGCAATTTATAGAATAATCCAGTTTTGCAATTATCGGTCGAACATTGGAAAGATGGGTCCACTACGCGTTGCAAGAGGCAGCTCGTCTCCAAGATCCTCACATGTGTAAGTTCATGACCAGAAAAAAAACACATTTTAACCCTCCTTGTGGTTATCTCTATGAGGAATCTTGTAGAAAAATTGACTTAATCTTGATGGACGCGGTATTTCGTCATTAGAAGAAAACTGACCATATCTAGATCTCGACATACAAAATGGGCAATATCTTGACGATATATCTCGTCCATGGAAAATAGGTCGGACCTTACCGAGATATCTCGTCGAAACCACTTGGAGGGTTAACGTGTCTAAAGGACTGAGGTTGTAATCGAAGAGAGTGGGAAAGTATTTTGGATAATGGATTTGTTATTGCAATCGGGTCTCGTTCGGCAAGTATCACTGAGACAGTAATATTCAAATTTGATAGTTGAAATGGAGTTAGAAAGAGGAACTGAAAAGCGAAAATAAATATAATACCAAGGAAAAGGTTTTATCGTTTTACATTTTTCTCTAATACGTGATGCCCTCGTGAAAAAAAAATTAATCGTTCTTTCGTAATTTTTGAAAAATCTTAAAATTTGTATCAGTCGGAAATGCAGAATCAATGAAACGCCTTCATTCAGAGTAATGGTTAAAAGTAGGTTGATTTCAAATTTAATCGGATATTCCTTGCTTTCAACGAACTAGACGTTATCAGAAAGTGTCTTATCGGGAAGGAGATGATTAACCACTTAAAGCACGAGTTTGTTTCGGAAAAACTGGTGAAAAATGATCGAGTTTTTTTTGACAGAAAATGAATATATAGGTATAGTGTAAGTTATTTTTTGCAATTTCAGTTGCGAGGGGGTGGGGTAAAAGTTATAAAAAAAATTATACAAACAAAGTGTAAACGATTTGATTACATGTTTATTTTGAATTTCATATTAACTTCAGATTCACTTCCATCACTCAAGCGATCATCGCTTTCATCGCTGAAACTTTCTGATAAATTGGCATATTCAAAATCGTCACAGTCGCTCATTATCAGATAACTTTTTCTAAACAAGTTACAAAAACACTTAGTAAAAATTAATTTCTGGTTAACTGTTTACTTTTATGATATTTAACGTAATAAAAATGGATATATTACCTTTTCCACACCAAACTGCTTTATAACAAAGAATTCCTAACAAACTTATAGCTAATCATCAAAATGCACCACGTGGTTTACACAAAAAAATGTTGCATCTATGGTAAATAAGTTTAAGTATAATCTAGCCTATCTATTTTTACTAGAACGGATCTCAGACAAGCATTAGAAATAAAATAACGCGAGATACAAGAGCGCCCGTGTGAGACACGGGCATGTGCAAATTTGCCGGTAACTTTCGCCCGTGTCAAACACGAGCAAATGCGTTAAGTGGTTAAGATGACTACAAACCTGATTTTTTTACGCATCACACATCAACACATTTGATAACTGACCGATATCTTCTCATGCGTATGGAACACAGATATCTCTCCGACTTATAGAAAAATCCAACTCATCTCTATCCTATCAGTGTCTTATTTTGAGCTCAGCAAATTTTAGGAGGGTTTTCGCACCGAACAATAAATATTCTTAATGCAAATTTAAACTTTACGTTTTAAAAAAGAAACTGAAATTACAAATTAGTTAATTTAGGTACGTAGTTGAATTACCGTCACACTGGTGCAAAACAAAGGGGTATAGGCGAAGGTCTGGGATCCATTCCGAAGGGAAAGATCCACGGGCAACGTGTCGTCATTTTGAACCACGGTCAGATGACGAGGTCACACTTGAGCTGGCATCCCACTCTCCAAACTTCCGCACCACGCAAACCTGAGGACAACTGAGGCTACGACAGATTTAGCGTGCACTAGTCCCCACTTTGGTTGGATCAAGTATCGAACTCGCAACCTTCTTGTTGCTAATCCGCTATCCTTCCAACAGGGCTAATTCTGCCCTTAATGATTTTAGGACTGTTTCAAACATATCGCCGTATATTTTACTCTCTAAGATGAAAAGAAATTCTACTTAGGCTGATTAGTTTTGCTTGAGTGTAATTTTGATCGCTTAATAATTGAAATATTTCGAGGAGGGCTTGAGCTCTGTGGACCCATTCTGTAACTAAACGCTGTACTACAAATATAAAATTATTCACATCTCTAAAACTTCAAACCATCGCTTGTATTTGAAAAGACAGAAGCCGAATCAAAAATCATGTGTCCTTACAAAATAGCTACTAAATTCAATTTAACACGAAAATTGAACATAAAACAAACTAAAATGTTTGATCTACAAAGTGGATTTTTTCTACTGAACATTTTTTATGTTATCTTCAAAAAGTTTGTATAAGTAGTGCTCGTTTTCAACAGTATGCAATTCTTTAAGTCCTCGGCCTTAAACAGATGTTTGTGAACCTCTAAAAACCAATGGCTTCTTTATTCGTAGTAATATATGGGGACACTCAAGTAGTCCCCACTTAAGGACACTCAAGTAGTCCCCATATACTACTACTCTAAACCCGTCAATTTCTTTTACCTTTAGGCCAAAATTCAGACCTTCAGATTTCCCAACCATTTTTAGATCAAAATCATCAAAATTCACCCATTTAACCATCCTCAAATCCATCTCAATTTTAGACCAAAATGTTGTTCATTTCACTCTAAAAATACTCTATTTTGTTTGAATTTTCAACCTTTTACAATCATTTTGACAAAAAAAAATTTTTGAACCTAAAATAAAAGACCAAAAAATGTAAAATTCATTTCAAAAAATGAGAAAAAAAGATAGCCCCAAACGGGACTATCTTCATTTTTTAAGAAAGCAAAATTATTCAGAATTACTAAAAGCACTCCACTGAAAAAATCTTTATGAATTTCTAAGGGTTCACCGTTTAATTTTAAACATTGAAATCAAAATCCAAATCGATCAACTTCTGTTATTTTAATTATAAAAGGTTCTACATACTTGCAAATTGGTGTTGCAACAATTGAAGGATGAACTTTGTATGTTTCATCAAAACTGACATTCATTTTGTTAGTTGTACAGTTACCGGTTAATATCTTTGATTGCTTCCCATTTATTAGCAAACATTTTTTTAAGTCTTTCATCCAAATTCAACCACTCCTTATAATCTGTATATCCTCTTTCTTTCATTTCAATTATAAAGTTTTTTCTATATTCTTCATTGGAATTTGATTCATTTTATGTATATTTTAAGAGCTATGATATTCTTTCGTTCATTTTCGGAAATATGAATAGAAACATCAGGATCAAATCCGTTTAAATCATTAATCATTCTAGTTACTTTTCCTACAAAACATTTATCATCTCCAGCTTTTAATTCATCTTGTAATATGTTTATTAATTTTATTTTCATTCTCATTTTTTGGAATTCTGTTAAACACAGTAACTAATATTTCTCTAAATTTAATATTGCGGAATTCCTCATCAAGTATACAAATATAACTTTTAATTTCTTTAGATGTATGTCCGGTCTTGGGGATGGAAAGGGCCTTAACCCTTGTGCCTTTCATCCTATCTCTTTAAGCCAGGTAATTGCTTCAGCTTGCAGGGTTGAGGGGAATTTCTACATAGGCATCTCTGTCTTATTCCGGTGACCGTCAGTTTAACCTTACGTGAACCTACACGCTTTGTCCTTGTTCTGATTCCTGAACCAGTTTCGGAACCCTAGGTGGAGGGCTAAGAGTCATTTTCAATACAAGTTTACCCAAGTGACTGGGTAACACTCTGGGTCAATTCATTAAGTCGATCTATCGAGTCCTTCTCTGAGGTGCCTCTGCCTGCAGTCCAATATGTAGTGAAGAGAAACCCCTACTTCACCACATTGACAGGTGTCCGGCGTGTCGGGTATCCCTTGCGGAAGAAATATTCCGGGAACCGTCTGTGGTGTGTTAGTAATTGCATAACAAAGGAATCGTACAGTTGCATTCTGAGGCCTGGAACTGGTAAGAATTGTCGTGTGAAACGACCTTCTTAGGAGGCTTAACACCTTTCCTCCCACAGTTCCAGTGCCCTTTGAATGAGCGTTAAGCTTTTGATCGTTAAGCTGGATCTCTGCACCAGTATGTGCACAATCTCACTCTCGGTAGCCAGTGTGACTGCCGCGTTTCCTCTGTTGCCAACGTGAGCTTTGATCCAATGCAATTGTACGCCTGGCATCTCACGACCTTCCAGTACAGAGACTTCACATTTAATACAATTGGGTTTGAGTTGAAAGGATCTCTAAGGGCCTGAAGTGCGGTGAGACTGTCTGAGAAGATATGTGTGAGTTTCCTGGCATTGTATTGGGGTCTGGACAAACACCATTCCAATGCTTTTTCCAGGGCAGACAGTTCCGCTTGAAAGATGGTACTGTTGTCACTCATTGGGAACGTATGTCTTTCGACAATGATAACGAAATACATGACAATGAACTCAGCACCAAAAACGCTTGTTAATACCTGATCCATCTATATAAATTTCCATCTCTCCGGAAGGTACTACCCGAAGTGCAACGTCGAAGGGTACTGTTTTGCGATCTACTGAGTGAGTGTGACACACGGTCTGCTTTCCTTTCGAAGATCGAGGGATGGTATGTCTCACATTAAACCACCACCTCCGATTCGATTTTAGTGAGTAGGAACTTGGCAAAGAGAACGGTCGCTTTGAGATCAAGAGGCAGGGTTCCGGCAAGGACTTGCAGTGCCCTAGTAGACACCGTGATAAAACTCCTTGTGATGGGGATCAAGGCCTGCCTTTGAATCATTCCGAGGTATCCGCGGAATAATTTAGTATTCACACGTCTACCCCATGCGCCGTATCAGCAAAGAACTTTTGGTTCAATTACGTTTAAGTAAATTCGATTCATATAAGCCAAGGTCATCTGACATAAGGGCCGCTGTAGCCGGGTTGGAAGAATAACGGACTGGCAACAGGAGGGTTGCGAGTTTGATTCCCACCAAAGACCGTCTTGTACAAAGGGGGCTAGTGCACGTTAAATCTGTAGTGGCCTCAAATGTCCTCACGTAGGCGTGGCGTGGAAGTTTGAAGAGTGGGGCGCCAGCTCAGGTGTTCCCTCGTCATTTGACCGCGGTTCAAATTGACGTGGTGTTGTCCTCGGAACTTTCCCCTCGGGTTTGATCCCGTACCGTCGCCAATAGCCCGTTGTGTTGCTCCAGGTGTGTTGCAAAACATAAGTTTTGATCTCGTGACACCTAGGTACGAATTGAAGTAACATGGACACAGGTGTGCTTTTTGCCATGCATTTGATTGGAAACAAGAATTAAATGAAATACTGTTAATTTGTAGCTAATTGCATTTCATTTTAAATGTACGAAATCCGTTTTTGTGTGAATATGGATGCTATCTTCATTACAAATGAATTCAAGTGAGATATGAAATGTAACGACGCTTTTACATCAATGCAATTAGGAAAGTTTAGCGCCGATGTCATTACCTCAATTGAATATTCTATTGAACTTGCACTTGTACACGTCCTTTAGAAAAGAGCAATGTATAACTTTTATTTTCCCCATGAAAATCGTTGCTTTGTAAGTCAATAGCTCGTTGTGAAGCACCAGTGCGATGTTAATCGACCACATAGCTTTTAATTTATAAACTTAGAAATCAAACTGGCATTAGTGAACAAAAATATTTCATTCGTTCCTCATAGCTCTCGCAGAATTGTACTATAGTATCTGATATGTCCTCTATGTGGGGCCCTGCTTGGAACTGTGGTACCAGAAACACATTTTCGATTTGGGGTGTGTGTGGAAAAGCTGTTAATAAATTTTTGTGTCGTTTGTTTTTACTGAAGCAAATGAATGAGGTAAATCACAAAATGGAAAAGTGACGAGGCGACTCACTTTTCCTCAACGCATTTGGCCAAATGCCAAGAGCTGGTGACGCAGCAATTACGATTTTCTCTCCGCCTTCTGGATCTTTCCAGATTACGTGCTGGCCTCGTCACTCTTGCGTCACTTCATTTATCGGTTGCGCTTTGGCAACACATTCTTTCCAAGTCACAAGATGGAAGACGATTGGCTGCTTCTGCTGCAGAGACCGTGTGCAAGTCGCATTTTATTGGCGGAATCTAGGTTTCGTGAGGAAATTTTGCACACGGCATTCGAGTGGGGCGTGTGGAAAGTTGCACACACCACCCACATCTTTGGGAAATGCATTCCAGGGGGAGGATAAAAGGAAGTGGGAGGGGATGAAGAAAATAATTTGGTTTCGGAGTTCATCTTGTACGTGCCCTTGAGATTGTGCCAGTGTTTTGGTCTTCATCTTCCGCTTTCAAGAAATTCCTTCCTGCTCTTTCAAGAATTCAACTTGAGTGGTAAGTTAACACTTTTATTCACCATTTTCGGTTAGTAGAAAGCTTTGAATATCTTCCAAACTAAGCAAAGATGCTTGCATTTTAAATTTTATTTCTATTTTACGAATTAAACTTCTCGTATTTTTTACATTTCATTGTCTCATCGGTGCGAATTTAATTTTAGAAATATACTGGGGAAAGTGTGATTTTACTCGTATTTTGTTTAAAATTCGTTCTGTCAGTTTCGATCATTTTAAAATTTTCACTTCGGATGATTGAATTAAAATTCTTTGTTTTAAATTTCATTTAAATGTTGAGTACAATTTAATAATTCTTGAATTTCCCTTATTTCCATTGGTTAGCATTTTTTTATTTTTTGAGATCTTGGGATTTTTGAATTGTGTATAGCTGCTTCATTTCGATATTCTTTCCTTCACGTTTTGATGTTTTCCATTTCTTAATCCTTCAATTCTAAAAATGTTTTTTTTTTCATTTTGGGTCTTGTGATTAGAATGTATGTCTTATTCATTTTGCTTTGAGACCCATTATTTAAAAGTACATTTTTGTTATTTTTTATGAAAGATGTTCATTTTTAACGAAGTTTATGTAAAATATGTATTTAGTCAGAATTCCTTTCCAATACAATTGTGCTTATTATTTCACACACATTCGGGGAGGGGTATTGTTACTTTGTTTTTTATTTAAATATATTATGTATGCGATTGGTACCTTACCATTTACTTAATTTCATAGAAACACTCCAACCTTGTTTTAAATTTTAATTATATTTTAATACTTTATAAAAAATGACAATAAATTTGTCTTCATATTAAAATTTGTAAAACAGGTCAAAACCATTGAATTCATGTATAAAAAACAATTTTCTGTACGAATTTAATAACGGCATTAAGTGTATACTCAAAATGTTTAGTTTAAAGTTCACACTGGAACATTTTTGTCCTTGCGTTCATCGAAACACTAAGACTCGTGGACTATTCGATCGCACAGAACCTCCAACTGAAATTTGTCTCTCCGTTACGAGCATATCGTAAGTTGAAGTAACGTGTGTCCAGAATTGGAAAATGTTTATTTCGAATCTTCAAAGCATTGCTTGGTTTGAATGAATTTGACATGGAAAAAAGTCAGTGATAGCTCTAGTAATAGATGACATTATCATTTTATTCTGAAGGGTTCACACGCATATATCCGTTCTGCAACCTGCAGTTTTTCCAACATGACTTCTCACCTTGACCAGCAAAACCCTATTTAGACTTCTTTCAACCAATCGATATTGTTATTTAGTCATGTGTGCTTTGGGGAAAAGGCAACACTACACGAAAGTCTAAATTGGGGAAGCATGGTAACGTGCATTCTTTCAACCAATCGATATTGTTATTTAGTCATGTGTGCTTTGGGGAAAAGGCAACACTACACGAAAGTCTAAATTGGGGAAGCATGGCTTGAATCGGATGTTAGGGTTTTATGGCGCAAGGTTCAAAAAGCTGCGCCAGTTGGGGAAGCATGAATTCACTACCCCTTAAAACTTTACAAAGCATGTCGGAACCAGAGGCATAGCCAGTCAGATGAAGATCTCTAGAAGCCTGAAAGTATTGTTTTGATTTTTTTAAATTCTACAAATAAGTCAAGAATGCACTCACTTAAAAAATTCTTTAAATGAAATACGATTTATTATTTATTACATCAAGTGGACTAAATTATGTACTATTGAAAAACAGTAATCACTCGTTGCATCTCTTTTATTTGTCCCCAATGCATTTGATTTTGAAAACAGCAAATGAAATCTCAATCTGTTTCTACGAAATTGGGAGTTAAAAGGTCTCTTTAACTTAATCCTCCAAGTAGTTTCGCCGTGATATCTCGTCCATCAAGATCTGACCAATTTTGATAATGACGAGATATTGTCAATATATTGCCGATTTTTGATAACGAGATCAAAATCAGGTAAGTTTTTTCTAATGATGAGGTATCTCTTCCATCAAGATTTAGTCAGTTTTGCTAATGACGAGATTCTCGTCGAGACAGCCATCAGGAGGATATCAACTGAATTTATATACAAGATCTGGTAGGGTGGACGAGAATATATTTATTTTCAAAAATACCGACCGAATTTAGTTTCATACTAAAAATGATTTTACCATCGTTTTTGTGTTTAACTTGTAGTTTTACATAATTGTAATTAAAAACGGGCTATTTGTGCCATTTATTTTCATCTCGATCCTCGTTGCATGTAGCGCATATTTCCTTCCGATATATCAAGGGCTTATTGTCCTTTCATATTTCCCAAGTACCTATTAACTATTCATTACGAAATATGAAAGTAACGATGATGGAATTTGCTTTTTATGCACTGACGCAGCCATTTCGCTTCCTTTATATCTATCAATACCTGAGTATTGCATCAGTCCTTGATTTTAAAAGAAATTTACGAAAAAACAAGGTTCGGATACTTGCCAGTTATTTTGGGGCATTATAAATATTTGCGGGACAACTTTTGTGAAAATCATTTCTTTATTCAAATCAACCGCGATACGACACTTTTCGTGCTTACAGTAGGTCCTTAGTTTGAAATGCTTGTTCTTTAGTTACCAAATGTGATACTTGGAGACTTGACCAACTCGATACCTTCTTAAAAGCGCGATATATCGAGGGAAACTCGCTTATTTTAGAAATAAAGGCACAAATTTTGTATTAAATTGCGAATTTTTTAATTTTAAATTACGTAAAACTACAAGTTAAACCCAACATCTATGGTTAAACCTTTAAAAAAATACAGTAGAATACTTTTGAAAATATCCATACTTTCCCGAGACACCCAAATCTTTTTTCATCCAATTCAGTGTAGAAAAATGCTTGACGCACAAGTGCGTCTTTGAACTCCCAATTTCTAAAGAAATAGATTGAGATTTCATCTGTCTGCAAACCAAAAATTCATCGGGAGACATGTAAAGAGCGATATAGCAAATTGCGCGATACATCATACCACTAACTCTACGTCACACCACTAACTTCACGAGATAAGGCAGAAGAATTGATAAAAATTAAAAGCTACAACTGGTTCTCAGTTGCGTTTATCTTCGACTAAAGATTTTCCTTCAGTTGGAAAAGCAGTGCGCGAGTGCTATTCGTCCCCAAGGTCAATTGGATTGTGAATTGTCTAGAGTTGTTGATAATTGATTATTGTATTTGGTCTTTGCACGGCATCTTGAGGTAGGAATGCGGAAATTTGAGATGTTCTTTATTCAATCTAGTGTCCCCTTTTGCCTTTGCATGTTTGCTCTTAGTACAAAATTAATCAAAATAATTCAGATACACTATACCTTTTCAATACAATTTTACTTTAATTAACAAGTCGTTAAAACAATAGGTACATAAAAGTCAACTTTTCAGGTAACCTTACGGAACGAAAAAATATTTTCTCATTTTTTTTCCTTAGAAAATTTTAAAATGACGATAATTTTGGAGTTCAAGCCAAATCGTGTGGTAACGATGAAAGAAAACATCGAAATCAGTAAATTAAATTGTTATTCACCCTAGATCACTAACCGTAATTTACACACAATATCGGAAAAAGAAACACCACTTTCGCAAATTTTACGAATGATTTGTAATCTAAGGTTAAAATCTTTGGACGAATATACAAAAAATCACAAATGTACCGCTGAAAGATTTAAGGGAAAAAAATTAAGATCTTAATTTATATGCATCTGGCACCATTTCGTGCTGAAATATTTCCAAATTGGTTAAAGGCAAGTTCGAACTGCCGCCAAATATATAATAGTAAAAACCTGTATCCGTTTTGAATTGTTTTCATAAAACTCCATTTGGCGCAATTATTTCATTTTATTATTTTTTATAAGAAGTATTTTTAGGCATTCCCTCAGAGGATATGAATAGGTAGTAATGGTTAAACTTATTAGGTAAGGTAAATACTTATTTGAAATTACTTATAAGACTTCGACAAGAATTTGATAACCACTACAAATCCTTAAAAAAAAGAGTTTCTTGAAATAAAATAACATTGCAGTCTAAGATGGTGGTAATGGTAATTAATTAACATCGTACTGGAGAAATACAACGTGCTATTGGCGACGGTTCGGGATCAAACCCCAAGGGAAAGATCAGGACAACACCACGTAATTTTGAACCACGGCCAGATGACGAGGTCAACACATGAGCTTTTTGCAGCTAAGACTACGAACACATAAGTTCAAGATCCACTGCGACACTTAATAAATGTTCTTTTGAATGGAGAGCATTTCGATTATAAGGAAAGGGATATTTCTTTGAAATAAATACTTGCATGAAATGACTAAATATTTCAAGGTTTGTGTATGACAGCTACTCATGGCAGACATACGCTATGGGAAGGACATGTACAGTTCATAATATAAATGACATTACGCAATGATAAACTTTAATTTGTTATTTTACCAACAATATTTTAAAAAAAAGCTGTTTTCTAAATTTTATTCACGAGGTTATAATCTCTCAAATCTCAAAGAAAACCGCGAATTTTTAAAACGAAATTTCGATTATATAGGGATTAACTTTGATAGTAAAAATCATTTTTTGAATTTCAAAATAGTGGGTGCAACGAGTAAGAAATGGATTATTTAGGCCTAACATGAGATCCTTCTTGATCCATTGTACATGACAGCATTTTTAGATTTCCATACTAAAATTTCTTTTCCATTTTCCAGAAAATGGAATCGCAAACCCAAATCAAAGAAACAGCCACATGCGTATGTGGTAGCAACTGCCAATGTTGTGACAGCAAAGACAGCAAGCCCAACTCTGCCTGCGTCTGTGGAGACAAATGCCAATGCTGCGACAGCACAACCTGTAAGACAACTGTCTGCGTCTGTGGAGACAAATGCCAATGCTGCAATAGCAAATCTTGCAAACCTAAATCTGCCTGCGTCTGCGGAGACAACTGCAAATGCTGTGACAGCGTCGCGTGCAAGTCAAGTTCTGCCTGCGTGTGTGGAGAGAACTGCGAATGCTGCGATAGCAAAGCTTGTAAGTCAAGTTCTGCTTGCGTTTGCGGAGAGAACTGCAAATGCTGCGACAGCGAAGCTTGTAAGTCAAGTTCTGCCTGTGTCTGCGGAGACAAATGCCAGTGCTGCGACAGCACAACCTGTAAGACAACTGTCTGCGTCTGTGGAGACAAATGCCAATGCTGCAATAGCAAATCTTGCAAACCTAAATCTGCCTGCGTCTGCGGAGACAACTGCAAATGCTGTGACAGCGTCGCGTGCAAGTCAAGTTCTGCCTGCGTGTGTGGAGAGAACTGTGAATGCTGCGATAGCAAAGCTTGTAAGTCAAGTTCTGCTTGCGTTTGCGGAGAGAACTGCAAATGCTGCGACAGCGAAGCTTGTAAGTCAAGTTCTGCCTGTGTCTGCGGAGACAAATGCCAGTGCTGCGACAGCACAACCTGTAAGACAACTGTCTGCGTCTGTGGAGACAAATGCCAATGCTGCAATAGCAAATCTTGCAAACCTAAATCTGCCTGCGTCTGCGGAGACAACTGCAAATGCTGTGACAGCGTCGCGTGCAAGTCAAGTTCTGCCTGTGTCTGCGGAGACAAATGCCAGTGCTGCGACAGTGTCGCGTGCAAGTCAAGTTCTGCCTGTGTCTGTGGAGACAAATGCCAATGCTGCGACATCACAACCTGTAAGACAACTGTCTGCGTCTGTGGAGACAAATGCCAATGCTGCGATAGCAAAGCTTGTAAGTCAAGTTCTGCCTGCGTTTGCGGAGACAACTGCAAATGCTGTGACAGCGTCGCGTGCAAGTCAAGTTCTGCCTGTGTCTGCGGAGACAAATGCCAGTGCTGCGACAGCGTCGCGTGCAAGTTCTGCCTGTGTCTGTGGAGACAAATGCCAATGCTGCGACAGCACAACCTGTAAGACAGCTGTCTGCGTCTGTGGAGACAAATGCCAATGCTGCAATAGCAAATCTTGCAAACCTAAATCTGCCTGCATCTGCGGAGACAACTGCAAATGCTGTGACAGCGTCGCGTGCAAGTCAAGTTCTGCCTGCGTCTGTGGAGAGAACTGCGAATGCTGCGATAGCAAAGCTTGTAAGTCAAGTTCTGCCTGCGTCTGTGGAGAGAACTGCGAATGCTGCGATAGCAAAGCTTGTAAGTCAAGTTCTGCTTGCGTTTGTGGAGAGAACTGCAAATGCTGCGACAGCGAAACCTGTGAGTCAAGTTCTGCCTGTGTCTGCGGAGACAAATGCCAGTGCTGCGACAGCGTCGCGTGCAAGTCAAATTCTGCCTGTGTCTGTGGAGACAAATGCCAATGCTGCAATAGCAAATCTTGCAAACCTAAATCTGCCTGCGTCTGCGGAGACAACTGCAAATGCTGTGACAGCGTCGCGTGCAAGTCAAGTTCTGCCTGCGTCTGTGGAGAGAACTGCGAATGCTGCGATAGCAAAGCTTGTAAGTCAAGTTCTGCTTGCGTTTGCGGAGAGAACTGCAAATGCTGCGACAGCGAAACCTGTAAGTCAAGTTCTGCCTGTGTCTGCGGAGACAAATGCCAGTGCTGCGACAGCGTCGCGTGCATGTCAAGTTCTGCCTGTGTCTGCGGAGACAAATGCTAGTGCTGTGACAGTCAAGTATGCAAATCTTCTGTCTGCGTCAGTGGAAAAGTTGCAAATGCTGTGACAGCAGTTCCTGTAAATCAATTTGTGGTTGTCTGGAAAAGTTGCAAGTGTTGCAGTAGCTTAGGATGTAAAACATCTCGATGAGTCGAGATGAAGCTGATGTCGGTACCATTAGTAATTTATTTTGTAAAATTTTAGTGTTTTATTTTAATGGGTTTGTGAGGGGGGAAACTAGTGATAAATTTTACTCCTATTATACTCATAAGACGAGATTAATATACAACGAGCATCGATGGCTGGTTTGGATTTTAGGGCGAGAACGAGCATCGACGAATCTAATTCTTTATGTTTGAAGTATAACATTGCATAGTTAATTGTCATTACATTCATGTCCACTGCATTCATTTCCAACAATTATATTGTAAGGAATTCCCTGTAATACATATTTTCAAGATGCAATAAATTGTTTTTTCACCATTTTGGCGTTCATGATCACTTTATAATTCACAATGCAGATTTGTTAATGTAAATTATGTAATAGGATTCACTGTAGAATATCAGCAATCATAGTTTAAGTAAAGTAGAAAGGTCTGTAACTTCAAACACACGCATTCTTTATATTTGATCCAGTTGTATCATTTATACCTTTGAACTTTTTTAGACTCAAACGACTTCTTCCAAGTAGGTCGAATGAAAAATTTTAATTCCTGTTTTTAGATTGAATACGGGTATTCAAAATTTGATTGCGGCAGATTTTTACCTTTAATTAAAATCATTTTAGGTTGGTTGATTTGAGTTTTATGGCGCAATATCCGGAAACGGAAAAACCGCGCCAAACACAAGACAATAAAATGTAGAATAGCTTCAGAATAAGCAGACTAAAATTAAAAGGAGAAATGCAAGGATTAAAAACAAATGAGTTGCATAAATTTAAATCCGAAGGTAACATTTTAATTCAGAAGTGTAAAACCTTATTTTAAAAAATGATTACGAAGACAGGGTTCCCCATCTTAGTTACAACTTCATGAAATACGTTTCAAAATCTTAACAGTTATAGATGCGGTAAAAATCTTGAATGAAGGTAAAAAGTGATGGATGAGGTGGTTGATCCAACAAATCCGATAAAATTGGTGATGAGCTATTAAAATATCGACGATAAATATGTTTGAAATGTGAATAAGTCAAAATTTGGTTGATGGCACGATGGAGTGGTTTCATTCATAAAGAAATGTCTATGCGTGAACCAGGAATGGCCAATGCGAAGACGTGTAATAAGAACATCAAGCCGTCTAGATAGTAACGACGGCAGGAATGTTATGGTTGAAAATATATTGTTCAGCTTTTTGTTCATCTGCTCATTCCAGTCTTCGCGCCATTTCTTCCACACGATGTCCCGAATAAAATGACGGATATCATTGTATGGAACGCGACTTTCACACCACGCCAACGTGAAGAAATTTGAGGTCACTAGATTTAAAGTGCACCAGCCACCGTGTACACGGTGGTCTTTGGCTGGATCAAGTTTCCAATTCGCAACCCTCCGGTTGCTAATCCGTTTCTCTTCCAACTGGGCTAACTCTGCCCGAGAACTGTAACAGATGCTGCAATCAAATTCACTAGTATGTGTACGCTTTGCATCCATCAGAGCAGACGTTACCGTGGAGTTGTCTCAGAGAGCCTATTTAAAAGTAAATGAATTTACTTATAGAGATAGAACTTTATTCAAAGGCCTGTGTGCAATCAATGACAAAGTCATTTCTGTCTATCTAAATGTGACGGTAGAGTTTCTGCGGTTTATTTGTTTCTTGTGCCGTCTCCGGACATGACGTCACTTGGCTTGTTTTTCAATACGATTTCAGCACTTCGCCAGTGAAAAATTCCAAAGAATGAATTCCGAATTGATACATGCTAGTTTATCGGACAACGCAAAATATATCAGAGGCGAAAAGTTGCCAAAACGGCGATGAACAACATTTTAAGGTAGGTACTTAGGTAAGCATTTGAATTAACGTCTCATAGAGCAACACAAAACGGGTTATTTTAGACGGTTCGGGATCAACTCCAAAGGGAAAGATCGAGGACAACACCTCGTCATTTTGAACCATGGTCAGATGACATTTTAAGGTATACGCAATACAGAGGCTGTTCGGACATTTTTTGAACGATTTTGATGAGTTGTAAAAAAATTGTATGCTACGAAATAATTTTATTTTCGCAGCTGTTAAATAGTTAAAGTATAGCTTATCGTCTGCTAACTTAGTTTTGTTTACTTTCAAAATGGCGCTTTTCAATAAGCAATGGATGGAAGGGTATTTCCGCTCTTTCTCCGAAAAGAATTATGTTTATTCAATTATTCAAAAGCTCTGTAAAAGTCATGGTTTTTCGATATCTAAAGGTACGATAAGTAATATTAAAGAGAAAGGAAAAAACGTAAAAAGTGAAAAAATACTTCCAAATACGTATCCAAAAAAATAATTTCTGAGAATATTTGTAAGATAAGATCCATAATTTTAAAAGACAATCCGCCAAGTTAAAGGATTATTGCAAAGTCATTAAAATGTTCAGTTTCAACTCTAAATAAAATAACTAACAGTGAATTGAATCTTAAAAAGTCCAAAAAATAAACGTTCATCGTCTATCTCCACGACATATTGCAGAACGCAGAACTCGCTGCAGAATTCTGTATGACCAGTATTTAGCCGGAGAAGATGGAAAAATGTTGTGACAATAGACGAGACGTGGGTGTATTTAAATGATTGCAATAAAAAAGAACAATTTATTATCATAAAAGAGGAGAAAAATATCTAAAACGTGGTTCAAAGAATCGAAAGAAACTTTCTCTGAGGGATTTATGATTGTTGCCGGTTTTGCAAATAATGGAAAATTAAAAGTAAAGAGAGTGAAAAAAATATAAAAATTAACTCCTATATACTATCAAGACCACATTTATCCCCAATATTCAAAAAAGAAATACATATCTTTACCCACATTGCCAAAAATCAGTAGAGCTGAATCAGGTTAAAGCAAGCAGCCACACATCTAAATCCACTATTAAATTCTTGGAAAAAATGCAACAATAAACTGATATCAAGTCAATAACCCTTTACAGATATTCCTGCTAAATCTCCAGATGTCTCACCCATGGAATTTTGTGCTTTTGGACTTTTAAAATGAGCCTTATCGAAACGTCGAACGAAAACCATTCAAGGACTTTGGAAAACTGTTGAACAAGAATGGGACAAAATACCCCTGTCGATACTACAAAAGTCATTATTATCATGGAAATTAAGGTGTAGAAAGATAGTTGACAATAAAGGCTATCAAATAGAACATTTAAAACACAAAAAATTCATGTAAAAAATGATCTTTAGTCCATTAAAATCGTTCAAAAAATGTCCGAACTGCCTCTGTATGTACATGCAAGAGCATTTTGATTGCAGAAGTAAAATCTTCGCAGACCGTTGGGTTTCTTAATTTATTTACATTGAAAAAACCTCTCATACAGGAAATGACCTTTAAAAGATTCGCATTCAATCTGTCAAGTTCTTTGTGGTTTAAATAAGACATCTTTTCGACAGAAAATTCCAAATTAAACCAGGGACGATCAACAAAAGATAGGATAAATTCGAGAATTCATAATTTAAATTCTTTTTATAGTCAATATTAGACAATACACTGCATGATATATAAAATACAACCAATAACTAAGCGACGTAAGACGATAAGAGGTACACTATATGAACAAAGGTAATTGGACATTGCTTGTTTTTCAGAAAAAGTGCTTTATTATTCTATTTAGTAACGGGTAGGCCCTCGTTTTGCTTGTATTACAGCTGCAACACGTCAAGGCATACTTTCCACATGTTCTCTGTAAGTCTGGGCAGGAATAGGTCGCCATGCCTCTTGCAAGGCTGTGAGAAGAGATTGTTGTGAAGATGGGCTTTCGTGGCGGTGTCGTACCCGTCGTATCCGTCGCTCCAGTTCGTCCCACACGTGCTCGATCGGATTGAGATCGGGACTCTGAGCAGGCCAGTCAAGCAAATTCACCTCATCTTCAGGAAACCAGTCCAGCACACGTTTTGCAGTGTGACATGGAGCTCGATCCTGTTGGAAGAAACTACCATCATCGCCGTAGTATTGCCGTAGTGTAGGCAAGGCCGAATTATCCAGAACGTCGAGGTACATGTCAGCGTTCATTGTACCAGGTACATAAAGCAATGGGCCGTGTCCTAACCAGGAAAAACAACCCCACACTAAGACGGATCCCCCGATTTTCTGCAGTGTCCAATTACTTTTTCCATATAGTGTATTTTCAATGCAACCAAACCACACAGAAGGTAGGTAGTTAATTAACGTCGCACTGGAGCAACAAAACGGGCTACTGGCGACGGTACAGGATCAAACCCGAAGGAAAATATCCGAGGACAACACGTAATTCTGAACCAAGGTCGGACGACGAGGTCACACCTGAGCTGGCACCCCACTCTCCACATCACGCCAACGTGAGGACATTCAAATCCACGACAGATTTAACATGCACCAGCCCCCTTTGTACACGACGATCTTTGGTTGGATTCAAACTCACAACCCTCCGGTTGCTAATCCGTAACTGTTCCAACCGGGCTACCAAAGCCCCTATATATCAATTCGGAATTTACTCTTTGGAATTTTTACTGGCGACGAGCTGAAATCGTGTTGCTATGGGGTGAATCCATTCAAATCTAGTTAAGGCTGTTCGCTTCACCATCTTCGAATCGAATGATATTTTGCAAACAGGACATTTGGGGCCACCTTGAATCAACATAATTTTTAAAATCTCGAAAAAAAAATTTCTTCTAGATACAATTCTGTGATAGTGATGTCACAAATTAAAATTTATTTTTCATCACCTACTTGAAATCGCATATCTCCTAAAGTATTTAAGATAAACCAATTTTTTTCAAAACAATAGCTAGACTTTAGAGCAACTATTGATACTTATTTCATTAGTGGTACGTAAATAATATTGGAAATATGAGTATTTTAATTTGAGGAATTTTAAGTTCATTTTTCCCAAAAAAGCCATGTTTTAAAAATCTGATTATTTTTTTCTAAGTTACTATATAAATATTCTATCAGATTGTGTGAACTTTTTTGCAGTTTTTGAATATTTAAGCTTAAATAAATTATCTTGTGTAATGACCCTAATCAGAAAACCCGACGCGATCAGAAAATAATAAAATACTGTCAAATTCCCTTTCGAAGTACGAAAAATCCCTAAGCTCATGTTAAATTCCCTATAAAAGGACGAAAAGGTTTTTAAAATCCCTAAATTAAATCGGGATTCCCTTTCAGCCAGTGAAAACTACGCTTTCTGTATTTGCTTAAAAATACATTTTTACTCAACGTTAACCGAATAATTTGAATAATAATTTACAGTATTTACATAATTTGAATAAATTATCTATCATAAAATTATGTATTAAACATTTACACAGAATTTCACATTACTGACACAAAAGAGAGACATACATCCAGGGAGGAATGCAACTGACAGGAATCGAATCTGAACCGCCTACAACTAGAAGAGTGCTAGCGAAGTGAGCATACCCACAGAGACAGAATGGTCCCAAAATCAAATCTCCGAACGAGACGCATTTATTTACAGGCAAGAAACGAAAACGGTACACATCCCCAAACGGACAACAGAACGATTGGCCTCTCGCTATTTAACAGAAACAGATGATCGCACTTTCAAACAGGACACATGCGCAGAACAGAACACAATGACGTGCCCTCTGAAACAGGTGATAAACAATTCCTATTTTCGTTCGGGGAGGAGAGAAGGAAAACAATGGTGTTCCGCTACAAATGGTATTAAAACGCACTATGAAAGAGTTCTTTGCTGTAAACAACAACCAGATAGGTATGGTATGGTAATTTATTAGCGTCGTACTAGAGCAACACAACGGGCTATTGACGATGGTCCGGGAACAATCCCGAAGGGAAAGGTCCGAAACAACCAGATAGGTAGATAGTTCAATTAACGTCACACTGGAGCCGTCACAACGGTCCATTGGTGACGGCCCGGGATCGATTCCAAAAGGATAGAACACCTCAGCATTTTGAAACACGCTCTGATGACAAAATCTTACCCGAACTGGCACCTCACTCTCCAAACCACACCACGATAGATTTAACGTGCGCCAGCCCCCATTTACACGATTGTCTTTGGTTGGATTCGAACTCGCAACCCTCCGGTTACTAATCAGTTACTATTCCAACCGGGCTACAGCAGCCCGGGATAAAAAGAGGGATTCGGGAACAGAGTATTGGGATGAAAGCAGGAAAAGATCATCTGAGTATCATGGGAACGCGACCGCGTGTTTACTAAAGATGGCAAACTCCACGGAAAAAGAAAAGACCATTCTCTTTCTAGACCCACCTCCTACCTACTCACCGTTAGGTTTAGTACATTTAATGGTAGGAGGGGGCAGGGACTTTCTCCAGCACAAAAGGGCACAAGGGAACCATCCCAGCGGACCAGGAAAGCATCCCCACACACCATCATGAGCCGCCCGCGCAGCCCCAAACGCAAGGCATCGCCATTTATTATCTTTAAATTTTACATATTTACAGAAAAGAATACAATTTTTTTTAACAAAATTCCAACAGATGTTGGTAAATGGTTCAGGCTAACAGTGCCTGTGTAAAGTTATTATGACATATTAGCATATTAATAAATATAAATAGAAAAAGTGTCTATATACAGATATTGAGGTGAGTACAGATATATGATTATTTATACATTTTAATTAACATGAATTGTACGAGATTTTTAAAGATTATAATTAATTTATAATATTTTAATTGTCTCTGTCATTAATGGCCATAGTCAGTATTGGCTTCCAATCTAGCAATCTGCCTTCTATAATTAGGACATCTCTTTGCCCGACAGTCGTGATTTATCTCATAGTTAGTTTAAATTTTTTATTAGAGTCAACGCAGTTGACACATTTTTTGTTATTTTCACATTTTTTCATTTGGGTGGTCTTCACCGCAATTTAGACAAAAACTTTTGTCAGTGCATCTGCTCTTACTGTGGCCAAACTTTCCACTGACGCACCCTTTTAAATTCTTCTAACCTTATTTTTTGAAAGCCCAGGTAGATTCTCCCGTCTCCCATTAATTTATTAATCGTATTTGGAGTCACCGTAGCAACCCAGTGATTGCCTCTTATATCAGAAATTTTAAATGCAATTTCCATGCCTTCAACTATATAATTATTTTGTTTAATCGCTGGTATAATTTCGTTTATATCAATTTCCTTGTCTATTCCCAGGAGGATCACTCTGGGTTTCTTTTTTTCAGGTTCATATATTGTGAAAGTTTTGCTTATGTTGTCGTCCTTCTTGAAGTTTCCTTGCAATATGTCAATATCGCTTGAGGATCCTGAATCAACAGCTAGACCTCCTCCTCTAATCCCTCGAATAAGTTCTACTTTGCAGCTCATTTTTTTTATTTGGTGTTGTACTAATAATCTATTCTTGTGTGGATCACTATCTTCATTGGGTTTTAGTAGTAAAGTGTGTTTCATCTTATTTTTGTTAAGCTGGGGGTTGTTACGTCTGGGCAACGGGGCGGAGGCAAGTTTATCCGCATAGGATGGTCGAAGCTCCGGTAACGTCTTCTTAAGATCTCTAATTTCTTATAAGAGTTCTCTCTCTCTCGCTGATTCCAGTTGTTGACTCTGTTAAGAGAATCTTCAAGATCAAGACCCAAGTGGGTAGAAGTATTTTAATTAACTGGAGCAACACAACGGGCTATTGGCGACGGTCCGAGATCAAACCCGACGAAAAACCAAGTGGGAATTGTGTATTAAATTAACTAGTCTGGTATGTATGTACGTGTATTTTGATTAATGTCGCATTGTAGCAACATAACGGGCTATTGACGATGATCCGGGATCAAACCAGAAGGGAAAGATTCGAGGACTTTACAACGTAAGTTTGAATCAGTCAGATGATGAGGTTACACCTGAGCTGGCACCCCACTCCAAATTTCCACGCCAACGTGAGGACATTTGAGACCACGACAGATTTAATGTGCACCATCCTCCGTGTACACGAAGCTGACCGAGTTTCGAATTCGCAACCCTCCGATTGCTAATGCTCTTCCAACTGTGCTACCGTGGACCCAGTAGAAATAAGTAATTTCTAAAGCCCGTTGTATTCTTATTTCAACAGGGCTTAAAGTTAGTTTAACTAAATTTCCGAAAAAACAAGTTGGATGTTTGTAACTTTTATCTGTTAAGTTCGAATAGACAAGCGTCCAAAGGGTTTACATTTTTCTTAACTCTCATTTCAGCTTGGAGATAGTTTGTTCCGGTGACACTCCACATTAACTCCTGAAATTTTAATTCTCTAAAATGAGAACTATCACCCGAATGATATACTCCAATAACGAAAAAAGAAAATCATCTTTAGTGTAAAAACTTTGATAACACACCAAGTATGAAAATAAGTATAGAAATGAAAAAATATATTTAAAGGGAATGTTTTCTGATACTAATTTCATATATTTTATAAAATTTTATGTGACATATTTTAAGGGAGTTATACAATGCATTGAATTTGTTTCAGTTTCATTTCCCAGTGAAACTATCATCATTGAACTTAAGAGTTTCCGTGACTTCACAAAGAGGAGAAAAGGATAAAACGTTTTTTCTTTTTCATACACAACTGTCCAAATGAGAACATTTTTTGTCCAATGACAAACAAGCATGATTCGGAGACGATAATTTCCTTTCATGATATAAAACAAAATATACAACAGAATAAAAAAATTTCACGCAGCCAAAACAACGTCCTCCTGACAGTGTAACGTTTCCGGTGTCTAATTAGGCGTAAGACTGTTTACAGCGCACACAAAATATTTATTTAGAATAGAGAAATTCAAAGATTATTTACATATTGTACTATTAATTGAGAAGTATGAGGGCACAGCTGTTAAACATCGAAAACTGCGAAATAGCCAGGAGGCTCGCCAAAATCTGAGAGTCTGAAGGATGCGACTGCTCCTTTCGTGGTTTCAATCTACTCTCGTGATCTTTTTGATGGGGAATGCTTCTCAGTCTTGGAATGTCAATCCCGGTGTTTCCACGACATATGCAACGGAAGGTCATGAGAACCTCCACAGCTTCCCGATCGAGGACAGATGTAATGTCTTTCTGGCCCGGGTTTCCACAGAATTGTAAACAAGTGTTTTCCTGGGGTGTCCCGTCTGCATTCCTCTCATGGAGGGCCCAAGATAATTTAAGTGTTGACAACTTGTTTTGCAGTCGAGGGAGATCTGAATTCCAGAAGTGGGAAAGACAGACCGACCGGTACAACAGCTCTTTTCCGTGACAGGTGTTAACTTACGTTCGGTCATTGGAACACTCGTGCGTCACTAACCTTAGTGTAAACAATTAAACCACCGGAAAACGAGGATTTTACTTCCGATTACCAATACGGAATACGTACAGAAAACAAATTACTCGCGTCGTCAACATGTTCATAAACCTTGCACAACAACCAGATTTTCCACAGAACATTTCCGTTTGAACGAGTTTATAACTGTTTTATCAATACGTTCTGAAAATTGTTGTCTGCGGAATACAGAATAACATACGGAGTGTTCAAATGACAAACATATTTTTTACTCTACATACGTATTAGCGTCAACTGAAACTTAAAATTTTAGATTTGTTATCTAGCATCATCTTTTTCGTTCTATTTATTGATTTCAGAATTACTAGTAGACATATTGTTTGGATTTTGTTGTGTATTTTTAAAATAAATATCTGGTGTCTCCATGGTGATCCGCGTTTCACAGTATTTAACATTTCTACTGTTAATGAGAAAAATTAAATGGATTTGTGATTTTTAGAAAGGAAACAGAATTCACTCCATTCATTTATTCTGACAGAATCATGTCAACAGCGAAAGAAAATCCAAATGTAAGAATGAGACATGATTAATATACTTATGAAGAAAATTAAATTAGACATATATTAAGTATTTTTCCATGGGAATCTTTTTAGGGAGTATATTCTGGAAACTGAAGTGAGATCATTATGAAGATTGGATGCCTTTTCTCAGAATTTATTTGATAACTGATAACAAATGTCAATTGATTTTGAAGAAAGTATTGAATTATTTATAAATATATAATATGTATAAATTATTTCGATATTTTAATATTTTGAATTATCTTTTTGTTTACAGTGTTGGTCCGATTCCGTTTTCACTCATTTTGATCTACATATTGGCTAAAAGAGTTAGATGTAAGCAGATCGTTACAAAAAGTTTGGAAAGAAAATCAGTTTTTAGATCAATTATTTGTTTTTTTACACAGCTTTCGAACAATCGTATAAAGTTAAAAATCAAAATATTCGCTAGTAACAAGAAAAATCAACTGAGTCATCATAGGCCTATATTGTCTTGTTTGACTCATACCGACAAATTATACATAAATGCCACTTTTTTATCTAAAAAAAGGAAAATTATACTACAAAATCGACGGCTAGAACCTTAGAATATAAAATTAAAAATGGTTGCATATTTTTGAAAATAAATTCCTTTTGTCCATGGCTTATCTTAGCTAGAATTTTATTACACCGAATGTGAATCATAGTGAAGTCTAAGTGCTCTATTCAACAATTACCTTGTTATTTTAAATGGGATGTTCTACATGGAATGTTCTAGATGGAATATTCTAGATTCGATGTTCTAGAGACACTTTACAACTAAACACGCGTCATTTGGCAGTAAATATCCCGCCGGTGATGCGAGGAAGAAAGCAGTTGAGGAACTTCAGAAGAGTCAAGAAAAATCAAGTTCTGTATTTAATTATTGGGTGCAATCGCGTCCAACAATGTTAATATTGCAAGCTTTATTGTTAGTCAAGAGATTTCTAAGAGAGGCAAACCATACACAGACAGTGAATACATTAAAAGTTGTTTTATAAATGCATCCGAAGAGCTATTCCGGAATTTTAAGAACAAGGCAGAAATTCTTAAAGAAACTAGAGTTACCACTGTCTGCTAAAACAGTAAAAGACAGAATAGTCAAAATGTCTTCGAATATAACCAATCAGCAAATCGAAGATCTTAAATTGGTTTCAGCTTTATCAATAGCTGTTGACGAATCTTGTGACATAAATGACACACCGCAAGTTTCACTTTTTGTTCGATTTATTTCTTCTACGGGTCCTAAAGAAGAACTTTTAGAATTATTGCCACTGAAAGGTCAAAAACGTGGCGAGGATATTGCAAATGATGTTGTAACGGCGGCTAGGGAAATGGACAATCTTGCCGACTGATCAAGCACCGAAGAGGAAACGACCACCACGGCAGCCGAGATAGAGGGGCTGATAATCTGGCGGCGATCGTGCCGAAAGGAAAAGACCACACCGAATCATCTTTTTAACGGCAGTCCGACTCCAGTAGGCAAAATCGTGGGTGGCTTCGAAACAAAAGGTAGGCGCCTTTCTGTCGCTCTCTATGACATTTCGAGACAAAAAGGTACGGAGATGAATTACGATGACCATTGCCGACAAGGGTTTGTGGTCCCCTTTCAAGTCCGCCGAAGTCTGTCGTAAAAGTCGAGGGGAGAGTCCAACGTGCGAGAGCCATTCGGGAAGGTCCGAAGATGGTGAGATATTCAACAGCCAACCAGCACCGACTAAGAGGCCGACCCTAAACGAAAAGAAGGAGTCGAGAAGCACCCGATATATACAGAGTTTTTGAGATCTTGAGAGGAGGATTGGAACGAGAACAGAAGAGAGAGAGGAGGTCAGCAGAGAGAGACCGTTTTGGAGAGACGCAAGTCGAACGAGAAGTGAATACCCGTTCACTGTCGGCGAAAGATTGCCATCTTTCGGGAGAGCTCATCCGAGCTGGAAAAGGCCGATTAATCCCGCCCTGGGATTCTATACTCGGCTGAGTATTTTATTGAGAAAGGCTCGCCTGTAGCCGTTAAGGAGACTCCTCCGAGAAACCTGTGTCGCTACTCGCCCGAGTAGTGGAGACTTCACCGAGATCTAAAGTTCACCAGAACTGACAAGGCTGATTTATCCCGCCCTAGGATTCTATACTCGCCTGAGTATATTATTGAGAAAGGCTCGCCCATAGCCGTTAAGGAGACTCCTCCGAGAAACCTGTGTCGCTACTCGCCCGAGTAGTGGAGACTTCACCGAGATCTAAAGTTCACCAGAACTGACAAGGCTGATTTATCCCGCCCTAGGATTCTATACTCGCCTGAGTATATTATTGAGAAAGGCTCGCCCATAGCCGTTAAGGAGACTCCTCCGAGAAACCTGTGTCGCTACTCGCCCGAGTAGTGGAGACTTCACCGAGATCTAAAGTTCACCAGAACTGACAAGGCTGATTTATCCCGCCCTAGGATTCTATACTCGCCTGAGTATTTCATTGAGAAAGGCTCACCTGTAGCCGTTAAGGAGACTCCTCCGAGAAACCTGTGTCGCTACTCGCCCGAGTAGTGGAGACTTCACCGAGATCTAAAGTTCACAAGAACTGACAAGGCTGATTTATCCCGCCCTAGGATTCTATACTCGCCTGATTATATTATTGAGAAAGGCTCGCCCATAGCCGTTAAGGAGACTCCTCCGAGAAACCTGTGTCGCTACTCGCCCGAGTAGTGGAGACTTCACCGAGATCTAAAGTTCACCAGAACTGACAAGGCTGATTTATCCCGCCCTAGGATTCTATACTCGCCTGAGTATATTATTGAGAAAGGCTCGCCGTAGCCGTTAAGGAGACTCCTCCGAGAAACCTGTGTCGCTACTCGCCCGAGTAGTGGAGACTTCACCGAGATCTAAATTTCACCAGAACTGACAAGGCTGATTTATCCCGCCCTAGGATTCTATACTCGCCTGAGTATTTTATTGAGAAAGGCTTGCCCGTAGCCGTTAAGGAGACTCCTCCGAGAAACCTGTGTCGCTACTCGCCCGAGTAGTGGAGACTTCACCGAGATCTAAAGTTCACCAGAACTGACAAGGCTGATTTATCCCGCCCTAGGATTCTATACTCGCCTGAGTATTTTATTGAGAAAGGCTCGCCTGTAGCCGTTAAGGAGACTCCTCCGAGAAACCTGTGTCGCTACTCGCCCGAGTAGTGGAGACTTCACCGAGATCTAAAGTTCACCTGAACTGACAAGGCTGATTTATCCCGCCTTAGGATTCTATACTCGCCTGAGTATATTATTGAGAAAGGCTCGCCCAAAGCCGTTAAGGAGACTCCTCCGAGAAACATGTGTCGTTACTCGCCCGAGTAGTGGAGACTTCACCGAGATCTAAAGTTCCCCAGAACTGACAAGGCTGATTTATCCCGCCCTAGGATTCTATACTCGCCTGAGTATTTTATTGAGAAAGGCTCGCCTGTAGCCGTTAAGGAGACTCCTCCGAGAAACCTGTGTCGCTACTCGCCCGAGTAGTGGAGACTTCACCGAGATCTAAAGTTCACCAGAACTGACAAGGCTGATTTATCCCGCCCTAGGATTCTATACTCGCCTGAGTATATTATTGAGAAAGGCTCGCCCATAGCCGTTAAGGAGACTCCTCCGAGAAACCTGTGTCGCTACTCGCCCGAGTAGTGGAGACTTCACCGAGATCTAAAGTTCACCAGAACTGACAAGGCTGATTTATCCCGCCCTAGGATTCTATACACGCCTGAGTATTTTATTGAGAAAGGCTCGCCTGTAGCCGTTAAGGAGACTCCTCCGAGAAACCTGTGTCGCTACTCGCCCGAGTAGTGCAGACTTCACCGAGAACTAAAGTTCACCAGAACTGACAAGGCTGATTTATCCCGCCCTAGGATTCTATACTCGCCTGAGTATATTATTGAGAAAGGCTCGCCCATGGCCGTTAAGGAGACTCCTCCGAGAAACCTGTGTCGTTACTCGCCCGAGTAGTGGAGACTTCACCGAGATCTAAAGTTCACCAGAACTGACAAGGCTGATTTATCCCGCCCTAGGATTCTATACTCGCCTAAGTATATTATTGAGAAAGGCTCGCCGTAGCCGTTAAGGAGACTCCTCCGAGAAACCTGTGTCGCTACTCGCCCGAGTAGTGGAGACTTCACCGAGATCTAAAGTTCACCAGAACTGACAAGGCTGATTTATCCCGCCCTAGGATTCTATACTCGCCTGAGTATTTTATTGAGAAAGGCTCGCCCGTAGCCGTTAAGGAGACTCCTCCGAGAAACCTGTGTCGCTACTCGCCCGAGTAGTGGAGACTTCACCGAGATCTAAAGTTCACCAGAACTGACAAGGCTGATTTATCCCGCCCTAGGATTCTACACTCGCCTGAGTATTTTATTGAGAAAGGCTCGCCTGTAGCCGTTAAGGAGACTCCTCCGAGAAACCTGTGTCGGTACTCGCCCGAGTAGTGGAGACTTCACCGAGATCTAAAGTTCACCAGAACTGACAAGGCTGATTTATCCCGCCCTAGGATTCTATACTCGCCTGAGTATATTATTGAGAAAGGCTCGCCCATAGCCGTTAAGGAGACTCCTCCGAGAAACCTGTGTCGCTACTCGCCCGAGTAGTGGAGACTTCACCGAGATCTAAAGTTCACCAGAACTGACAAGGCTGATTTATCCCGCCCTAGGATTCTATACTCGCCTGAGTATATTATTGAGAAAGGCTCGCCCATAGCCGTTAAGGAGACTCCTCCGAGAAACCTGTGTCGCTACTCGCCCGAGTAGTGGAGACTTCACCGAGATCTAAAGTTCACCAGAACTACCAAGGCTGATTTATCCCGCCCTAGGATTCTATACTCGCCTGAGTATATTATTGAGAAAGGCTCGCCCATAGCCGTTAAGGAGACTCCTCCGAGAAACATGTGTCGTTACTCGCCCGAGTAGTGGAGACTTCACCGAGATCTAAAGTTCACCAGAACTGACAAGGCTGATTTATCCCACCCTAGGATTCTATACTCGCCTGAGTATTTTATTGAGAAAAGCTCGCCCGTAGCCGTTAAGGAGACTCCTCCGAGGAACCTGTGTCGCTACTCGCCCGAGTAGTGGAGACTTCACCGAGATCTAAAGTTCACCAGAACTGACAAGGCTGATTTATCCCGCCCTAGGATTCTATACTCGCCTGAGTATTTTATTGAGAAAGGCTCGCCCGTAGCCGTTAAGGAGACTCCTCCGAGAAACCTGTGTCGCTACTCGCCCGAGTAGTGGAGACTTCACCGAGATCTAAAGTTCACCAGAACTGACAAGGCTGATTTATCCCGCCCTAGGATTCTATACTCGCCTGACTATTTTATTGAGAAAGGCTCGCCTGTAGCCGTTAAGGAGACTCCTCCGAGAAACCTGTGTCGGTACTCGCCCGAGTAGTGGAGACTTCACCGAGATCTAAAGTTCACCAGAACTGATAAGGCTGATTTATCCCGCCCTAGGATTCTATACTCGCCTGAGTATATTATTGAGAAAGGCTCGCCCATAGCCGTTAAGGATACTCCTCCGAGAAACCTGTGTCGCTACTCGCCCGAGTAGTGGAGACTTCACCGAGATCTAAAGTTCACCAGAACTGACAAGGCTGATTTATCCCGCCCTAGGATTCTATACTCGCCTGAGTATATTATTGAGAAAGGCTCGCCCATAGCCGTTAAGGAGACTCCTCCGAGAAACCTGTGTCGCTACTCGCCCGAGTAGTGGAGACTTCACCGAGATCTAAAGTTCACCAGAACTGACAAGGCTGATTTATCCCGCCCTAGGATTCTATACACGCCTGAGTATTTTATTGAGAAAGGCTCGCCTGTAGCCGTTAAGGAGACTCCTCCGAGAAACCTGTGTCGCTACTCGCCCGAGTAGTGCAGACTTCACCGAGAACTAAAGTTCACCAGAACTGACAAGGCTGATTTATCCCGCCCTAGGATTCTATACTCGCCTGAGTATATTATTGAGAAAGACTCGCCCATAGCCGTTATGGAGACTCCTCCGAGAAACCTGTGTCGTTACTCGCCCGAGTAGTGGAGACTTCACCGAGATCTAAAGTTCACCAGAACTGACAAGGCTGATTTATCCCGCCCTAGGATTCTATACTCGCCTGAGTATATTATTGAGAAAGGCTCGCCGTAGCCGTTAAGGAGACTCCTCCGAGAAACCTGTGTCGCTACTCGCCCGAGTAGTGGAGACTTCACCGAGATCTAAAGTTCACCAGAACTGACAAGGCTGATTTATCCCGCCCTAGGATTCTATACTCGCCTGAGTATATTATTGAGAAAGGCTCGCCCATAGCCGTTAAGGAGACTCCTCCGAGAAACCTGTGTCGCTACTCGCCCGAGTAGTGGAGACTTCACCGAGATCTAAAGTTCACCAGAACTGACAAGGCTGATTTATCCCGCCCTAGGATTCTATACTCGCCTGAGTATATTATTGAGAAAGGCTCGCCCATAGCCGTTAAGGAGACTCCTCCGAGAAACCTGTGTCGCTACTCGCCCGAGTAGTGGAGACTTCACCGAGATCTAAAGTTCACCAGAACTGACAAGGCTGATTTATCCCGCCCTAGGATTCTATACTCGCCTGAGTATTTTATTGAGAAAGGCTCACCTGTAGCCGTTAAGGAGACTCCTCCGAGAAACCTGTGTCGCTACTCGCCCGAGTAGTGGAGACTTCACCGAGATCTAAAGTTCACCAGAACTGACAAGGCTGATTTATCCCGCCCTAGGATTCTATACTCGCCTGATTATATTATTGAGAAAGGCTCGCCCATAGCCGTTAAGGAGACTCCTCCGAGAAACCTGTGTCGCTACTCGCCCGAGTAGTGGAGACTTCACCGAGATCTAAAGTTCACCAGAACTGACAAGGCTGATTTATCCCGCCCTAGGATTCTATACTCGCCTGAGTATTTTATTGAGAAAGGCTCGCCCGTAGCCGTTAAGGAGACTCCTCCGAGAAACCTGTGTCGCTACTCGCCCGAGTAGTGCAGACTTCACCGAGAACTAAAGTTCACCAGAACTGACAAGGCTGATTTATCCCGCCCTAGGATTCTATACTCGCCTGAGTATATTATTGAGAAAGGCTCGCCCATAGCCGTTAAGGAGACTCCTCCGTGAAACCTGTGTCGTTACTCGCCCGAGTAGTGGAGACTTCACCGAGATCTAAAGTTCACCAGAACTGACAAGGCTGATTTATCCCGCCCTAGGATTCTATACTCGCCTGAGTATATTATTGAGAAAGGCTCGCCGTAGCCGTTAAGGAGACTCCTCCGAGAAACCTGTGTCGCTACTCGCCCGAGTAGTGGAGACTTCACCGAGATCTAAAGTTCACCAGAACTGACAAGGCTGATTTATCCCGCCCTAGGATTCTATACTCGCCTGAGTATATTATTGAGAAAGGCTCGCCCATAGCCGTTAAGGAGACTCCTCCGAGAAACCTGTGTCGCTACTCGCCCGAGTAGTGGAGACTTCACCGAGATCTAAAGTTCACCAGAACTGACAAGGCTGATTTATCCCGCCCTAGGATTCTATACTCGCCTGAGTATATTATTGAGAAAGGCTCGCCCATAGCCGTTAAGGAGACTCCTCCGAGAAACCTGTGTCGCTACTCACCCGAGTAGTGGAGACTTCACCGAGATCTAAAGTTCACCAGAACTGACAAGGCTGATTTATCCCGCCCTAGGATTCTATACTCGCCTGAGTATATTATTGAGAAAGGCTCGCCCATAGCCGTTAAGGAGACTCCTCCGAGAAACATGTGTCGTTACTCGCCCGAGTAGTGGAGACTTCACCGAGATCTAAAGTTCACCAGAACTGACAAGGCTGATTTATCCCGCCCTAGGATTCTATACTCGCCTGAGTATTTTATTGAGAAAGGCTCGCCCGTAGCCGTTAAGGAGACTCCTCCGAGAAACCTGTGTCGCTACTCGCCCGAGTAGTGGAGACTTCACCGAGATCTAAAGTTCACCAGAACTGACAAGGCTGATTTATCCCGCCCTAGGATTCTACACTCGCCTGAGTATTTTATTGAGAAAGGCTCGCCTGTAGCCGTTAAGGAGACTCCTCCGAGAAACCTGTGTCGCTACTCGCCCGAGTAGTGGAGACTTCACCGAGATCTAAAGTTCACCAGAACTGACAAGGCTGATTTATCCCGCCCTAGGATTCTATACTCGCCTGAGTATATTATTGAGAAAGGCTCGCCCATAGCCGTTAAGGAGACTCCTCCGAGAAACATGTGTCGTTACTCGCCCGAGTAGTGGAGACTTCACGGAGATCTAAAGTTCACCAGAACTGACAAGGCTGATTTATCCCGCCCTAGGATTCTATACTCGCCTGAGTATTTTATTGAGAAAGGCTCGCCCGTAGCCGTTAAGGAGACTCCTCCGAGAAACCTGTGTCGCTACTCGCCCGAGTAGTGGAGACTTCACCGAGATCTAAAGTTCACCAGAACTGACAAGGCTGATTTATCCCGCCCTAGGATTCTACACTCGCCTGAGTATTTTATTGAGAAAGGCTCGCCTGTAGCCGTTAAGGAGACTCCTCCGAGAAACCTGTGTCGGTACTCGCCCGAGTAGTGGAGACTTCACCGAGATCTAAAGTTCACCAGAACTGACAAGGCTGATTTATCCCGCCCTAGGATTCTATACTCGCCTGAGTATATTATAGAGAAAGGCTCGCCCATAGCCGTTAAGGAGACTCCTCCGAGAAACATGTGTCGCTACTCGCCCGAGTAGTGGAGACTTCACCGAGATCTAAAGTTCACCAGAACTGACAAGGCTGATTTATCCCGCCCTAGGATTCTATACTCGCCTGAGTATATTATTGAGAAAGGCTCGCCCATAGCCGTTAAGGAGACTCCTCCGAGAAACATGTGTCGTTACTCGCCCGAGTAGTGGAGACTTCACCGAGATCTAAAGTTCACCAGAACTGACAAGGCTGATTTATCCCGCCCTAGGATTCTATACTCGCCTGAGTATTTTATTGAGAAAGGCTCGCCCCTAGCCGTTAAGGAGACTCCTCCGTGAAACCTGTGTCGCTACTCGCCCGAGTAGTGGAGACTTCACCGAGATCTAAAGTTCACCAGAACTGACAAGGCTGATTTATCCCGCCCTAGGATTCTATACTCGCCTGAGTATATTATTGAGAAAGGCTCGCCCATAGCCGTTAAGGAGACTCCTCCGAGAAACATGTGTCGTTACTCGCCCGAGTAGTGGAGACTTCACCGAGATCTAAAGTTCACCAGAACTGACAAGGCTGATTTATCCCGCCCTAGGATTCTATACTCGCCTGAGTATTTTATTGAGAAAGGCTCGCCTGTAGCCGTTAAGGAGACTCCTCCGAGAAACCTGTACGGTACTCGCCCGAGTAGTGGAGACTTCACCGAGATCTAAAGTTCACCAGAACTGACAAGGCTGATTTATCCCGCCCTAGGATTCTATACTCGCCTGAATATATTATTGAGGAAGGCTCGCCCATAGCCGTTAAGGAGACTCCTCCGAGAAACCTGTGTCGCTACTCGCCCGAGTAGTGGAGACTTCACCGAGATCTAAAGTTCACCAGAACTGACAACGCTGATTTATCCCGCCCTAGGATTCTATATTCGCCTGAGTATATTATTGAGAAAGGCTCGCCCATAGCCGTTAAGGAGACTCCTCCGAGAAACCTGTGTCGCTACTCGCCCGAGTAGTGGAGACTTCACCGAGATCTAAAGTTCACCAGAACTGACAAGGCTGATTTATCCCGCCCTAGGATTCTATACACGCCTGAGTATTTTATTGAGAAAGGCTCGCCGTAGCCGTTAAGGAGACTCCTCCGAGAAACCTGTGTCGCTACTCGCCCGAGTAGTGCAGACTTCACCGAGAACTAAAGTTCACCAGAACTGACAAGGCTGATTTATCCCGCCCTAGGATTCTATACTCGCCTGAGTATATTATTGAGAAAGGCTCGCCCATAGCCGTTAAGGAGACTTCTCCGAGAAACCTGTGTCGTTACTCGCCCGAGTAGTGGAGACTTCACCGAGATCTAAAGTTCACCAGAACTGACAAGGCTGATTTATCCCGCCCTAGGATTCTATACTCGCCTGAGTATATTATTGAGAAAGGCTCGCCGTAGCCGTTAAGGAGACTCCTCCGAGAAACCTGTGTCGCTACTCGCCCGAGTAGTGGAGACTTCACCGAGATCTAAAGTTCACCAGAACTGACAAGGCTGATTTATCCCGCCCTAGGATTCTATACTCGCCTGAGTATATTATTGAGAAAGGCTCGCCCATAGCCGTTAAGGAGACTCCTCCGAGAAACCTGTGTCGCTACTCGCCCGATTAGTGGAGACTTCACCGAGATCTAAAGTTCACCAGAACTGACAAGGCTGATTTATCCCGCCCTAGGATTCTATACTCGCCTGAGTATATTATTGAGAAAGGCTCGCCCATAGCCGTTTAGGAGACTCCTCCGAGAAACCTGTGTCGCTACTCGCCCGAGTAGTGGAGACTTCACCGAGATCTAAAGTTCACCAGAACTGACAAGGCTGATTTATCCCGCCCTAGGATTCTATACTCGCCTGAGTAAATTATTGAGAAAGGCTCGCCCATAGCCGTTAAGGAGACTCCTCCGAGAGACCTGTGTCGCTACTCGCCCGAGTAGTGGAGACTTCACCGAGATCTAAAGTTCACCAGAACTGACAAGGCTGATTTATCCCGCCCTAGGATTCTATACTCGCCTGAGTATTTTATTGAGAAAGGCTCACCTGTAGCCGTTAAGGAGACTCCTCCGAGAAACCTGTGTCGCTACTCGCCCGAGTAGTGGAGACTTCACCGAGATCTAAAGTTCACCAGAACTGACAAGGCTGATTTATCCCGCCCTAGGATTCTATACTCGCCTGAGTATATTATTGAGAAAGGCTCGCCCATAGCCGTTAAGGAGACTCCTCCGAGAAATCTGTGTCGTTACTCGCCCGAGTAGTGGAGACTTCACCGAGATCTAAAGTTCACCAGAACTGACAAGGCTGATTTATCCCGCCCTAGGATTCTATACTCGCCTGAGTATATTATTGAGAAAGGCTCGCCGTAGCCGTTAAGGAGACTCCTCCGAGAAACCTGTGTCGCTACTCGCCCGAGTAGAGGAGACTTCACCGAGATCTAAAGTTCACCAGAACTGACAAGGCTGATTTATCCCGCCCTAGGATTCTATACTCGCCTGAGTATATTATTGAGAAAGGCTCGCCCATAGCCGTTAAGGAGACTCCTCCGAGAAACCTGTGTCGCTACTCGCCCGATTAGTGGAGACTTCACCGAGATCTAAAGTTCACCAGAACTGACAAGGCTGATTTATCCCGCCCTAGGATTCTATACTCGCCTGAGTATATTATTGAGAAAGGCTCGCCCGTAGCCGTTAAGGAGACTCCTCCGAGAAACCTGTGTCGCTACTCGCCCGAGTATTGGAGACTTCACCGAGATCTAAAGTTCCCCAGAACTGACAAGGCTAATTTATCCCGCCCTAGGATTCTATACTCGCCTGAGTATTTTATTGAGAAAGGCTCGCCCGTAGCCGTTAAGGAGACTCCTCCGAGAAACCTGTGTCGCTACTCGCCCGAGTAGTGGAGACTTCACCGAGATCTAAAGTTCACCAGAACTGACAAGGCTGATTTATCCCGCCCTAGGATTCTATACACGCCTGAGTATTTTATTGAGAAAGGCTCGCCTGTAGCCGTTAAGGAGACTCCTCCGAGAAACCTGTGTCGCTACTCGCCCGAGTAGTGCAGACTTCACCGAGAACTAAAGTTCACCAGAACTGACAAGGCTGATTTATCCCGCCCTAGGATTCTATACTCGCCTGAGTATATTATTGAGAAAGGCTCGCCCATAGCCGTTAAGGAGACTCCTCCGAGAAACCTGTGTCGTTACTCGCCCGAGTAGTGGAGACTTCACCGAGATCTAAAGTTCACCAGAACTGACAAGGCTGATTTATCCCGCCCTAGGATTCTATACTCGCCTGAGTATATTATTGAGAAAGGCTCGCCGTAGCCGTTAAGGAGACTCCTCCGAGAAACCTGTGTCGCTACTCGCCCGAGTAGTGGAGACTTCACCGAGATCTAAAGTTCACCAGAACTGACAAGGCTGATTTATCCCGCCCTAGGATTCTATACTCGCCTGAGTATATTATTGAGAAAGGCTCGCCCATAGCCGTTAAGGAGACTCCTCCGAGAAACCTGTGTCGCTACTCGCCCGATTAGTGGAGACTTCACCGAGATCTAAAGTTCACCAGAACTGACAAGGCTGATTTATCCCGCCCTAGGATTCTATACTCGCCTGAGTATATTATTGAGAAAGGCTCGCCCATAGCCGTTAAGGAGACTCCTCCGAGAAACCTGTGTCGCTACTCGCCCGAGTAGTGGAGACTTCACCGAGATCTAAAGTTCACCAGAACTGACAAGGCTGATTTATCCCGCCCTAGGATTCTATACTCGCCTGAGTAAATTATTGAGAAAGGCTCGCCCATAGCCGTTAAGGAGACTCCTCCGAGAGACCTGTGTCGCTACTCGCCCGAGTAGTGGAGACTTCACCGAGATCTAAAGTGCACCAGAACTGACAAGGCTGATTTATCCCGCCCTAGGATTCTATACTCGCCTGAGTATTTTATTGAGAAAGGCTCGCCTGTAGCCGTTAAGGAGACTCCTCCGAGAAACCTGTGTCGCTACTCGCCCGAGTAGTGGAGACTTCACCGAGATCTAAAGTTCACCAGAACTGACAAGGCTGATTTATCCCGCCCTAGGATTCTATACTCGCCTGATTATATTATTGAGAAAGGCTTGCCCATAGCCGTTAAGGAGACTCCTCCGAGAAACCTGTGTCGCTACTCGCCCGAGTAGTGGAGACTTCACCGAGATCTAAAGTTCACCAGAACTGACAAGGCTGATTTATCCCGCCCTAGGATTCTATACTCGCCTGAGTATATTATTGAGAAAGGCTCGCCCATAGCCGTTAAGGAGACTCCTCCGAGAAACCTGTGTCGTTACTCGCCCGAGTAGTGGAGACTTCACCGAGATCTAAAGTTCACCAGAACTGACAAGGCTGATTTATCCCGCCCTAGGATTCTATACTCGCCTGAGTATATTATTGAGAAAGGCTCGCCGTAGCCGTTAAGGAGACTCCTCCGAGAAACCTGTGTCGCTACTCGCCCGAGTAGAGGAGACTTCACCGAGATCTAAAGTTCACCAGAACTGACAAGGCTGATTTATCCCGCCCTAGGATTCTATACTCGCCTGAGTATATTATTGAGAAAGGCTCGCCCATAGCCGTTAAGGAGACTCCTCCGAGAAACCTGTGTCGCTACTCGCCCGATTAGTGGAGACTTCACCGAGATCTAAAGTTCCCCAGAACTGACAAGGCTGATTTATCCCGCCCTAGGATTCTATACTCGCCTGAGTATTTTATTGAGAAAGGCTCGCCCGTAGCCGTTAAGGAGACACCTCCGAGAAACCTGTGTCGCTACTCGCCCGAGTAGTGGAGACTTCACCGAGATCTAAAGTTCACCAGAACTGACAATGCTGATTTATCCCGCCCTAGGATTCTATACTCGCCTGAGTATTTTATTGAGAAAAGCTCGCCTGTAGCCGTTAAGGAGACTCCTCCGAGAAACCTGTGTCGCTACTCGCCCGAGTAGTGGAGACTTCACCGAGATCTAAAGTTCACCAGAACTGACAAGGCTGATTTATCCCGCCCTAGGATTCTATACTCGCCTGAGTATATTATTGAGAAAGGCTCGCCCATAGCCGTTAAGGAGACTCCTCCGATAAACCTGTGTCGCTACTCGCCCGAGTAGTGGAGACTTCACCGAGATCTAAAGTTCACCAGAACTGACAAGGCTGATTTATCCCGCCCTAGGATTCTATACTCGCCTGAGTATATTATTGAGAAAGGCTCGCCCATATCCGTTAAGGAGACTCCTCCGAGAAACCTGTGTCGCTACTCGCCCGAGTAGTGGAGACTTCACCGAGATCTAAAGTTCACCAGAACTGACAAGGCTGATTTACCCCGCCCTAGGATACTATACTCGCCTGAGTATATTATTGAGAAAGGCTTGCCCATAGCCGTTAAGGAGACTCCTCCGAGAAACCTGTGTCGCTACTCTCCCGAGTAGTGGAGACTTCACCGAGATCTAAAGTTCACCAGAACTGACAACGCTGATTTATCCCGCCCTAGGATTCTATACTCGCCTGAGTATATTATTGAGAAAGGCTCGCCCATAGCCGTTAAGGAGACTCCTCCGAGAAACCTGTGTCGGTACTCGCCCGAGTAGTGGAGACTTCACCGAGATCTAAAGTTCACCAGAACTGACAAGGCTGATTTATCCCGCCCTAGGATTCTATACTCGCCTGAGTATATTATTGAGAAAGGCTCGCCCATAGCCGTTAAGGAGACTCCTCCGAGAAACCTGTGTCGCTACTCGCCCGAGTAGTGGAGACTTCACCGAGATCTAAAGTTCACCAGAACTGACAAGGCTGATTTACCCCGCCCTAGGATTCTATACTCGCCTGAGTATATTATTGAGAAAGGCTTGCCCATAGCCGTTAAGGAGACTCCTCCGAGAAACCTGTGTCGCTACTCGCCCGAGTAGTGGAGACTTCACCGAGATCTAAAGTTCACCAGAACTGACAACGCTGATTTATCCCGCCCTAGGATTCTATACTCGCCTGAGTATATTATTGAGAAAGGCTCGCCCATAGCCGTTAAGGAGACTCCTCCGAGAAACCTGTGTCGGTACTCGCCCGAGTAGTGGAGACTTCACCGAGATCTAAAGTTCACCAGAACTGACAAGGCTGATTTATCCCGCCCTAGGATTCTATACTCGCCTGAGTATATTATTGAGAAAGGCTCGCCCATAGCCGTTAAGGAGACTCCTCCGAGAATCCTGTGTCGCTACTCGCCCGAGTAGTGGAGACTTCACCGAGATCTAAAGTTCACCAGAACTGACAAGGCTGATTTATCCCGCCCTAGGATTCTATACTCGCCTGAGTATATTATTGAGAAAGGCTCGCTCATAGCCGTTAAGGAGACTCCTCCGAGAAACCTGTGTCGCTACTCGCCCGAGTAGTGGAGACTTCACCGAGATCTAAAGTTCACCAGAACTGACAAGGCTGATTTATCCCGCCCTAGGATTCTATACTCGCCTGAGTATATTATTGAGAAAGGCTCGCCCATAGCCGTTAAGGAGACTCCTCCGAGAAACCTGTGTCGCTACTCGCCCGAGTAGTGGAGACTTCACCGAGATCTAAAGTTCACCAGAACTGACAAGGCTGATTTATCCCGCCCTAGGATTCTATACTCGCCTGAGTATATTATTGAGAAAGGCTCGCCCATAGCCGTTAAGGAGACTCCTCCGAGAAACCTGTGTCGCTACTCGCCCGAGTAGTGGAGACTTCACCGAGATTTAAAGTTCACCAGAACTGACAAGGCTGATTTATCCCGCCCTAGGATTCTATACTCGCCTGAGTATTTTATTGAGAAAGGCTCGCCTGTAGCCGTGAAGGAGAATCCTACGATAAATCTGTGAGAGCTCGCCAGCAGCCATAAGAAGCGCAACGATAGAACCTTGAACTTTCCAACGAACTAACTTTAAATGAACTCTTCATTCATTTTACCGACTAATTGTACCAAAGTTGTAAATAAAATAATTAGTCTAGAAACGGATACTTTTGAATAGTAACTAGTCTAAGCTACCCGTGAACCAAGACGTTACACTGTCATTGAATGCATTTAGAAACATCATATTGTTGGAATTATTCTTTTAAAACCCTTTGGGTTGGTAGAATTCCCCTTGGTTATTATTATGGTTACAATGCTAAATGAGCAATAACCCTGAAATGTAAAAGATTCTTACTGACTATAAGTTGTGATAGTGCTGTGTTTAAAATGATGTACAGGAATAGCAAGGGTACATGATCAATGTGAACAAACACTTTTATTTTTTAAACATTTAAAACATGTGCAAGAAGAAACCTAGACAAAATAGCCACACAAAACGGACAAATTCTGGATTTCTATTTTTTGGATGGCCAAGAATAACATTAAATATAATAATTAGTTTCACATTTCAATATAAGCTGAATTTTCCATCCGAGACGATTAGTGTCAAAATAAAGACGGGAGCATGACCTAATCAATAAGCAAGAAAGGAATATACAAAAGATATTTGCCTATCTGTTTCTGCCGGGTGGATGGAGTTGGGTTTTCAGGAGTCGAGCGTTGCTGCATAACCTAGTGATCGGGCATCGGGAGTCTCCTCATCGGTGCTGGATCTGGAGAGGCACGGTATTCTTCCCAGGGACGTCGGTTTGTCCAACCCGAAACTTAAACCACTGGTCGGCAGGCTAGCTGTGGCGAAGCATTGGAGGTCTGCTGTAATCGGATTTTCAGGTTATTTCACCAACGTGAGGCTAGCTGGGGAGCTATCTTCATCTCCGTCAAGTCGTCGTACTTCGGGTCCGAGCTCTCAATCGGTGGTCATCAGCCAGAGCGTGTCAAGCGAGACCGGAGAAGTCAAAAAGGGAAGAGGCCGAGTCAGCCTTCACCAAGCTATTTATCTTCCCAGAGTTCAAAGGTTGAGTTGCCCCTGTCCTTCCTTCTCCATGGGCATAAAAAAAATCCCATCTGTCCAACCAGAATTCCCTAAAAGTCGCTCTCTCACTGGGCGAGCCACCTCAAATTCGCCGCGTCATGCTACTGCGAGCAGTGATTGGTCGGAAACTTCCAGGTGACCTGATGTCACAGGTGACGCTTGGATTCCAGCAGGTCTTAGGGGGTCGTGCACCAATTGCTCGACATAAACACAGGTAGGGATTTTACACGAATCGTCTCGGAGGAAAAACCATCAAGGGTTTACACAAATGCTAGACGGATAGCCTTCCCTCATAAAATGGGATCAGTGCTCCCTTCCCCTGATCACCCTTCTTTTGATCACAACAAATGCCCCCTGTTTTTCCTAAAAAAAATTGAACATTTTTTTTCTCATAAGCAAATATATATCAAGAGGAGAATGTGGTTCCATGTAGAACACACTGTACCACCGAAGTACTGCACCAAAAGCAAAGAACCTTCAGAATACAACTTGAGGCGGGCTGGTACCACACATCAGTACCCAACAACCCTTATTGGTCAACATAAAAGTTGCGTTCATACAGAAACCCATATTTTAAAAATCAAATACATCTGCAACAAGACCATCCGTCCAGCCCTTAAATATTATAAACAATTGAGTGTGTATCTGTAAACAAAGGCAAGTGTATAAACAAAAACATCTGCATACAATGTGAACCATAGCTTGTGTAAAGTCGAACAAGGACATGTGTGCAATGTAAACAAGATCACGTGAAGGATTATATATACATGTGTGCATAATATACAAAAACATGAAGTAGGTAAGCAAAAGCATGTGTGTAATGTAAACAAGAGCACGTATAGGATAATATATACATGTGTGCATAATATACAAAATTGTGTAGTAGGTAAACAAAGCACGTGTAATGTAAACAATATGGGGCCGTTCGTACATATATAAAGTATTTCAACAAAAATTTCAGGCATTCACTCATGATATCCATATCTAGTCATGACTCAGGGCAGACAAAAGTTGGGTTACCATGCTTAAAATGTTCTTGTAATGTCTAACCCATGCAAAGGAAATGTTGTTTCTCCCCTGTGTGTGTGATCGACCTTCCAGCAAAACAAAATTTCTCCTCAAACTACATTCCAATTGTAAAAATTCCGCCCTACCTTTTATTCAATTCAAAACCCTAAAAACTTGTAATCCCCAATCTTTGAGGCGACCAACCCCCAGTCAGTCCCTTTGAAGAAACCAAAAATTACATAACCCAATAAATTCCACCCATTTTGCTTTCCCCCAAAATGTAAAAACAAAAAAAATACAAAAATGTACCGTATCCCCTACTGTTTTTTTTTTCCAAAACTGTTCGGAATTTCAAAAAGGTTTTCTCTAGTGGACTACCCTACCATTCACTCTTTTACGTAGGTTGTATGTGTGAGGGCTTGGCGCTGTTGCAGGATTTCCCTGGTTCGGGTGTGTCCCGTTTCCGGGGTCTGTGTTTTGTTGGGTAGTATTACCATTTCTCGTTGATTGCCCGTGTGGGTGTATATAAACCCAACCTCTTACACCCTTTGACACTCCAGTGTATTCTCCGGTTGTACAACTTTCGGGTTCTGTTGGGGTTTGTTTATCAATCATATTCGGATGTTGGGCGTTCACATCTTTCCCTGGAGCTAAACCATGGGGTAATCGTGGGGTGGCTTTCGTGAGCCTTTCAATATTTACCCTTTGCTTGCGGTTGGGGAAGCTCTTGTCAGCGATTTCAAATACCACCTCAGAAATTTTCTTTGTGACCACAAAATTGCCTTTGTTTGGCTTGTTGAACTTCCTTGTCAACCCAGGTTTTATGTTAGGGAAGTATAGGTATACTTCATCTCCCACGTTGATTCCCTTTTCTTTTGTAAACTTGTCCCTATACCGCTCTTGTGATTCCGCTGCTTGAACCAAATTCTCCCTTACCTCATTATAAGCATTGTGCAGTCTTCTAAGTAATGAGGTTGAAAAGTCATCTGCATATGAAAATGGTGGTTCCGACTCGAACATCTGGTAGGGCAGATTTAGCTCCTTCCCATATACAAGAAATGCGGGTGTGTGCTTTGTAGCCGAGTGCCATGTTGATCTGTATGCCAAAAGGGCATACTCTAATTTAGTATCCCAATCGTCGTGGCCCCCAGGGGCATTCCTTCTTTAGGTTTGTACGGGCTTCACAACCCCGGGGTACCTGAGTGATCTTTTTCTTTCCCAGGGGTTTGCTGTCTTTGGTGAACACGGGGGTCGCGCTCCCGGGATACCTAAGCGATCTTTCTCTACCTTCATCCCACTACTCTATTCCCCACCCCTCCTTTTTCTCCATTTCACGTCTTGCGATTCGGAAACCATTAAAATTTCTTTCAATTGAAAAACACCTTAAATTCACTCTTTTGTTATTTAAAAAATATGTTAATCACCTATGTTATTACGTATCATAAATTACCTTTTTAGTTGTGTTAAGTTCTATTTGCTTCTAAATTATCATTTATTCCTTTTTATGATTCTTTTAAAAGACGTCAGTACGTTTTTCTGACCCGCATGTTTGCCGTGTGCGGCGTCCCGTATCGGGGGAAAGTGGAGTCCTGGGGTACCTGATGCGTGCCCTTTGGTCCATGCTTCTGCGTAGACGGGTGGCTGGAGTGAGCCCGCTCTGGTCAATCGGCTCACCTAATTTCTCTGGGGTTCACCACGTCAGAGCGCTTGGTCCCTCTGTCGTGTTGGACTCCAATGATATTGGGTATTTAGGGTTAGTGCTGTAGCTAGGGATGCCCTGGGCGAACTGGCGGATCCACATTCCGACACTACGGCACTATATTCTGGTTGTTACTCCTGAAGCGGTTCCGAGATCTGTTGCTAGACAACTGCCGGATACTGCTTCCCCTGGTTGGGCTCCATGGTGGGCGGGGGCACACCAGGATGAATTTTAGTTTCTAATATTCATGGAACCTAAAACTTCTTGCCCTGACGGAGGCTTAGATCCGTCAAACACCACTAACCAAGTAAATGAAAATTATATTAATGAATCATGTAAAGTAACGGTTACACCTGTCATTTCCGCAATTCCTGAAACAAAAAAATCTGTTCCTAAATTTCTTATTGTACACAATGAATCCGGTAAATTAACAAAAATGTCACCATTTCTAATAGAAAAATATATAAAAAATGCAGCTGGAGAAGTAAATAATGTTAAAAAATTGAAATCCGGAGACCTTTTAATTGAATCCAAATCAGAAATACAATCAATAAAACTATTAAACATTAAAAACTTTGGGGACGTCGAAATTCAAGTCTTTCCGCACAAAACCCTTAACTATACCCGAGGAGTTATCTCATCCCAAGAACTCGCAATGGTGTCCGACGAAGAATTTGTCGCTGAACTAAAAGACCAAAAAGTTATAGCAGCCAGAAGAATCATGATGAGGCGAGATTCTAATTTCATTCCATCAAGAAATGTTGTTCTCACCTTCGATTCTCCTGTTATGCCAACAAAAATAAAAGCCGGTTACTTGTGCTGCGACGTGAGGCCTTTCATTCCAAGCCCACTGCGATGCTTTTTATGCCAGAGATTTGGACATGCTAAAACAGCATGTCGAGCATCAGCAACCATCTGTGCACGTTGCGCAAAGCCCGGTCACGACAGTTCCTCATGCTCTGAAACCGAACATTGCATCAATTGCCAGGGTGATCACGCTGCATATTCCAAGACTTGTCCACGCTGGATTCAAGAAAAAGAAATCCAAACATTAAGAGTCACCAAAAACCTATCCTTTCCCGAAGCTAGAAAATTGATAGATTCCCGTACACCTCGTCCTAACACCTCATATGCATCCGTCATTAAAACCAGCAAAACAATAAGCACCCAAACATATAACTCAGACTTTACACTTAATAAAGTAAATGCAGAAACGCAATTAAAATCTACTCTTTATAAATATCAACCAACCAAATCAAACCATCAATCCCATAGCTTAAGCCCAAAATCAATTGACAAAGTTACAAGTAAACCCTCAAACCTGCCGCAACAGAGAACCACACCAGCAACAAAAATCTTCAAGCCGAACCCAACAACGTCAATAGAACAAAGTAAAAAAAAGCAAAGTAAGAAAGACAAACTTACTCCCCGGAACTCTAGAGATCACTCAAAATTACCGGATACCGAAATAGATTTACACCCTTCCACGGACTCAGACATGGAGTTTGGAGAGGACGATATTGACGAGAAAGCTGCATTTTTTAGAAAAGGTTCTAGATTTTATAAAAAACCTTCCAAATAAAACCACCCAACCTTTATTTCAGAAGAGATTGAAAAGGGCTCTAAATTTTTAAAGAATAAATGACTATTAATCTCTTAACTTGGAACTGTCATGGTTTTCGTACACATATCGACGATATCAAATCTCTAATAAATAATTTTAACCCTGTTTGCCTAGCCCTTCAAGAAACATACTTAACACCTAATAACTCAATTAATGTTAAAAATTATGATTTAATAAGAAATGATTACATCCACGGTGCACGCGCTTCGGGCGGCGTGGCTCTGATGACTTTGCAGAATTTTCCATCAAGAAGAATTTCTTTAAATACGAGCATTCAAGCAATAGCCATTCAACTTCATATTAAATTTTTACTAACAATCTGCTGCATATATCTACCCCCAAATGAAAGCGTTAGTCAGCAGGAACTAAATGATTTAATAACTCAACTTCCGTCTCCATACTTCATCATAGGGGATTTTAACGGACACAACCCTCTTTGGGGAAGTAATGATTTTAACACAAAAGGACAACAAATTGAAAAATTGATGGATGATCATTGTCTCTGCCTTTTAAATGATTCCAGTCATACATACTTCCATACTCCGACCCAAACCTTTCACACCCTGGACCTTGCAATATGCTCCCCTACTTTGCTTTCATTTTGGGACTTTAAAATTGACAATGATCTGCACAATAGCGATCACTTTCCAATCATTTTAACATATAACTGCAATGACGTTTTACTACCCAGACGACCTGTGCGATATATATTTGAGAAAGCGGATTGGACTCGATATCAGGTGGAATCAAACATTTCCGACAACATGGTTATGATGCCTAGCATAAATGATGCCGTTGAAATGATAACGAACACCTTGATTAAGGCGGCAGATGTGGCTATCCCCAAAACATCGGGTAAATTGCCTAAATTATGGAAGCCTTGGTGGAATGAAGCATGCTCTCAAGCCCATAAATTCCAAAAAAAAGCATGGAACACCTTCAGACGTTATCCCACCACTTCGAATCTGATAGTTTTCAAGCGGGCTAAAGCAGAAGCTCGAAAATTAAGGAGACAGCGACAAAAAGAATCCTGGCAAGAATACGTAAATACAATTGAATGTCGAATATCATCAAAACAGCTATGGGGAAAAATTCGAAAAATTACCGGCAAATATCGTAATCCAAATATATCATTTTTACTTCAAAATGGACAAGTCGTTTCAGACGTTAAGACAATTGCTGATACCTTGGGAGAATCTTTTTCTAAGGTATCGCATGAGAGCTCTTACCCCCAAGATTTTATTAATTATAAGCGACGTGAAGAACGCAAGACGTTAAACTTTCAACCATCCGCTCATAAAACTTACAATCGTAAGTTTACCACATTCGAACTGAAAAATGCATTAAGGAAATCACACCCGACTTCACCGGGCCCCGATCATATTCATCTAGACATGTTGACCCATCTCAATGAAGATTCATTACAAAACATTTTACTTCTTTATAATAGAATTTGGACAGAGCAAGATTTTCCGACAACCTGGCACAGAGCTATTATTATTCCAATACCGAAACCTGGGAAGGATCCTCAAGACCCTAATAACTATCGACCCATTGCCTTGACAAGCTGTATCTGCAAAGTCATGGAAAGAATGGTGAATGCTCGGTTGATACATGTCCTTGAGTCTGAAAAACATCTATCGGAGTTTCAAAGCGGATTCCGTTTTGGACGAAGCACCTACGACAATGCCTTAATGCTGGAATCCTCTATCAGAGATACATTCGTCACAAAGAAGCATTTGGTAGCTGTCTTCTTCGATATGGAGAAAGCTTACGATAGGACATGGCGATATGGCATAATGCGAGACTTATACGAGATGGGCTTTCTGGGAAATCTCCCACTATTTATTCAAAACTTTTTATTGACAAGGACCTTTAGCGTTCGCATTAATAATATTTTATCAGATGACTTTTCACAGGACGAGGGTGTTCCCCAAGGAAGCGTTCTAAGCGTGATACTTTTTATAATTAAAATCAACGGTATTATTAAACAACTTCCTCCATATGTGCACGGAACGCTTTTTGTAGACGATTTCCAAATATTCTGTTCTGGAATCAATGTACCTTTTATTGAAAGACAACTCCAAACGGCTATTAGAATTGTAAGAAAGTGGGCAAACGAAAATGGTTTTGTTTTTTCTTCGCAAAAGACTGTATGTGTACATTTTACTAGAAGACGCGGACTTTTTCCTGATCCAGAACTTTTACTAGACGGAACTGTTATTCCAGTAGTTCCAGAAATAAAATTTTTGGGTATTATTTTTGACTCGAAGTTATCTTTTCGATCTCATATCAAAGTATTGAAACGAAAATGCAACCAATCATTGAATATTTTAAAGGTTTTATGTAACACAACATGGGGAGCTGATTTTATTTCAATTTTAAAAATTTACAAAGCTGTTGTCCGATCGAAACTCGATTATGGGAGTGTAATATATGGATCTTCTGCTAAGTCTGTTCTTCAAGCCCTGGATACTATTCATCACCAAGGCCTCCGATTATCCCTCGGAGCTTTCCGCACTTCGCCAGTCCAGAGTTTATATATAATGACAGGCGAGCCGGATTTAAGACATCGACGTGAGAAACTTACCCTAAAATACTATTTTAAGATTAAAGCCAACCCTTCTCACCCATTGCATAATAGAGTAACTAACCCTAAATTTGGAAGTCATTACTCATTAAAACCTTCATTCATACCATCACTTGGTTTTAGAGTCCGTACCATAATGAATTCATTAAACGTTGACAATCTGGGAATATTTCCTAGAGAAAACGAACCTCCACCTTGGAATGATAAAAATCTACTTACCATCAATGACTTTTCACATTTTAACAAATCATCAACCCCCGATACCATTTATTTACAATTATTCCATTCCCATAGAAACAAATATTCATCTTTTAAAACAGTTTTTACTGACGGATCTAAGAACGGGGCAAATGTTGGAGCCGCGGCCGTTTTTGATAATACAACCATTGCTAGAAAATTGCATGGGTGCTGCAGTGTCTTCACTTCAGAGATCTACGCAATAATTTTAGCCTTAAAAACGATTTCTACACACACTAATAAAAACTGGATCTTGTATACCGACTCTAAAAGCAGTATCGAATCCCTATTAAACTATACACATAAAAGTCATTCCTTGGTTTTAAAAGCAATGAATTTGCTCCTAACATTAACAGAAAATGATTTTCGGATATTCTTTTGTTGGATTCCTGGGCATGTGGGAATCCGGGGCAATGAGAAAGCGGATTTGGCAGCCAAAAACGCAACATTGATTATAAACTCCAATGTCCCGATTCACGACATTAATAGTGTTTTAACCCAAGCCATAAATTCATCCTGGCAATCCGCTTGGGATTTGGAAAACCATAACAAACTTCATGATATTCAACCATCTATAAAGGGATTTAGCAAAACAAACTTAAATAGAAATCATCACGTAAAACTGACAAGGCTACGAATCGGATATTCCTTTTTTACCCACAGACATTTACTGCTGGGAGAACCAGCTCCTTTGTGCTCATCATGCAATAGTATTTTTTCCATAAAGGACGGAATGCCGGAATTTTAATCGTCATAGACTAAACCGATTTGGTATCTCCCCTATTACCTTAACAGACTTGTTGATGGACCCACATCATAAAAACTTATTTTTATTCCTTACTGACATTAGTTTCGCAAACTTTATTTAGATTTTAAAATCGACTGCAACATACACAACTGTACTGAATTTTATTACGTGGCTTTCTGACTCGCTCTAAATAAATACCAGTTATGAACTAGCTATTGTTTGGCGCAGCATGGCCAAATCTGGCCCTTGTGCCATTAAAAACCAACCAACCAACCAACCAACCCAATCGTCGTGATTACTATTAACTAAGTGACTCAGGGCATTACCTAGTCCTCTGTGGTATACCTCTAGCATCCCATTCCCTTGGGGGTGGTACGCCGTGGTACTGACCTTTTTTATTCCTAGCGATGCATAAACACTTTGCATGGCCTGATTTACAAAGTTCATCCCTTTGTCAGTAAGAATCGTAAAGGGGCAACCAAATCTTGAAATGAAATTGAGCAATGTTTGCGCTATGTCGGCACTTTTAGTTTGTCGTACTGGATAAGCTTCACACCACCTGGTGAAATGGTCAATGTAGGTGACTATGAATCTGTTGCCATTCTCAGTTACCGGGAGAGGTCCTACAATATCAATGGCAACTTTGTGGAAAGGACCTTCCGGAATTGAAGAACGTTGTAGGGGGGCTAATTTTCTTGGTTTGTGAGCGCGTCGTTCCATACAGCTATTGCATGATTTTATCCAGTTAACAATGTGTCTGTACATCCCCGGCCAATAATAGAAACGTTTGACTTTGGAAAGAGTCTTCCTCACTCCTTGGTGACAAGCAGAAGGGGAAGAGTCTTCCTCACTCCTTGGTGACAAGCAGAAGGGGAAGAGTCTTCCTCACTCCTTGGTGACAAGCAGAAGGGGAAGAGTCTTCCTCACTCCTTGGTGACAAGCAGAAGGGGAAGAGTCTTCCTCACTCCTTGGTGACAAGCAGAAGGGGAAGAGTCTTCCTCACTCCTTGGTGACAAGCAGAAGGGGAAGAGTCTTCCTCACTCCTTGGTGACAAGCAGAAGGGGAAGAGTCTTCCTCACTCCTTGGTGACAAGCAGAAGGGGAAGAGTCTTCCTCACTCCTTGGTGACAAGCAGAAGGGGAAGAGTCTTCCTCACTCCTTGGTGACAAGCAGAAGGGGAAGAGTCTTCCTCACTCCTTGGTGACAAGCAGAAGGGGAAGAGTCTTCCTCACTCCTTGGTGACAAGCAGAAGGGGAAGAGTCTTCCTCACTCCTTGGTGACAAGCAGAAGGGGAAGAGTCTTCCTCACTCCTTGGTGACAAGCAGAAGGGGAAGAGTCTTCCTCACTCCTTGGTGACAAGCAGAAGGGGAAGAGTCTTCCTCACTCCTTGGTGACAAGCAGAAGGGGAAGAGTCTTCCTCACTCCTTGGTGACAAGCAGAAGGGGAAGAGTCTTCCTCACTCCTTGGTGACAAGCAGAAGGGGAAGAGTCTTCCTCACTCCTTGGTGACAAGCAGAAGGGGAAGAGTCTTCCTCACTCCTTGGTGACAAGCAGAAGGGGAAGAGTCTTCCTCACTCCTTGGTGACAAGCAGAAGGGGAAGAGTCTTCCTCACTCCTTGGTGACAAGCAGAAGGGGAAGAGTCTTCCTCACTCCTTGGTGACAAGCAGAAGGGGAAGAGTCTTCCTCACTCCTTGGTGACAAGCAGAAGGGGAAGAGTCTTCCTCACTCCTTGGTGACAAGCAGAAGGGGAAGAGTCTTCCTCACTCCTTGGTGACAAGCAGAAGGGGAAGAGTCTTCCTCACTCCTTGGTGACAAGCAGAAGGGGAAGAGTCTTCCTCACTCCTTGGTGACAAGCAGAAGGGGAAGAGTCTTCCTCACTCCTTGGTGACAAGCAGAAGGGGAAGAGTCTTCCTCACTCCTTGGTGACAAGCAGAAGGGGAAGAGTCTTCCTCACTCCTTGGTGACAAGCAGAAGGGGAAGAGTCTTCCTCACTCCTTGGTGACAAGCAGAAGGGGAAGAGTCTTCCTCACTCCTTGGTGACAAGCAGAAGGGGAAGAGTCTTCCTCACTCCTTGGTGACAAGCAGAAGGGGAAGAGTCTTCCTCACTCCTTGGTGACAAGCAGAAGGGGAAGAGTCTTCCTCACTCCTTGGTGACAAGCAGAAGGGGAAGAGTCTTCCTCACTCCTTGGTGACAAGCAGAAGGGGAATCGTGAAATTGTGTCCGTATGTCATGGATTTTGGGAGGACGACCCTAGTGCATCCTTTTTTTTCATTGGAAAAATCAATTTGCTTACATCTTAAAATTCCGTCTTGCATAAAAAATCTAAGTTTTGTTGGTTGAACCGGTTTATTTTCGTTTAAGTTATTGATAATCGCTTTACATTTTTCATCCAATTTTTGTTTGTGTGAAATTTCCTCTAAAATCTTGTCCTCAAAGGTGCAAGACCCGCTGTTCTCGGTTTCAAGGGTGAACACTTGTTTAATTTCCGTTTCACCCCTAAGACTATTTGTCGAATCCCGCAATGCATGAGCAGTGTTGTAGTCCAGTCCTCGTGAAAGAAAATCTGCAACCCTATTGCATTTACCACTTATGTATTTAACCTCATAATTGAATTCCGATAGGGTGAGGGCCCAACGTGCAATTCTACCCGTTGAATCTTTTAATTTCATGATATGTGTTAAGGCTGCATGATCAGTATAGACTGTGAACTTTTTCCCATAGAGGTAGGGTCTAAAGTAACCAACTGTAAATATTATGGCCAAAATTTCCTTCTCAGTGGTGCTATACACTCGCTCAGCTGGGTTGAGTTTTCTGCTAGCAAAAGCCACTGGTTTAGGGAATCCAGATTCATCTAGCTGGGCAATAACTCCACCTATTGCCGAGTTTGAAGCGTCGGTGTATAGGACGAAGTCCCTAGTCATATCTGGGAGAGTAAGGCATGGTTTCTCAACCAAAGCTACCTTGAGGTCATTGAACTCTCTCTCTGCGTCTTGTGTCCAAATGAATTGTTTGGACTCTTTAGTTAAGTTAGTGAGGTGGATAGCACGGCGGCTAAAATCCGGTATGAATTTTCTGTAGTAATTGACACATCCCAGGAAAGATCGCACATGTTTTCTGCAGGTTGGGGTTTTAAATTTTTCTACCACTTCTATATTCTTTTTGTCAGGGAAAATCTTCCCATTAGATACAACAAAACCGAGGTAGGTGATTGATTCCCTCAAAAATTTACACTTGGATGGCTTGAGTTTAAGGTTGTGCTGGAGGAGTCTTTTGAAAACTAATTCTAATTTCTCGAGATGGGAATTAACAGTGTTGGAGGCGATCACAATGTCATCCACGTAGACAAAAATCTGAGCTGGCTTTAATCCAGAAAGGACAACTTCCATCAACCTTTGGAAAGAATTGGCACTGGTTTTTAGGCCAAAAGGTGTTCTTTTGAACTGGAAAAGGCCTTGGTTGGTGGTAATGGCTGTTTTGTGCCTATCGTCTGGGTCAAGCATTTGCTGGAAGAACCCACTCGTAAGGTCAAGGGTTGAAAAGTATCTGCTACCCTGCAGGTTGTCAATTGATTCAGTAATTAATGGTAAGGGATACGAGTCTGCAATTACTTTCTTGTTCAACTCTCGAAAATCTACCACAAACCTGAATTCTCCATTGGGTTTCTTAACAAGTAACACAGGGGACGCATAGGGAGATGTCGAGGGTTCGAGTATGTCTGCCTCAAGGAGGATATTGAGCTGGCTGTCCATTTCATTCCTTAGGTTGTAGGGAACTCTGTATGTTTTTCTTTTAACAGGGGCTGAATCTGTCAGGTTTATCTGATGTAACAGGGTGTCACACCCAGGTAGGTCCTGCACAGATCCAGCAAAAACTGCCTTGTATTTGTCCAATAGAGCCTCTATCTTATTTTTATCCGTGTTTGTCAAATGGCTTAAATCAAATGTTTTACTCCATTCCAAGTCTGCTTCTTCGCAGCTACCAAAATTTGGGTCTTGAGCAAAATAATTGAGGTCCAACCCTGGGACTCTATGTGAAGAAATCAAGGGACGGCATTCAACAAGTTTAGTTAATTTATTTAAGTGGTAGCTGGTTTCCTGGGGATTCACTATTAAAATGGGAATTTGGTCGGGTTTATTATGATATACTGATCGTGCTATTGAAATCTGTTTATCTCCACTTTTCCAAACTGGCTCCGCTAAAAAAATATCACTATTGATTTGACCTTTCACCCGAGCATAAACAATTTTTTGTGAAAGGGGTGGAATTACTGACTTACTCATAGCATATGCATAGGCTGGGATTCCATTATTCGTTGTTTCGGGCTGTTCCCATTGCTCCTCTGGCTCATCAAACTTTATTATCTTCTTGTCAATCACAAGGCAATTATCAGCAAAATTCAATTGACATTTGTACTGTTGCAAAAACGGTTTCCCGAGAATTAATGTAAATGTTCCCGACATGTTGTGTGGCATAATAAAGTACTTAATGTTGAAACTATCTCTGCCTATTCTTGTGTTTATATAAACACACTGATTAATTTCGAAACCATTACCATCTATTGTGTTGACCCTAACGCAACAGGGTGTCCTTATAACATGTTCGTGTTGTAGTAGTGTGGCGTCAATCAAATTCAGACCTGCTCCCGAGTCAAGGAGTGTCTTCTGTGGTTCATCAAAAACATGTGTTACAATAATCGGAAGTGAATCATGTGCATTTTGGCAAGCAAAAATCTCCTGTACCAAGGATGGGGACTCTTCCAACAGTCGTACCGTGGGTTGTTGGCTCAAACTCGGTTTAAATTCCTGTCTAGGTGAAGGGGAGGTCCAGGATACCTGTGGTAGGGCAAACTGTGGGTTTATAAATTGAGGGGGATATTCCCTATTCTGGTTTCTGTATTGTTCGTGTCTCGTCCAACCTAGTTGCTGTGGTGGGGGGCCTGTATATCTCCCTTTGTTCCTCCATCTACAATTCCTACCTAGATGTCCCATCTTACCGCAGTGGTAACATGACCTGTTCTCTCTCTGTATTGATCCCTGCTGCCTCCCCCTGGTTCTTTCCTCTTTCAAACTTTGCAACTCGACAGATAGGTCCCTGATTTGGTTCGATAGAGACTCTATAATTTTACACATATTTTGTTGCTCTGATGGTCGAGTAGGGGCAGCGAAGACCTGTGCATCTTCAGGAAAGTGGCTGTAGTCAGTCCTTGTATGGGTTGCCTCCACTTTGCATGATAGCCAACCACGCTCCTCTCTTAGAGCCACCTCCTTTACTTGTTCTATCGTTTGTGGGTCAGCCGAAATAACCCCCCTCCTAATTTCCGGACAGAAATTCGCAAACAGCATGCTGCGCAGTATACGACGTCGATAATGTTCTTCGACAGCATGGTCGTTCTCCCCAGAGCAAAATGCTTTGTATGACAGTGCATCGGCCTTTGCCATAAATACTGCTACTGGCATCGAGGGTGGCTGTCGGAATGAGAAAAACTCCTGTACTGCTAACGATAAATCATTCCTGTGTGCATATCTATCTATTAGGGCCTGTTCCAAGAATGCAAAGTCAGTGATTGTGTGGTTCTGCTCTCTACAGAAGGCCTTGGCCTCCCCCTTTAATCTCAGTTTTGTAGCAATGAATAGATCCCTGGTGGACCACCTAAAATGATCAGCCAATTCCTTACACTCACTCAAAAATTCCCTAATATTTCCTGAGCTCCCATCAGCAAACTGTGGGAGAAGTTGGATTCTGTCCGCAGTCAGCCCATCAGCGACAAAATTACCAACCACACTTCCAGACGCCATGACCTCACCACTCTGCAGGACACTGTTTGTGGTCATATTTAAATGTTAATGTGTAAGTGCTACCCTGAGTGCTTTCGTACCTCGTTACTTTACAATACAACAAAAATATTCAAACGATAATGTAGATATCACTCAAAAATACCGTAAATGCAAGTGGGAATCACCATTACATGCAAAAACTGATCACAAATACAACATTTTTCTTTAAAGAATTGTACGATGTGAAGGTTAAGAAAGTCATGATCCTGGTCACGGCACCAATTTGTTGGAATTATTCTTTTAAAACCCTTTGGGTTGGTAGAATTCCCCTTGGTTATTATTATGGTTACAATGCTAAATGAGCAATAACCCTGAAATGTAAAAGATTCTTACTGACTATAAGTTGTGATAGTGCTGTGTTTAAAATGATGTACAGGAATAGCAAGGGTACATGATCAATGTGAACAAACACTTTTATTTTTTAAACATTTAAAACATGTGCAAGAAGAAACCTAGACAAAATAGCCACACAAAACGGACAAATTCTGGATTTCTATTTTTTGGATGGCCAAGAATAACATTAAATATAATAATTAGTTTCACATTTCAATATAAGCTGAATTTTCCATCCGAGACGATTAGTGTCAAAATAAAGACGGGAGCATGACCTAATCAATAAGCAAGAAAGGAATATACAAAAGATATTTGCCTATCTGTTTCTGCCGGGTGGATGGAGTTGGGTTTTCAGGAGTCGAGCGTTGCTGCATAACCTAGTGATCGGGCATCGGGAGTCTCCTCATCGGTGCTGGATCTGGAGAGGCACGGTATTCTTCCCAGGGACGTCGGTTTGTCCAACCCGAAACTTAAACCACTGGTCGGCAGGCTAGCTGTGGCGAAGCATTGGAGGTCTGCTGTAATCGGATTTTCAGGTTATTTCACCAACGTGAGGCTAGCTGGGGAGCTATCTTCATCTCCGTCAAGTCGTCGTACTTCGGGTCCGAGCTCTCAATCGGTGGTCATCAGCCAGAGCGTGTCAAGCGAGACCGGAGAAGTCAAAAAGGTTAGAGGCCGAGTCAGCCTTCACCAAGCTATTTATCTTCCCAGAGTTCAAAGGTTGAGTTGCCCCTGTCCTTCCTTCTCCATGGGCATAAAAAAAATCCCATCTGTCCAACCAGAATTCCCTAAAAGTCGCTCTCTCACTGGGCGAGCCACCTCAAATTCGCCGCGTCATGCCACTGCGAGCAATGATTGGTCGGAAACTTCCAGGTGACCTGATGTCACAGGTGACGCTTGGATTCCAGCAGGTCTTAGGGGGTCGTGCACCAATTGCTCGACATAAACACAGGTAGGGATTTTACACGAATCGTCTCGGAGGAAAAACCATCAAGGGTTTACACAAATGCTAGACGGATAGCCTTCCCTCATAAAATGGGATCAGTGCTCCCTTCCCCTGATCACCCTTCTTTTGATCACAACAATATTCCACTCGATTTCAACAGATGGGGCAAAAAGTATGACCGGAGTGAGAAAAGGTTTTATTTCTATTTTGAAGGAAAAATTAATCACGAGATACTTGCTTACTATTGCATCATTCATCAAGAAGCTATTTGTGTGCGGACATTTCCAGAAGAAATTTGAAATGTTATGGAATTGGTGATCAAGATTGTCAACACAATTGTAGCTAAAACTATTTATCATCGCCAATTTAAATAATTTTTAGTTGAAATGGAGAGTGAATACGCAGATCTTCTGCTGCATAATAAGGTACGTTGGCTTTCAAGAGGAAACGTTTTAAAACGTTTCGCATCCTTATTATTTGAAATTAAAACATTTCTCCTTGAGAAGGGTGTTGACTATCCTGAACTAAGGCCGATCAGTGGATCCACAAATTTGATTTCATGGTAGACGTTACGTCTGATCTAAATAATTTTAATCGTAAACTACAGGGGAAAGGAAACACAATTTTTTCGATGTTGGAAGAAGTCATTTGATTCGAAAAAAATTATCCCTTTTTGCTTAAGATTTTGAAAGATAAACATTAATTCCTTTTCCAAGCCTGCTGAAACATCGCCAAGAAAATAACTCGGTAATTGACATTTACTATTTCAAAACAACAATTTTAAATATGAATGAAGCCTTTCTAAGGAGGTTTGAGGAATTCAGAAATAGCATAGCGCCGTTAGCCTTTGTTATAAACCTCTCAGTGCTGACGTAACAGAATTAAATTTTTCTCTCTTTAATAGACATTGGCGCTTTTGAAATGCAATTACTGGAGTTAAAAAACAAAGAATTATGGAGCTCCAAATCTGAACGCCTTAATGTTGATATGGAAAAATTGGAGAAAAATAAATGTGATCTTAGTTCACAGAAAAAGTGGTCTGCTTTGAAAGACCTGGAGAAGGAAAACATGATAATTTTCAACACCTGGAATAATATTCCTGTCTCATGATCAGTTAAAAAAACTAGCATTTGCTGTTCTGTCACTCTTTGGCTCTACATATTCATGCGAACAATCTTTTTCAAGCATGAACCTTATCAAAGATTGACGATTCTCAATCAGACGATTTCTTCGATGCTTCGATTCGTCTCATCAATAAGACGATTTCTCAATCAGACGATTGAGAAATCGTCTTATTGATGAGAACCTGCTATCCTGCTTCAAATTAAAAACAACGACATACAAACCTGGCTTATCCAAACTTGGCTTATCCAAACTTTCCAAGGAAATGCAAGGTCATTGTTCACATTAAATGCGTGTTTTGTCATATTTTTATTTTGATGTAAACATATTTTATGTCAATAAATAAGGTTATTATTAATATGATATCTGGGTTTTATTTAATGTTAGTAGCTAGTTTAAACTGACTCCTAAAAACATGGTTCTTGAAAAGAAATTTGGCTCTCAAACGAAATCTTAATCGTTGTATTGCTGATCTTTGGCTCTTTTGACTAGTGAGTTTGCCGACCACTTTCCTAGACTTCTATGTGGAGCCAGCAGCTTTTGCTATAGACAGACAGGGACCGAATTTTGTTGACATATCTTTGTTATTACTTTGTAGGCATGCATATATAAATAAAATACAAATGACTACTTTTATATTAGTGAGTTTTGACAGGAAGAAAACGAAAGATAAAATAATTTGGAGTCTTCGCATTATTAATCTATTCATTGATATTTTATGGCGCAAGGGGCAATGAGTCCAAGCTGCGCCAAACTATCAGTAATTCAGAATATATCCGTAAATTTGAAAAAGTTCTTGCAAATCGAAACGTTTCAATTCTCTCCCGTGGCAACTATATCCCACATCTGAACCATCGCAAGTACGTTTTCCCAAACAGATGTGAGGTGACTAGGACAAAACAAATTCGCAAACGAAAGTAATAATTTTTATAGATTTTAATGTCATTTTTAAGTCAACGAAACGGCGGTCCGTGATCCATCCCGAAGAGAAAGATCCGAGGACAACACCATGTAATTTCGAATCCCGTTATGCAATAGGGAGTTGCCCTTTAAAAAATTGTAAACACTTAAAAAGTGCATACCGGGATTACCACTTGGAAAGTAAAATTAGTTTGTCAGAAAACAGGTTAATTATTATATAATCTATCTAAACACGTTTAAAACATGAAAAATACAAGTCAAACAATCACTTTCGCTTTTCAATACATTAGTTTTAAGGTGGGGTACTTGTTTCCGAGACGTCTTTGAAATCGCAATAGCTGACTTAATGAAATCCCTTTTCACCTTATAGAGAAAGCATAACACCCGATCCGAATCTCCCTTTCACAGTGAAATATGTCCACACATTTTAAATTTTGCCTTCCATTTTGTAAAATTTGGTTTTAAAATAAAGTTAAAAGCATTGCAAATCCTAAGAACGGTTAGAGGCGACACACTAACAGACAGCAAAATCTTGATCAGTAATATTTAAAAAAATTATTTTGTTTAAAACTAAAAATTCATCACTACGTCATTGCCTAACAATTATAAAATTTCACAATTATTACGCTAATCTCGCAAATTCATCAAACGTCGGGGTTTGGTTCAATCGAGAACAGTTCCGGGAGCAGTCAGCGGGATCAGTTCCGCGAACAGTTCATCGAGAACAGCTCTAAGAACGGAGAACAGCTCCGAGAGCGAACAGGGTCGGAACAGTTTGAGAGCAGGAATCGACTTCCGAACAGGAAGTCTCAGAGCTGGGAGTTTATTATGGACAGAGAACGGATGAATGAATCAACAGGAAACAGTGAGTCAATAACTGTAGGATGAACAGCTGTTTCGGACTTTGCATAATTTAGAGAATACGAAAATTTTTAGCGAATTTAGAAAATTCGAATCAAGATAAACTGCTTTCTTTGCAAAATTTCCATTTCAACCCGTAATATTAAAATCAAAGTAGAAAAAAATTCGAATGTCCCTTTTTTAAAAAAGAACGGAGAACAGGGTGTTCCCGTTCTTATTTAGGAACAGGTGGAAAAGAACAGATTGTTCTTTTTCCCCCATCCTACTACGACAGCACTTTCTTTCCTTTCGCATGTTTTTTAGATACTTTTGTTGCAGTCTCGGGCCAAATGGTTTTCACCACAAATGTAGCATTCAATTTTCCAACTCATTTTGTCTTAAAGCCTTAGTTGAGTCTTAAAGCCTCTTAATGAGGAGGGATGTATTTAATATTACGCTAGTTGTGATTAGTTGAAATTTTGTAACTCAAAGGTGCGACGTTAATACTTAGCGATTTTCCATTCGAAGCAAAGAACATGTCGCATTCTGCCCATTTGTGTGGATTAAAACCAACTTTGTTGTTGCTTTATATTTATGCGTGTGGCTTTTTTTTTACCTAGAGTTTGGTTTAATTTATCGCTAACAATTAATTCTTTTAATGAATTGAAATCATTAACTTCTCTTAACTAGCAATACTGTTCCTAATATTGGTTGTTAGTCGCGATGCAAACTGAACATGAGTTTCATTTTCCATACGTTTGGCGTTTTGAAAATTTTGTAAACAGATCAGTGGTGTCGGTTCAAATTACAAGAACTGCACTTCTTTTTTATTGTAATCATTTATCTCCTTGTCTTTAATGTACACTAAAATATTAACGGCTTTTTCTCCTAAGAGATTGAACAGAATTTCACCTTTGAATTCGTCGGGTACCATTTTGGTTTTGAATGCTCTTTCTAGTGACGAGAAAAATAAATTCCAACCCTCTCGCCTTTTCGGAACAGGGAGTGTTAGTGTGCGAACACTATGAATGAAATTTTCTATCGAAAGTTCACTCACTAACTCAGGATTTACATTAACTTGCTCAGCCCTGTCAAGCGAACAAATTTCAATCTCTAAATTTAATCTTCCTAATTCTAACTGAGCTTCCATACACAATCGTGAACTTTCTAGTTGCTTTTTCGAGATTTATTTTTTCTAACTCGATTCGAACCTCTTGCTCTTCTGTCGACTTCCTATCCGTTATAACCGAGTCTGCATATTGTATTACGAATGTTTCATCCTATATATAACTTTCGCTGCTCAAAATAAGATTTCTTAAGTCAATTACTTTCATATCTGGGGTAATAGTCTCGCGTAACTCCTCAGCGATTAACTTTCGCTCCCCGGAATATTTTTAAAATAATAAATATTAACCATTGCCAGGAAATTAAAATTATTTATCTCATATACTGAATCTGACCAAACAGCAAAGCAAAAGTTGGCTACTTCATGGGATGGATCCCGGACCGTCGCCAATAGCTCGTTGTGTTGCTCCAGTGCGACGTTAATTAACTACCTACATAGTCTAATTCATCTTCGTGTAGACCGTACCGACCTTAGAGAGAAACAAACAAATCTCTAAGTATCACGGGATTTCAGAGTAGTGCAGTATTGCCTTCCCTACGACACACACACTACAGCACACACACGACTAAATAACCATTTCTATTTGTTGAAAGAATACTACATAGGTATGTAGTTAATTAACGCCGAACTGGAGGCTATTGGTGACTGTCCGGGATCAATCCTAAAGGGAAAGATCCAAGGACAACATCACGTGACCCTCATTTGGAAAAAACAAAGCACGTGACTTTACAATTTCATCCGTAGAAAGAAAATTGCAGCGTCAGACTTTTCAAAGTCGCCATGAAAATTTTTTCGAGGGGGGCTATTTTAATTAACGTCACACTAGAGCAACACAACGGGCTATTGGTGACTGTCCGGGATTAATCCCAAAGGGAAAGATCCAATTACAACATCACGTGAAATTCTAATTGTGTTTAAACTGATCTTTTCATTTCTTTCCAGAATATAAATAATTTATGAATATTTGAATGATGGAAAATGGATAGTTAAAATACTTAATTATTTACCTTATTTTCAAAATACAGTACATTAGGCCTACTTTTTTTATTAAGTTGTCATTCAAACGTATTGTATTCTCGTAACAACAATGAACAAAAATTATTTTAGATCAATATTCGCGTTTTATTTTACAATATAACCGTTTTTTATGACTGTCCCAATTCTGCGGATTCTTGCATATCCGGATTACGTCCAGCACTCAGTCGTGATAATTGGAATTCTACTGTATTTCTATTAAGGATTTAAAGCTCTTTTATCTTACGAAAAAACATTTTATATGAATAATTTATTCGGAAAATTACAGGGCAAAATACGTTACCCCACATTGGAATAACATGCAAGTGTTCCTAATTCAAATCTAACTCAATATATGAAATTAAAAAAAAAGCTCTTTTTTTTTCAGACCCCAAGCACATACCAGATTAAGTCCTATATATTACTGGTTTATAAAATGGTCTGTGGTCTAAATGAGTAGCTCTTATGCTACGAGAAAATCCAATCTATCAATATTTAAAATCCAACTCCAAATTGTCAACAAACCCGAAGTCTTCATACCAAAATAACCTGATTAGCAACACTAATGAAACCGCCATTTGCATAGCGTCCGCGTTGGCACAACTTTGGTCGAAAAACATGACTGCAGTTTTCCATATGTCACATCTCTATCTAGATAGGCTCTCTAAGACTGTTCAAAAAACCCTTAATATCAATTTCTAATAGTTAATAACAATTGTGAAATTTCCCCAACGGTCAGCGTCTGTTATTAACTGTTACTGTTATGGAAATATGCAATACCCGGACTGCTATCGTAAAATAACAGGTTTGCCCATATCTATATTGTCATTCTTAAGGATTGCAAAAAAGGTTACGACAAACGAGTTTGAGTACAGTTAAAAAAAGAAAAAGTATATTGAAAAGAAAAATGGTTTAAACCAGGGATGGGCAAACTTTTTCGGTCGCGGGCCAAAAATCGAAAAAAAAAAGTTTGGCGGGCCAAGATAAATTTTTCTAAAACTTTAAAAACAATATACAAGTATTACAATTTAAATATGTTAATGAGATGAATGAAATTGCGATTTCATTTTTAAAAGTTCCTTATATTGAGGTTCGAAGTGAGATGTACTGATTCTAAGGAACGAGGCTAAATGCTCATCTGTCAGTCTACTTCTGAAATAATTCTTTCTAAGGTTCATAGTTGAAAACACTTGTTCACATATATAAGATGAAGCAAACATAGCACTGATTTTCTGGGCGTGAGATATTAAATTTGGGAAACTTACTTTCGATAATGATTTGTAAAACTCTAACTTCGGCATATTTAGAAACAGCTGCTTGAGATGATTGTTAGATTGCAACTCAATTAATTCAAGCTGCAAATCTGACCTCACTGCTTCACAATTTACGTTGAAAGGCATGGTAAAAATATCCAATTCTGTTTGAATGGCACTGAAATCTTGAAATCTGCGTTCGAACTCAAAATGCAGTTTTTTCAAGCCATCTTCATAATTCTTAAGCTTCTCTTCATTTACTGAGGGTATTGAATTTAACCTCGAGAAACGAGACAAGTCGTTCTTAGCTAGCTGCCCAGCAAACAGATTAAGTTTTAGTTTAAAAGCTTTGAGATGGGCCCAGATATCGTCGATAAATTGATTTTTCCCTTGCATTTTGACATTCAAGTTGCTCATATGACAAAGAAGATCTGTGAAAAGTGCAAAGTCCGAAAGCCATTCTGTATCTTCTAAAATTTCGCACTCCGCAGAACACTGTTTCTCATGGAAGAACGACACAATGTCGTCTTTCAGCTGCCAAACTCGCTCGAAAACACATCCTGCACTAAGCCACCTTACTTTCGTGTAATACAGTACATCAGAGTATTCAGATTGCACGGACTGAAGAAAATCTCGAAATTGCCTGTGAGTAAGCCCTCGAGATCGAATAGTATTTACAAGCTTCACGACTGCATCAAGCACTGGTTTCATATTCAATGCAGATTTACACAGAGCATCTTGATGTATAACACAATGTAGAAAAACAACATTGTTCCCGGGATAGTTTTGATTAAAGAGTCCTAGAAATCCAGATTTTTTCTTGTCATATTTGGTGCTCCATCGGTCGTAATATTACATATATTTGTTATAGGCACTTTCAAAGTTAAAAGCCCTTCCTGAAATTCACGAAAAATATCACATCCCGTTGTAGTTCCCTTTCAAGAACGCATGCACGCCAGTTCCTCAGTAATTTCAAAATTCTCATCAACACCTCTTATAAATAATACTAATTGAGCAGTATCATTTATATCAGTGCTTTCATCCATAGCTATGGAGCAAAATTTAAACTGGCCAATCTTTGACTCTAATTGTGATGTCAAATTTTTTTCGATGTCTTCGATTCTAGAAGCCACCTTTTTTCGAGATAAGCTTACAGTCTCGAAATTATTTTTCTTGTCTGGACATAAAACATCACCAACTTGGAGCATGCATTGTTTAACGAACTCCCCATCACTGAGAGCTTTATTATTTTTAGCAATATTATATGCTACAATGTAACTTGCATGTGTAGCTGCTACTTGGATAGTGTTTACCTTCTTGAAAAAATTTTGTCGGCCTGATAATTTTTTACAAAGACTTTCTACATTTTGTTTTCTTTCATATTCGGACATTGCTTCGTAATTGGAATTCTTATGCTTAGATGTGAAATGACGGGAAATGTTATATTCTTTGAAGACTGCTACAGCTTCATTGCAGATGAGACACACTGGTTTATCTTTAACAACTGTAAAAAAATATTTCCAGGTCCATTCATCATTAAAAACACGGCACTCTGAATCAACTTTACGTTTTTTAGTAGCCATTTTGGGGTTGAAATATTTCACGAATAACCCAAACAAGCACTAGCTACGCTATACCTTTTATACTTTCACCACTATTCACAATGGTGCTATATGTCAGCAATCTTTCCATACGCAATCAATAATATTAAAACTCGCGCCAAAAGAAAAAGCCGCTGGCTGGAGCTTAAAATGCGCAGTCTGCCACACGTGAGGTCTAATTCACCTATATTGGATTCCCATAGGTCTGTTGCTTTCTTCTTCCTCCCTCGTTGTGGTTGCCTCTTCGGAAGTGAGGGCTCCCCTTGAGAAGCTTTTCGTCACTCTGTTACCTTCAGCTCCTTCTTGGGGATTATATCACCCACGTGTTTGCCGTGCGTGGAGTCCCGTGTCCCCGGAAAAGGGAATCCTGGCAGTTGAGGGTCGATATACTGACCCAACACACTGCTTTGGCCCCAGCTTCAGGTAAACGGGAGGTGTACATTGGCCCCGTGTGCATCAATCGGCTGGTCGATTGGACTTCGTCGTCGGCTAGGGATCAAGCGATCGGTCACCTACTGAGCAACACATTAAGGGTGGTGGCTGCCACAGGGGTGATTGAAAGCGTATAGGCCCTGTTAGCACTGGTGCAGACTGCATCCCCTTGTTGGGCTCGGTGGTGGGTGGTGCTGCAGAGCCCGAATATCTTTTTTATAAACTATGAATGACAATTCTTCTATTTCTTCTCCCTCTCGAAGGGAGCAACAAAGTCCGACTTTATCGAATATCCGTTTCTTTCTCGTAAAATTAAAACATAATGATGAACAAAACGCAGATCAGTCTTTTTCTAAAACCTCCCCTTTTCTTATTAATAAAACTATTCAATCTTTTATAGGTACAGTAAAATCAATCAAAAAACTGCGTTCCGGCGACCTTTTAATTGAAACTTCCAATAACACTCAGTCGAACCTCTTAAATAATGCTACAAATCTTGGCACTTTTTCCGTTTCTGTTTCACCACATAAAACGTTAAACTTCTCTAGGGGAGTTATCTCTGAACCTGACCTTCTCAATACATCTGAAGAGGAAATTCTGGAGAACTTACGTGACGAACACGTCTGTGGCGTGCGACGAATAACCATCAGGTCGAGGCGAGATGATAAAATCTTGCCAACAAAACATCTTATTCTCACTTTCGACCAACCGTCACTGCCTTCCCATATCAAAGCAGGATACCTCAGTTGCCCAGTCCGTCCGTTCATTCCGAATCCCCAGCGCTGTTTCAACTGCCAGGGGTTCGGACACTCTAAATTCTCTTGCCGGAGCCCCACTAAATGTGCTCGTTGTGGAGAAGTGGGCCACGAGACGGACGGATGCACTAAATCTCCCCATTGTATCAATTGCGGTGGAGATCATCCTGCTTTCTCCAGATCTTGCCCAAAATGGGAATTTGAGAAGGAGGTTCAGACAGTTAAAACATTACAAAATCTTTCATTTCCTGAAGCTCGCAGGCTTGTGGAATCCCGAACTCCCAAGTCTGGCGCTTCATATGCCAAAATAACTGCCAAAACATACAATACAATAGCCACACAAACTGATTCCCCTTTTGAAACTCATCTACCACCAATAAACTTTTCAATAACTCCGCAAACTTCTGCAAATTAAACTCAAACAATATCTAAAACTGTGAGCACATCAACCCCTCGTCCGTCCTCTAATAGAACCGACTCCCGTCCACAGATAGCCAAACCATCTATTAGAAACATTAAAACCATAAAAAAACAGAAAACCAACTATAACTCTAAAACACCCAGATTTTTACAAAACAATAAAAGAATACCAATAAAAATACTTCGGCGTGCAGCCGAAGATATAGAATTAAATCTTCATGCTTCGGGCCTGTCGGAGGACGACGAAAATTACGAAATGAAAATACCTCCAGGGCAAAATGAGAAATCTGCTCCTCCTATCAATCAATGATAGGATCTTTCATGTCTTGGAACTGTCGTGGCTTTCGAAATAAGTTGGATGACGTAAAAACCCTGATTGCAGAGTACCATCCCGCCTGTGTCGCACTTCAGGAGACATACCTGAAGTCGTCTGACACGGCGAAGATCCGTCGTTATACTTGTAATAGAAGAGATGGCAGTAATGATGGAAGAGCATCGGGTGGTGTTGCTCTCTTCACCTCCCTTGAATATCCATCTTTAGGCCTCTCACTAAACACCCCTTTACAAGCTGTTGCGGTTAGAATACAAGTACGACGGATGATTACCATCTGTACGCTATATTTACCACCAAATCATTCCATCCAACAACAGAGCCTTGAGAACTTGGTCGATCAACTGCCGGAGCCGTTCATTATACTCGGTGACTTTAATGCCCATAGTGTACTTTGGGGAAGTAGGGATACCAATTCCCGTGGGCGACAGATAGAACAACTGATCATAGATCGCTGTCTCTGTCTGCTCAATAACGGTGAGGTTACCTACTTCCACGAGCCATCTAGATCCTTCCATGCTATCGATCTCGCCATCTGCTCCCCTTCAATTCTTCCCTTACTGTCCTTTTTTGTCCGTAGTGACCTGCGCAACAGCGATCATTTCCCAATATTCGTTACTCATATTAGTGGAAATGATCCTGTTCGCCGCCCGTCACGATATATCTATGAAGCAGCCGACTGGCCTAATTTTACATCTCGAGCCACTATATCAGACCAGATGGTAGAAGGCAGCATAGATGAGGCGATAACAAGAGTCACCGATGTTATAATTAAAGCTGCTGATACGGCAATCCCCAAGAAATCTCCCTCCTTTCATAAACATCGTAAACCATGGTGGACTCCCGAATGCACTGCAGCGACTAAGATCCAAAGGAAGGCGTGGGGTATTTTCCGCCGATACCCCACAACTGAAAATCTTCTCACCTTCAAACGTGCGAAAGCTAACGCTCGCCGAGTGCGACGTCAAAGCCAAAGGGAATCTTGGATAAGGTATGTTTCAGGCATAACACCTGCCACTTCCTCCAAACAGTTATGGGATCGAGTACGGAAAGCGATGGGATTATATTCCGAACACTCCATCACGTTCGTTGAAGAAAATGGACAACACGTGTCAGAGGCTGTCGAGATAGCCAACGCCATTGCGCGTGCTTTCTCTACAGCCTCCAGTACTACCAATTATTCGGACACATTTCAACGCGCAAAACATCGCACAGAATCCCATCGTCTAAATTTCCACTCTCGCACCGAACTCGCCTATAACTGTCGATTTACAGAAAGGGAATTGATGAGATGCCTTAAAGGGACCAGAATGACAGCACCTGGCCCTGATGGCGTCTCTTACATCATGATGCAACACATTTCCCGTCAATCCCTTCTTAACATCTTACAACTTTTTAATCGTATATGGGAGGAACATATCTTCCCTTTGGCTTGGACACGTGCCATAGTTATACCCTTTCCAAAACCTGGAAAAGATCCCACCAATCCGTATAACTATCGCCCAATAGCAATCACCAGCTGCATGTGCAAACTTTTTGAAAGGATGGTGAATTCTCGTCTCACTTACATCTTGGAGACAACTCAGGCTCTTTCACCATTTCAAAGCGGTTTCAGGGTTGGCCGCTCAACGGTAGACAACATCTTATCACTCGAAACTCAAGCTCGCCGTGCATTTCTGCGTCGAAACCATCTTGTCTCTATTTTGTTCGACATGGAGAAGGCGTATGATCGCACTTGGCGATACGGAATCCTCCGTGATTTACATTCTCTTGGGTTTCGAGGTCATCTACCAGTATTCATTCAAAAATTTCTAGCCACTCGACAGTTTCAAGTCCGTATCGGCTCTGCGCTTTCGGATATTTTCATTCAAGAAGAGGGCGTTCCTCAAGGTAGTGTCCTCAGCGTTACTCTATTTTCAATAAAAATAAATAACATATTAAACCAACTGCCTCCAACTGTCCAGGGTAATTTGTACGTGGATGACTTGAGCATTCATTGCCAAGGTAAAGACATGCGGTACATTGAGCGACAACTTCAGTCAGCTGTCCATCGCGTAACGCGGTGGAGTGACGAAAACGGTTTCAGCTTCTCCACTCAAAAGACATCTTGTGTTCATTTCTGCCGACGTCGGAACCTACATCCTGACCCAGAGATCTTCCTGGGTGGTATTAGGATTGCAGTGGAGGACAGAGTACGATTTCTAGGTATCATTTTCGACCAAAAACTTACCTTCCTCCCTCACGTCGTGCAACTGCGGATGTCTTGCGAGAAAAAGCTCAATCTCTTAAAAGTACTCTCAAAAACATCTTGGGGAGCAGAACGGTCCTCCATGTTAAATATCTATCGAGCTTTAATTCGTTCCAGACTAGACTATGGATGTGCAGTTTATGGCTCTGCCCGTCAGTCTGTGTTACGAAAGCTCGATACTGTGCATCACACTGCACTAAGGATCTGTTCCGGAGCATTTCGCACTTCACCCGTCAAAAGCCTGTATGTGATTTGCCACGAACCATCTTTGACTTCTACACGTCTTTTGTTGTCGTTACGACAGTACTATCGAGTCTTAGAACATCCGGACCATCCACTGCAAAATTCACTCCTGGATAATTATCTTGATCGCCTATTTTCGAATCGACCCTCTTGTATTGCAACTTTCGGGCTACGCATGAGAAATGCCCTAAGGAATACGCCCCTTCACTAATTTGATGTAGCTGAGAGACCTCTTTTCACCATCTCACCCTGGAAATCTCATGCAATATCATTCTTAAATTTATTTCCAGGTTTAGAGAGATCTAATACCAGCTCAATCATTTATAAACAGCTTTTTCTCGCTCACCGTCATAATTTTTCAAATCACACAGCAGTATATACTGACGGTTCAAAATCACTCGATTATGCCGGCTGTGCTTTTATTTGCGAATCCGTCACTTTTAATTTCTCATTACCATCTTTTATTTCTGTTTTTACCACTGAATTTTTAGCTCTTTACAAAGCACTGAAATATGTTTCCAGTCTCAGTACTGGCAATTTTATATTTTACACGGACTCTAAAAGTGTTTTGGAATCCTTGAATTCGGATTCTCCAAGACACCCTTTGGCTCATGATATTTTAAAACTTAATAACAGGCTTGTCCGTCGTGGCTTCGGTATCATTTTTTGTTGGATACCGGGACACGTCGGTATTATCGGCAATGAACTGGCCGATGATGCAGCGAAAACTGCAGTGATTCCACTTGATATTCGTATTCCATACTATGATCTACGTCAATTTGTACGGGACATCGTATGAAACGAATGGCGCGAAGACTGGAATGAGCAGAACAACAAGCTCCACAACATCCATCCGACAATCTCACCCCTACCGTCACTACCATCTCGACGGTTCGACGTCATTCTAACTCGTCTTCGCATCGGCCATTCACGAATCACTCATAGATTTTTATTGGTCGGGGAAACCACTCCATCGTGCCAACATTGCCAAGATCCGCTCTCCATTTGTCATATTTTAACTTCTTGTACATTTCTTAGACATCTTTACAGACAATTTTTTAAAACTTCATTACCACTTTTATCAGACCTTTTGGGTCAACCTCCCCATCCATTGCTTTTTAGATTTCTTCATGGTTCTGGATTTTTACCACATATCTAAGATTTTAAATTTAATTTCATCAAGTTTTATAGAACTGAGATGGGGATACCCCATCTTAGTTCTCTCTAAATATATATATATATATACGATTTTACAGGCTGAGGTTTTATATTAATTAATTTTTATGTATTTCAATTGGTTTTATTCATTACATTTCCATATGGTGGATTTGTGACTTGAAAGTGGTGACTACATCTCCTAATTTTAATATCTTGTGTTTGGCGCAGCTTATCCTCTTTTGGATCTTGCGCCATAAAACCCAAATCAACCAACCAACCAACCCATAGGTCTGCTCCCCGAGAAAGAGATAATGCTTGTTGGCGCCAGTCTACAACTATAACTAACAAAGAACTTCCGCTTTTTACACTTGACCGATTGAAAGCTGTCTGTGCTTGCTATTTCCGTCGATTTATGTTTTGTAGAACAAAAATAGAGAAAGCAAAAAGATCATCAGTCCTTTGAAAAATGGAAGAAAAAAATAATATTTAAACAAAGTAGAAAAGGAGATGAGTATATAATATATAAATCATATTTTCTTTTAATTTCCGTCGGACCGGCAAATTAAAATTCTATCCGCGGGCCGCATAAAACCTTCCGGCGGGCCGGAGTTGGCCCATCCCTGGTTTAAACGAAAAGAAGAGTACATTGATTTGAATAATAAATCCTACCATTCACGTTTCTGCTAATCTGTATTACATTTATATTTCATTTAACAATATAAATTTTTTGTTATCTGGAGACAGAGGGCCTTCGTCCCAGGAGCTTCATGGAAAATTTCCTCTCTAAGTATAAATTTGACTTCAAGTTTGAATAAAGTAAATTTTTAAATAGTTATAAGACACGTAAAAATGAATATCGAAGAGAAAAGGTGTTAGATTATTTAGTCTGCGCTGAAACCGGAAATGATGAATCAGAACAAGAATCACCAGAAAACGGAATACTATCGTGCAAAGGTGAAAGCTTTCGACTTCGTGAAGAATAAAACAGTTGTGATACGTTAAAAGAAATAAGAAAAAATTTATCACTTCGAAAGGGAAATTTCTTTTTATCGATGGATTAATATTCCACAAAGATAAAATATTAGGAGAGACCGTTCATTAACTTGTTTACCAATAAAACATTGTCCAGGAGTCAAAATGCCTCATTCTGATGCATTATCCAGACTATTTTCCGAAGAGAAGTAGTGACAAATTTATTATTGTGACTTTAAGCATAATTTCTTTTATTATATGCTTTAGTATTTTATTGGCATTATTATTCTTATATGTATATATATTTTTTATTTTGCATTTATCTTTGCTGTTGATATGATGTGATAATATTTAGTTGATTGAGTCCATAATATTTAAATTCAGATCTGTGTTTATGTTTTGAGAAAACCCCAAACCCATATCTTGCGGGGAAGATGTCGTATTAGGGATTCAATCACCCTACAGATGGCGCTAAAAGCACCGTCAGATTGTGTTAAGATAGAGCAATCAGATATTCGGATGATATGGTCATGGAGTGGTCGTGTAGGACGCTCCTTGGTAAATTGTAAATATTTTGTTACATAAAAAATGTTTGTGCTGTCTGCATTGCCTGAGATTCACTGATAACCCATTAAATAGAACCAGTTACGACACTGTTACTGTTATCGAAATATGCAATACCCGGACTGCTATCGTAAAATAACAGGCTTGTCCATCTCTATATTGTCATTCTTAAGGATTGCAAAAAAGGTTACGACAAACGAGTACGTAACACGTTTCTGTTAATTTGTATTACATTTATATCTCATTTAACAATATAAATTTTTTGTTATCTGGAGACAGAGGGCCTTCGGCCCAGGAGTTTCATGGAAAATTTCCTCTCTCAGTATAAATTTGACTTCAAGTTTGAATAAAGTAAATTTTTAAATAGTTATAAGACACGTAAAAATGAATATCGAAGAGAAAAGGTGTTCGCCGAAATCACGATTCTTATGAATCATGCACCACACAACCGTCTGTTAATATGACAGAACCTTACATTAATTGAGGGCATTTAAAATATTTCCAATTTCTTTTTCTAGATAGCGCTTACATAACCAAAGAAAATGACTGAAAAAAATACTGGCTCTGAAAGTTCTCCAGATGGCGCTTTTTAACTGAAGTTATCTTGAATCGGTCTACTGAATAATGATTAATAAGTGGAAAACTTTTATTTAAATCGAAAAAACAAGGTAGTTTTCTATCATCACTTATGACTTTTGGTTGATTGTAAATATTTTATTTTGTAAGCCCACAGTTACAGATGAACCACTACTCGCATTGTTTTGTATCCGATGTTTTGCAGGAACATTTGACTTTCAATTTGCTCTTATATTCTACAGCTAAGCAGCTTCATAAGCGCATGAAAGTTATAAAAAGTGTGTTATAGAACAATTGTTAATTATGTCAACAATGAAAGGCAGTTATAGTATACACATTCATATGAAATACATTACGCAGATGGCGCAACGATCGATAAGCATCAAATTAAAAATATGTCAAGTAAAATTCTAAATTAAAAAAATAAAAATTAAAGAAATGATTTTTAAATAAAGTGTTTCAAATTATAAGTTTGAATTTTAAGACAAAATAATTCATTTAAAAATATGTTTTTTTGCATATCCACCACTCGAATTACACATATTTTATTGTAAGGTATAAAAGCCATTTCTGGTACATCACTAATGTGTGGTGCGGAGATTGCATTAGGGGCCACGTACTGAGCACTCGTTGCTTCTTTAGCCCTTGGGAAGGTCTGAGAATACTGTTTAGCCCGAGAGGGGCTATCATCCAATGATGGTTACATGGTTAGTTCTATTGTGACTACAGCAAATGATGGCGTTGATGTCTGATGTGTTACTTTAGAACTTGCTTGAGGATTCTGAACCTTGCAGTTCGATATGCAATGCTCTTCAGAGTAACTTAATTCAGACTACTCCCGCAGCACACAGCTTTTTTTAAATTTACTTTATTCACATCGTCTGTTTAATGTGAAGTCAGTAAAACGTTCGTAGAACAATTTTGAAAATCATTCCCAGATTGGAAAGACGAAGCCGAGATTCAGGTAGGATTTATACTGTTTGGCTAATTTTGAAGGCACTGTAGTGGGAGCTTGTTTTATTCCGTAGGTAACTTTACTTGCTTTTCGAATCTAATTTTTCAAAACTGATCATAAATTTATGTATGAAATGATTCAACAGCTCGCAGAGAGAGTGAATTTTCCATGGAGTTCCTGGGCAGAAGGCCCTCTCTTTCCAGATAACAAAGTCCTTGTATTCTAAATAGGAACTTTCAACGGTGTAGCAAAATCTTGGGTGTCAGGTTATCAAGGGAGGGGGGTGCAGTTGCAGTTGGTACAGTAGGAGGAGAAGGCGTTACAATGAGAGGTAGGTAAGCCTATCACTCTAGTAAATTCATATATATTTTTGATTTAATTGAGTGTACATCCAATGTATAAGTTGCAAATAGTTGGCCTTAATTGTTCCATAAGAATAAATTAGTGCCGTCGACGGAATAAACGCAAACAGCAATAAACCACATAAGTTCTTAACCGGAAGTATTTTCTTCGTTTTCCGGTGGTTTTGCTGTTACGTTGATAAACTCTTATACATAATTGTAATTTACATAATTTTGAAAGTAAGAACGCTTTTTTTTCATTTAATATAGATCAACCTACCCACTTAATGAACAAAATAAGGTGTAAACTGTTAACACATTAATTTAGACAACTAAAAAGAAGGAAAGGAACATGTGTAAAATTCCATCGACCATTCTCGCCAAACAAGAAAATGTCTCCAAACGATCCAATATTCCGCCAATAATGGAAAGCGTATAAAATTGTTTTACTAGTATTGCTCGAAAAATAATTTTTGCGAAACGTTATATTTAAACAATTTAAAATTCTAATTGTGTTTAAACCGATCTTTTTATTTCTTTCCACAATATAAATAATTTATGAATATTTGAATGATGGAAAATGGATAGTTAAAATACTTAATTATTTACCTTATTTTCAAAATACAGTACATTAGGCCTACTTTTTTTATTAAGTTGTCATTCAAATGTTGAGTTCCAGGACCTGTATATTGATGGCCTGGTAAATGCATTTCAAAAGGTAAATTATTAATTGCTGAATTGATAAAACCTGTTCCATATTTAATAATTTTTGGTTCATTCAATTCAGATATTAATTTGATTATATTTAGTAATAATGAATTTTCAAATACACCTGAACCCATTTGATTACATTTCCTACAACATCCTTTAAATTTTCCTTTTTTAGATAAGGAATCAATAATAAACTTTTTACTCTTACAAACCATATTTATTAGTATCAAAATTCAATGATTTACATATTTATATCCATTTAATTGTGTTTTTTTAATATATTTTTCTACAGGAAAGTACTTTAAATTTAATTCATCTTCTCTCTTGTATATTTCTTGTTCTGATAAAACATTAATTTTAAATAAACTCAATAGTTGTTTATAAAATTTATAAGCTATTCTATACTCTTCCTTTCTTTCTGATATATTTAAAGATTTATCTATAATTTCAACGATTCCTGCAGTTAGACTTAAAGCAGCTAAAGGAATGAAAATAAAAGCAGACAATCCTGTTCCACTCAGAGTGAACTTACTGATAAAGATATGCTTATCTTATGAAAGCAGTTGTAACTCTTTCTGTAAATATAAATTCTTTTTTCTAAATATTCTTCCATCATTTATATAATATTAAAAGGGGGGTTGAACCCCCCTTATATAGTATTAAAATTCTTTCTATATCTCTGGTCAGTTTTCAATTCCAATACTAAAAAGTCATGCTTCTTTTGAACAACCTTATTGTAAATTTTTTTTAATTCTTCAATATCTAACATACCATCTATTTCTCTTACTATACTAGTTATTTCTCTATTATGAATTTTAAAAAATATAAAATAATTACAATTCTTTCTGATATTAATAGGAGTTGAATAATAAGACTGTGTCAAGTATATAATGGAAGAATTTTTCTTTCTTCCTCTCAAGAAGAAATCTTCAATCTTTGTTTAATCTTTTTCTGTAAGACAGTCATCAAAAATCACTAAATTATTTTGAGATTCATCCAAACTGTCCACGTCAATCATTTCTTCTAAATTAGATACGAATAAGGATTCTTTATTATATTTTTATAAAGTTTTTTAATTATATTCTTCTCTTCTTTCTTTGCAACTTCTAGTAAATCTTTCAAGTCTACTTCATCAAACTGAGTATATAACTGTATTAATTTCACATATTTGGGTTCAAAGATATCTTTAGCACAGATGTATATTGCATCAAAATTTAATAAATCGTCAATTAAATTAAATAAAACGTTGGTTTTTCCACAACCACTTGGACCTGTAATCAAAAGTCTAAAGGGATGAATTGAAAGTAATTGATTTTGATTTAAATCCTCATATTCATCCTTTTGTGTATAATCTTTAATTTTTATCATTTATTAATAGTAAAAAATAGAAGCGTCAGCTTCGCTGTCTAATTTACATAGTAAAATATTATTTTTGCTAAGTAAAATATTTTTACTATTAATAAATGGATAAACGAATATCTGATTTAATTAAATTAGTTAAATTAAATAAAGAAGTTAAAGATAAAAATATGCTACAAGAATGGCAAAAAGCTGGGCTTGAATATAATTTACAAAAATTTCATAAACCCGTTACGGAAAAGATTGAAAAAGCTGAATTAGTTAGGAAAAATCAATTGCATGAAATTGCTGACAAAATTGAGGATTTACCTTTTCTTGGTCAATCCTCTACACCATTAGCTCTAGAAGCAATTGAAAGCAAAAAATTCACTATTGATACAGACACAGAACTTGATGTGCAATTTTTAAATGAGAATAACCTTCCTCTCCCTTCTGAATTATTTAACAAACCTGATGAAATTGAGAAAGTATTGCAACTTACAACTGAAAAGAGTAAACAATTAGGCAATTTAAAATTTCAAATCTCTCGTGGTGCGAAAGTCACTGAAACTGCAGATGAAATCAATTATAAATTGAAAATGTTGAGACTATATAAAACTAAAATAAGAGGCCTTAATGTTACAAAAATATATAAAATAACAGGTACAGGGTTGATATCTAACTTGGAAATTTTAACAAATAAATTTATGAAATCAAAGAAAAATAAAAAAATATATAATGAAATTGTAAGTATATTAGATGTTCTACTAAAGGATGGTGATTTAACCAATGATGAAGTCAAGGATTATTATGAAAATTTTTTACTTTAATAAATGATTAATAAAAAAGTGTATTTGAGTGAATCACAGCAGGACAAATTAAAATCTGCTTTGAAAAATGGAGAAGAAATATCATTGCAAATAGAAAACAGTAAACAACCTAACTATGATATGTATCTAACTAAAACCCAAATTAATCAAATTAATAAAGGAAAAAGAATTAAAATCAGTAAGACTCAATTGAATAAAAATGGTGGATTTTTACCATTTTTAATACCTATTTTAACCAGCTTGGGATTGGGTGCTGCCAGTGGCGCTGCAGGTTGGGGTACCAAAAAGATTTTGGATAAAATTTCAGGTTCTGGTAAAAAAAAACCTTGTGGAAAGGGAATATTACAGAATTGGGAATGTCCAACGAAATGATTGAAAAAAATATGAAATATGAGAGAGGATTTAGAGGTGTTTTTACTTCAGATTTATTACCTAAAAAGATGGGAAAATTTGAAAATGGAATAATTAATTTAGATATTTCTACAGGTCCTGGGACTCACTGGGTTTGTTATTATAGCGATCCAAAATATAAGTTTGTTGAATATTTTGATCCTTTATATATAAAAATTCTTGATAATATAGTAAAATATTTATAAAAACTTCAAATAAAGAAATTAGATATAATGATAATTTTTTGCAAAAACCTTCATCTGTAAAATGTGGATATTATTGTATGAAATACATAACAGAAAGAAATAAAGGAAAAAATCCTGTTGAGGTGTTATATTCGTTTACTCAAGAACCTAGTAATTCTAATGAAAATTTTGTTAGTTATAAATGAAGTTGCTTTTTTTAGATTCAAAAAATTCAGAGAAATCTGAAGATTTTACAATTCATTTTCGAGTCCCTGTACCTATAAAAAATACAACAATAGTTTTGAAATCCATGTCTATGTGGGTTTCCTGGCATAATATAAATAAAATTTATAATAACCATATTTTGACTTACAGTGTTGGTACAGAGACTCATAATATCATATTTGATAATGGAAACTATACCGTAAGAGATTTAAATACTTTTATACGAAATACGCTTAAAAAAGGCGAAATCCGACCAGTAAGATGAATTTTGAAAAGTAAACGCGAATTGTAATTTTTAAATATATATTTTACCATCTTTGGAGTAAGTAATGTTGGTAAACATAATTATATTAAATCACTATAATTAATTTTGTACTTGTTTTGTATTTTTTAAAGTAAGCTCCAATATTTGTATGTTATGATTCACTGCAACCTCTGTGTACAATATAGATGTGTGCTCGACTGGCAACACCAGTTGAGATATTTCCTTGCCTCGATTATCATGTGTAAATTTTTACGTGAACGTTGCATATTTTATTTCAAGTAGCGAACATGTGCAATTGGTATAAAGAGATGTTTCTGTTAGAATTTAGTTTTCTTTTCTTTAATTCTCGTCTGAATAAGCTACAAATAAACATGATTTATACAGAGTAATCCTGGACTTTATTTTCTTCCCACGTGGTAGCCGCACGTGATTGAACAAACGCAAAGAAATGAAATATTGTATATTTATAATTTTGTTTTAGTTTTAATACCCTCATGATGGATAAATGGCTAAAAATAGGAAAATGAAAAGAATGACAATACAAATGAGAATGATGGGTCAACATCCAATGAACTTAAAAAAACTGTGAATGAATTCAATGGCACTGTTTCTGCATAAAAAAATATCGAACAAAATGTGCTATCTAATAAAAAATTGAGAAAATATCAAGAAGAGTTTATTAAATATGGATTTACATATTGCGTTGTTAATGGGAAAGAACATCCATTGTGTGTTAATTGCAGGGATAAATTAGCAAATGAAAGTATGAAACCTGCTAAATTAAAAAGACATTTGGAAACCAAACATAAAGAATTAGCAAATAAATCAGAAACATTTAAAAAAAAAACGAGCTGAAAGTGTGAAAAATCAAAATGTATTTTTGAAAAATACACAATTGCTGAGAAGGCTTTACGGGCATCCTTAGAAGTTTCATATTTAATAAGAAAAAATTTGAAACCACATACAATTGGAGAACCACTCATTCTTCCTTCAGTAATTAAAATGACATCATTTATTCAAGGAGAAACATATGGTAACGATTTAAAAACGATACCATTATCAAGAGATACCGTTTCTCGGCGAATTTCCGCCATATCACGTAATATATAATCAGTTCTGTTAAATCGATTACAAAACTATGTATTTGCTCTACAACTTGACGAAACTACAGACATTTCTAAAGTGTCTCAATTAATTGTTTATGTGAGATACGTTTATGAAGAAGACATATCAGAAAATTTTTTATGTTGTAAAAAATTGGAAGGAAAAACAAATGGAGAGAAAATATTTGAAATTATTATGATATTTTGGGGAAACAAATGACCTTACCTGGACACACTGTGTCGCGGTTTGCTCTGATGGTGCTGCTGCATTAACAGGTAGTAATAAAGGACTAAGAGGGTTAATAAAGAAAATTGCTCCCCATACAGTATTCAACCATTGCATGATACATAGACAAGCTCTTGTTGCAAAAGACATTGATGAAGAATTGCACAAGATATTACAGGATGTTGTTATTGTAATTAATTACATTAAAAGCAACAGCTCCCTAAACAGTCGTCTCTTTTCAATACTTTGTGATGAGATGGGTTCTGTGTATGAGACATTATTACTACATACAGAAGTCAGATGGCTCTCACGCTGCAAAATACTGCTACATATTTTCGATTTGAGAAACGAAGTTTACATTTTTTGGTAGAAAAGAAACATATTGGCAAGTTCATTCATTAATGAAGATTGGCTCGGAAAACTCAGTTGCATGGCTGACATTTTCGAAAAACTTAACGATTTGAATGTAAGTCTACAGGGAGAGAAAACAAACATTTTAACATCGAGCATTAAAATTAAAGCTTTTAAAAATAAGCTGATATTTGGCAAGGAGAATTGAGCAAAAACAACACAGACATGTTCCCGTGCTTTTCAGAATTTAATAAAGAAAATAATATAGATTTCTTGATATTTAAAAACACCATTTCCCGTCATATGATAAAATTGGGAGAAAACTCTTCTAGATAATGAATTAGGTTAGATACGTGATCCATTTTCGTTTGATATTTTTAAATCCAATATCTCTTTCAATGAAAAAGAACATTTAATTGATGTTTCAAGCGATGAAACACTGCGCATTCAATTTAAGTCTGACTTGCCAGAAATTTTGGTTAACGATTGGAAACGAATATGCCGATTTGAAGAAAAAGGCAATTAATATTTTGATTCAGTTTGCATCGACCTACTTATGTGAAACCGGTTTTTCTTAATTAGTAAGGGCCGCGGTGGCCCGGTTGGAAGAGTAACGGACTTGCAACCGAAGGGTTGCGAGTTCGAATCCAGCCAAACACCGTCGTGTACAAAGGGGGCTGGTGCACGTTAAATCTGTCGTGGCCTCAAATGTCCTCACGTTGGCGTGGTGTGGAAGATTGGAGAGTGGGGTGCCAGCTCAGGTGTTGCCTCGTCATCTGACCGTGGTTCAAAATTACGTGGTGTTGTCCTCGGATCTTTCCCTTTGGGATTGATCCCGGACCGTCACCAATAGCCCATTGTGTTGCTCCAGTGTGACGTTAATTGAAATTCCCCCCCCCTCTTAATTAGTTGGCCATTAAAACAAAATATCGATCTCGATTGGATCCAGAGGATGACTTACGGCTTGCGATTTCCAATACAGATCCGAACATAGAAGCAATCATGAGCTCTTTCCAAGCACATACCTCACATTGAATTCTTATGTTATAAGTTTTTTTTAAGTATTTTCCATTAAAAAATATTTATACCCATATGCATAAATAAAACCATTGCTTCATAAAATTATGTGTTTTATTCAGACCTCTAATAAGGCACAAACAGAAGCGCAAATCCCAAACAGAATTCGACTTTAACTATGTTGATGATTAAAAAAACGTCTATTGTCTATCCAGGGGTCGCGACAAAATAGTAAACAAAATTGGGGGGGGGGGGAAATAGTTTGTGCACCACTGGTCTAAACAACTCTGTTCATAGTCTGACTCATAAAACGAGTGCGTTTGTATCTAATGCAAATCGAACTGTATCTAGTAAATAACTTTGTTGATTTGACGCCGTCTTCTGAAATAAACACTTCGGATTTGGAATTGCCTGACTTTGTGAAATTAGCAGATCCCAACTTTTTTGTTCCTTCATCGTGTGATTGTGTTCTTTCATCCCAATGGGTATTACAAATTCTTAAGAATGACACATTTAAAATCAATGATCTCTTTTTCAGAGACTCTGTTTTCGGTTACATTGCCGCTGGTACGGGGAATGAACGTTGTTCATCTAATGATGAACACTGCTATCTCATTCAAGATTCTGAACCTTTGGATGATAATTTGAATCGCTTTTTCGACTTGGAGTCGCTTGGAATCAGGGATGACCCAAGACTTTTTGAGGACGATCGGGCAGTGGAAATCTTCAATAAAACTGTCGAATTCAAAAACTCTCGATACTCCGTGACCTTTCCGTGGAGAAGAGATTTTAAGGAACTAAAAGACAATTTTTCCGTTGCATACCAGCGCTTCCGAGGTACTTTGAAAAGATTACAGCGGAATCCCGAAATGAAGATCAAGTAATAATAGATGACGCAGTTCGCTTCTTGTGGCCCAACGACCATTTTTCGGACCATAGGTTCCAAGTCTTCAAATTTACCCGAGTTTTATTTGGAGTCAACGCTTCTCCTTTTCTATTGCCGGCAACTAACAACTTTTATATATCAAAAGGTTTGCTGAAAATGTTCCCACAACAGTTGAAATATTGGATACTTGCTTTTATGTTGATGATTTAATTGCAGGTGCAGACAGCACTCATGAAGCACTCGAAATCTCACGTGAGGCGAGAAACATTATGCTCGAAGCCAACATGAGTCTTCGAAAATGGATTACAAACGATGACGAATTGTCGGAGCAGTGGTCGAATGAGGGATTCGACACGTTCCCTGTGGATTCCCCGGTCAGTTTAGGCTCCAACTTGACCAAAATACTGGGTATTTCATGGAATACCAAGGAGGACTGTTTCATGATCGAAATAAGAGGACTACTCGAATTCCTATCGCCTAACAAGAACACAAAACGCTTTCTATTACAAGCCGTTGGGAAAATTTTCGACCCTTTGGGTCTACTTACACCATTCACAATTCGAGCCAAATGTATGCTTCAATCCCTTTGGGAACGAAAAATCTCTTGGGATCGCGACCTACCAGGGGATATCCAGCAAGAATGGCAACGGTGGTGCACAGAAATTCCACTGTTGGAGAAACTAAGAATCCCGAGATTGGTTCTCAACTCATCAAAGCAAGAGTCTGATGACCTCATCGAGATTCATACCTTTTGCGATGCAAGCAAGAAAGCTTTTGGTGTTGCTGTATTCTTGAGGGTAATCAAGAACAACGACATTACAGTGAACCTCGTCACTGCAAAGAGCCGCGTCGCACCTCTGAAAACAATAACTTTACACCGACTTGAGCTACTTGGTGTACTTTTAGCAGCTCGATTAACGAGTAAGATTCAGAAGATCATCGGAGACAAAAAAAATCAGTTTCAGTGACACTCTGGACAGACTCAAAAATCGTCTTGTATTGGATTAAGGGATCCAGCAAAAGGTGGAAGCAATTCGTGGCCAATCGAGTAAATGAAATCAAGTCATTGTCCAACCCGGACAATTGGTTTCACTGTTCCGGCAAGGAAAATCCGGCCGATCTGTTGTCCAGAGGGACTTCGGCCGAGAATCTCATTTACAATCCAATTTGGCTGAAAGGACCCGAATTCTTGCAAACACAAAACTTTCATCTCTTATCCGAAATTCCTAGTGTGCCTGAAAAAGATTATCAGTGATGACTATTCACTGTTAAATGTTAAAGAAAATTCTCTCATAGATCATATTTTAAGTATCGCAAATAATTATGTAACTAACTTAAATGTTTTTAGTTATGTTTTCAGGTTCTTAAAGGCGCGTAGAAAATTTTCATTTCAAAAAGGTCCCATTCTCCCAGCAGAAAGGAAAATTACTGAGAATTTTATTGTGAAAGAGGTTCAAACTCAACATTTTCTCCGTGAGATTCAACATTTAAAAGGGGATGGGTTGGTCTCCCCTTCAAGTAAGATTAAAACTTTATCGCCTTTTTTGGACGCAGATGGAATCATTAGAGTAGGAGGTCGATTGGAACATTCTGATTTATCCTTTGATGTAAAACACCCTGTAATATTACCTAAAAATCATCCAATCTCAAAACTAATTCTGCTAGACATTCATGATAAATATTTGCATGTCGGTGCTCAAACTACTTTGCATTTATCACGCCAAAAGTATTGGATATTGGGTGGTAGAAATTTGTCTAGAAAAATCATTTATGAATGTGTTACTTGTACTAAATACAACCCTCAATTTATGACTCAAAAAATGGGCGACTTGCCTCCTGAACGGTTAAAACCTGATTTTGTGTTTAATACTACTGGTATTGATTTCGGCGGACCCTTTTTCATTAAGAACAAAAATCAACGTAAGGGTTCCCTTCAAAAGATATGTTGCAATCTTTATTTGTTTTGTAACTAGAGCAGTTCATTTTGAACTTGTATCGGATTTGACATCTGAATCATTCATTGCATCGTTGAAAAGATTTATTTCTCGACGTGGTAAATGTGCAACTATCTTTACTGATAATGGTAGCAACTTTATTGGTGCGCGTAACGAATTGAATCGCTTGTTTGATTTAATAGACAAGCCAGATGATAAATTGACGAAATATCTCAGTTCTGAAAAAATAAAGTGGAAATTCATACCTCCCAAATCTCATTTTTTAGGCTGGTATAAAATCCTTTAAATTTCATTTGAAACGCGGAATAGGAAAATTAATATTTACCTATGAGGAGTTTTTGACTATAACAAATCAAATAGAAGGAATTTTAAATTCGCGGCCATTAGTTCTTCTTTCCACTGATGCAAATGATTTGGAGACATTAACACCTGGTCATTTTCTGATTGGACGACCCATTGTTTCAATTGTTGAACCTGATTTAACAACCTACACTGATAATTTACTAAAAAGGTGCCAAGGTGATTCAATATATTTGGAAACGGTGGCAGAGAGATTATATCAGCCACTTACAACAAAGATCTAAATGGATGTTTTCTAAGAATAATCTTGCTATTGGGAACAGTGATTGTAAGGGAGGATAATCAACCTACTAATTCCTGGTTGATGGGTCGTATTGTAGACGTTTTTCCAGGCCAAGATGGTCAAATTAGAGTGTGTATGGTAAAAACGAAGTTGGGACTTTTCAAAAGACCCATCACTAAATTAGCGCTATTACCAGTTCCCACTGAGTAATCAATTTAAAACTTGTATACTATTATGTACTTTATTTTGAATAAGCATTGTGTTTGTGTTTATTTTTATGGTATTCATTAATTGCTGTAATTATTGCACGAGTATTTTAATTCTCAAATCAAAATTTGCGTTTGAATGCTTAAAACTATTGTTTAATTGAAAATTGTATTTCCACTGTAACTGTTGTGTCTAACATTTTTTTTATACAATGTGGTAATTATTCTTTGCACTTCGTGCAAGGCCGGGCGGGATGTTGGCGCTTGTGCGCCAACTTGGATTACCAATATCTTTACTTGGCTGTTTTTGATCAGATCGGACGTCTTTCGTCCAATATGGATTTTTCCCACTAACCTTTTTGTAAATTGGGTATACCCATTATGTATATTAATCTATATGTTCCTTGTTAAGTTTTAAATAAAACTAAAAACTGCCAAGTCGCGTCACTCCTTTATGCTGTTGACGTTATCTACAAGCTTATCACAAAGACAGTGAGGACATTTGAAGCCACGACAGATTTAACGTGCACCAGCCCCCTTTGTACACGACGGTGTTTGGCTGGATTCGAAATCGCAACCCTTCGGTTGCTAGTCCGTTACTCTTCCAATCGGGCCCGATTGTATTCGGTATGTGCTTGAATCACTGATTAATGTAGGTAAATTAAAGCATATTAGTATTCGTTTCTGCGTTAAACCACCTCCTTAACATTCGTATGAGTACGCGTATTGTACTGCATGCGCTGTTAAGTGCGATGCCATCTACTGGGCCACTTTAGAAACATTTGTGCTTTCATTTAGCTAACAGTAGATAGATATAGCTACTTTCTGGTGTTCATTCCACCTTAAATTTTGTCTGGCAGTTACTCAGGCATTCCAAACCTCAGTCGGAAAAGCAGAAAAAAAGCAAAAAAAGAAAGAAAACTTCGAAAAATTTTCGAAGTTTTCATCGAAAATTTAGAACCTTCTCTCGCACCTCCAGGGGTGCACACACCCCAGGTTAACCACTAATTTAGAACATGACACTTCAACATTTTGAAAAAAGTAATTGCCAAATATTTAATCACGCAAGTTCCACAAATTCAAATAGTGTTTCAATGAGAACTGACAAATACAAAACTAAATTTTAACTATTATGTCATAAAAAAAATCGAGTAAAAGCCGAGTGGTACTTTTTTGCCTCTTCTCATAGAATAAAAGTTTGTGACGATATTGGTGGAACCAAAGTGTATGGCTACTTTAAGCGTCCATGCAGATTTAATGCTTTTGGACAACTTTACAAGAGTTCATAAAAGAAATAGATCATTCGTAGCGAAATTGAAAATTATATTCAATTAGCAGATAGGTACGCAATGGCAAATTCAATAACACAGGAACTAATCAGTTTTACACCAATACAAAAAGATATAGGTTCACAGTTTCAGGTTCCTAAACATTTGTTGCTCTCTACAATGGGATTGGAGAAAACCATCAAATTACCAACATTCCAAAATAAACAATTTCTTGCATGTTTGTATGGAATTAATTGATGGATAAGGAAAGATTTGGATTATTGTGAGGAATAATAACAAAATTATGTTCATGCTTCATGGACCAAGTGCAACCTATATATGGTCAGGGCCTTTAGATGCATGTTGGATTCCTTATGAATCTTTTCCCATAATTACAACTGGACGAACATATGTTGCTCCTGGTGAAAATCAATTGAACTATTATTCCAAAACTACAAGACAAATTGAATAATTTTATGCTTTTAACTTTACCATCAATATTAATGTGGCCTTTTTTATTCGTGCTTAATATTTAACTTTGAAATTTTTTTTGATGCTATTAACATATTGTTTGTTCACATATTTCTTTGATCTTAAATTAATTTCCAGTGCCTAGAAATTTTAATTTATCAATGTAAGTACATGCGTGCTTTCAATTTCTAAAAAATATATTAGATCAGCTTAAAATATTTCAGTAATGTCAATATATGTTGTATTACATTGAGCCTATATTTATGCATAATGGGTATTAGTATTATATTTGGAGCTATAAGTATTTATAATTAAGAAACTGAGAAGTATACAAATTTCCCTGTAATTTTGATACAATGTACAGTAAGCATAATGTAAATATATTTAAGAAAAATATTGAAATTGAATATTATAAAACACGTTTTGTAATGTATTTTTTAAAAATAATTGAAATGAATAAAAACAATCTTTCTTCAATGGTACTTTTCCAAAGACACCATGAGATAAAAAAATAGACAATAATTTGATGCTCTATTAATATTTTTACATTTAATGTGAGCCTGCTTTGAATTAGTACTTCATAAAAATTGAAATCTGACCATATTTTTTTTAAGTTATGGTCATTTTTGCACTGTAAATGACCACTGTTTTGAAATACATATGCTATCATTAGAATATCTTTAATTCACAGAAACGAAGAATTTTTGTCAGATTCAAGTATTAATACTTCCACAAAGTTTCAGAAAAAATGAGGGTTCATTTTTTCTATAGCCCTTTAAAGTCGACTGCTTTTAAGTGATTTTTCATTTTACATTGAAAAAATCCACTAAAATGTATAATTCCCATTGTTTTTGTAGCTTATACTTCTGAAACAAATGGCTAACCATTTGGTACGAAAATTACTAAATATGAACTATTAGTTCTCAAGTAGGGTCATTTAGACAGTGGCAAATTCAAGATAACTGCCATTTTGTACAATTGACCAATTTTTAAACTCCAGTATATCAGCTAATATTGGACAAAATATTTAAATAACTGAGATCTGTGGGTTTCACTGCCATGTCTATCTATGGTAAAAATTTGAGAAATCTGTGACTATGGAATGACTGCTCTGAAGTCAGAAGATAACACAAACATTAATTTTTTGTCAGAGAAACAAGACTACTATATCTCAGAAATGCTGCCCCCTAGCTACATCATGGGAACTGTCATAGTATCACACCACCTTCCAAATAAAACTGGATAGCTTGCAAGTTGATTTCAAAAATGTTTCATTCAAAACAAAAAAATTAATTTAGGTTATAATTCAAAAGTGTAAACTATAAAATGCACGATAAAACCTTAAAAAAATTATTTAGTGATCCCCTAAAAATCCCTTTCAAAAGTTAAGCAATGGGGATTTCCCCAACTTGCATTAGAGTCTAACCAAAATCGTATAGTATACTTCATGTTTTGGTACTTGTATTATTTGATAACTGTTTTGAAGGCTACAATTTGAAGTGTCATAAAAAAAATTCTAAAATCGAGTCCTAGTGATTAATAACAAGATGTTAAGATTTGATAACATTCAATGTGTGCAATAAATAAAATTAATATTTTTTTAGTTTTTATTACAGGTTCATTTAACATCTTTACTCTTCCTAAATTTTAGGATTACACAATACAATCATGTAGTAAAATAATTGGATTGAAAAAGTCACATTTTGTAGAAATATACTTTCTGAAAAGTACACATCAAAGTATATCAGATTTTAGATAAAAAAGTAACAAACGTATATCACAGCAAACAATGATTCAATTCTTCTATATCATACAATTCTTACACTTTGGATAGGAAATGTTGAGACTGCATCTCTTATAATGTAATCAATCTGTATTCAGAAATAAAGTTAATAGAAAAGTCTGAAGCATGTAAAACAAGTAATAAATAGCTAATTAGATGCTACAGGTACAGAAAGACTACATACTCCCACCAATAAGTTCAATTTTAAAAGAATAAAATAGCAGTGTTGCTTCAGGAAGGTTTACTTGAATTCATATGTAGCATGCAGATAAGTACATTTGTAAATGGCTTAAAATTGACAACTCGCAAATTCCAATTAATTTTAAACATTTATGCAAATTTTGAGCATAATGCATTTCCCCAAATAAAAATGGGTAAATTTAGATGTTAAAGATTTATCACAGTGAAAATGGTATGAAAAAAATAAACACTAAACCCATATTCAAAGTATTTTCCTTGGCTGTTTAAATGGAAACGTGGATGAAAAACTAAAATGTTTCAGCTGGCCAACCGATAATTTTCAGAAAAAACCCCAAGATGAATAAGAACTTCAAAACAATTCCTAGATACTTTTGAAAGAAAAAATGAGTAAATAAATACTGCAACCAATGACATGTTACATTTGTCCAGGTTAAAGAACTCATTGGTAAATCCATCAAGTTGAGCAAAAAGAATGATAGATAATTAATACTCTTCACTAAGAATATTGTTAAATTTTCTAAGAGAAATGTCACAAAATTTACCTGCTTTAATATGTTAATTAATGTGCATTGGCTGCATGAATATCTACGGACAGATAAAAAAATCCAACAATCTTAAAAAAAAATTTCTCCTGAAATATCAAAACAATTTGAAACATGCTTTTAATTTTAAATTATGTAGGATAGTGTGGTAAAAGCTCTCATTTGAGTTGGTGTTATTGAACATGAAAAATGTCTTCTAATAGTCGTTTCAGATTGCAGTTTGAAATGTCAGCATTCAATTTAACAGACGCCTAATATTTTTATGTGATACGAACACATAAAGGAAGTAGTTCAATTGAGACTTGAACCATAAGCAGAATTGAACATGGATTACGAAATAACCAAGATGAAAATAAGCTCAGTTTAACAAAATACCTACGGTACCTAAATGAGATCATTGACTTATTTGTATGGAAGGTAGAGCATATTTAATCAACAGATATTTACCGATTTGTTTTCTCATACATCAAAGGAAAAATATGAAAAGAGGTATACAATTTAGTATTGGTGTGTCTAACTATTTCGTCACACAAAATCATGCAAGAAATTAAAATATTTGAAATTACACCTGCGTTTTAATCGTAATACTTTTCTAGAAGTGGAGAAATGTGAAATCATTATTCACACAATGCCCTTACAGGTTTAATTTACTGAATAACTCTTCCAATGAGCAAAACATCAGGTGAAAAGCAATTGTCTAAACTTGAATGTCCAGCAGTAGGGCCACTTTTCTGTATCTACAAGCCATAGATAACGACCAAAGTTGAAAACAGCCCGAGAAAAATGTATCGACAATTGCATTGCATTTACAAAAAGTATTCATACCAAGCAAAAAAATGAGATAGAAATGAAGGTCAGTTGGATTGGATTTTTATGGCGAAAGGGCCAGATCATGCTGTGCTTGACCCTTACACTACGGCGCTTTTATTCCGTTAAGCGAATATGGTACGACTGTTGTACCACCCATAGTCTAAAGGTTAACACAAGACAGACAACATCAACTTATGAACATACACACAAGGAAAGGTTTAATATACAGAACAGAAATAAACCAAGGGTGGAAACAAACCTGCGCAGCCTACAACTTGCAGGTTGTTAGGGTAGTGGGCATACCTACTGAGCCACGACGTTCCCAGAAATGAGGGGAAAAAAGGGTATTTAACAAAACCAATATTTCTCCAACCTCTAGTCTTGTCAATGCTTTCCGTAGTTGGCTATGGGGAACGGGAATTTTCAAAGATGGCAGGTGTTACACAATCTATGCAAAATTTGAATAGAAAGAACATACCAATTACATGAATCGGTTGGCCAGCACATTTCATTCTGAAGTAATTATAGAAAAGTTACTTATTATTTTAGTCGTTCATAAAATAAAATTCTCAAATGAAAACGTTCAAACTAGACAAAATATTTTATAAAGAGGACCTAGCAGTATTATATTTTAGTATTTGGTTACAAATGTTTAATTAGCTCAGATATAAATGAATATTGTGTGTTAAATGTTTGGTTATTAACTTTAAACTAAAACCAAAAAAATCTGACTTGGCATTGAAATCTAACAATATTAAAAAAATTATCAAGACAAAAATATGCAAGAGGAATAAAATTGAATTTACCAATATAACTCGGAATTTAAAAAAGGATAAAAGTTTTCACTATGTTACCATTTAAAAGGAAATACTTGAAATGGATAAAAGCAATACCATAGTATAAACTATAATTAAATAATTTATACTACAAAGTACATGAAATACACAATATCAAAAAGGTAATTATAATTATTCCTAACCACTCTACTTACAAATCAGCTTTCTTATCTCCAATAGTTATTGCTGATCAAGACACATTTTCATGAAAGTAATTGGTTTCCACGTACTTTCCAAAACAATGGATTCCAAGAGTAAATCACAAAAATGTATAGTGTAAAGTAGAATGGTGCATGACTTAACAAATACTCAAGTCATGTCATCACATCAATGGTTACATCAGGCTCCACTAACGTAACCATCTATTTTTTAATCCAAGTTTTGAGTGATGCTCCCTTTCATTACAACATACACCTGGCAAGTTGGATTTTTGGGAATGGTAGAAATGAAAATTAATTAAGTGTTACGTTGTGCAAATCCTTGCACATAATTTAATTTTGCAATGTAACATCTATAAGCAGATTCATTACAACCCCATGTTTCTGCATAGTACTTTGATCAAATTCCTCTTCCACAACATAGTTGATGCTTGCCATTTAAAAAATTCCACAAATTTGAGAAACTAGATGCTTCAAAATGATTGAAACAAAAATAAAGTTTACAAAGTTAATATGATTCTTTAAATTGGTTGTTTTGGGGCTTTTTATTGCACAAGGCCAAGCTGCACCAAACACAATGAGGGAGAAAGAAAAACAAAAGGATAGGCAAGGGTAAAAATGGAAGATCCTTGGTGCTGTAATGACCATACACATCTAAAGATGTGCACCTGAGGGATATTTAAATTGGAAAACTAACTGTTCCACAAATATTTATCAGTTAAAATCTCAGGTTAGATACTTTAGTTTTAAAGTCAATTAATTTTGTTCTTTGGACATTTCCCCCTGATGGAAGCCAACGAACTTTTGATTAATGGAACTGCAATTCCACTTTTTGAGAATTATATTTTGTTAACATATTCATAAAATTGAAAAAAATACAGTTCATAACAAGGAGCACAATACTTTCTTAAAATAATGGTATTAAATGATTTTTAACCCATTATTTTATAGTACTGCTTTGTTTTACAAGTTGTTCAAAATAGACTTAATATAGAGAGCATCACTCATGAAATTTTTCCAGGTTTGTTTCATTAACAAAACAATACTTTTTGTTGCGAATAAACAGTCGAGTATTTCAAATAACTCTCTTTGAAATGTTTTCCAACAAAACAAAATTGATACTTGAAAAATCAATGCACTTAACTTAAAAACTCCCTGTTCCAAACACTTGAAAGAAATTTGTTCTGAGTTGTCACATTTGAACAAAAGATGGAAAAGAAAAGATTTAATCAAAATTAAAGTTTATTTTCCTCACATGTTTAAGTATTACGTCAGTACTTGACTTTCAATAGATTCACAAATACAATTAATACTATTTGGAAAGTGATTTTCACGTTTTTGAATGTGAACAACTTCATAGGCATTATGTTTCCACATCATATCATTCCACTTCCCTACATGTTTACTAACGAAATATTTTTCTCAAATATCCTTTTATGGATTTCTTACCAGCCTCAGTACAGTTCATTTCAAAATTGGAAAAATATAGTATTAGAAAAAGGGTGCAAATGTGACTTATTTTGAGACAGGGAGTAAAATTTTAAGATAACACAACCAAAACAATTCTTAACATGAATTAATAATTAGTAATCAGATAAGATTCACAATGATTGGATATCGAGGAGAGAAAAAATGCAAGTTATTTTACTACTAAATGTATTTTTGGAAACTAAACTCCAGGGGAAATCTAGGGTTTTACTTCAGTTGGCAGATAGTTTTAGTTTTGAAAATCAACTAGTTTTTTTATTTAAAATTAATTTAAATGCCAATAAGTAAATTGTGTTTTATGGGAATTTTAAAATTGAAATGTTTCTTAAAACTAGAAGCAGAGGTATAAAAAGACCTTGCATAGTTTTTCCTAACTTAGGTTTTACAAGATGCAATTCCTAAATTTCAATATTTTTTAGACATTTTCCACTTTAATAAATGGGATAATGGCATATAATACAGCATTTTAATAAATGATATTCTATTGATCAGTTCTTTTTAATTTACATATAAAAAGAAGGGGGCACCAACTTCTATTTAAATCATTGTACTTTGTGATGGAATGACTTATTAACTTTAATTTTTTGAACATACAAAAAGTAATTGCTTAAAATCTGACTGAATATAAGAATTCAAAATAACAGATGAAAGTATAACCAGAAAGATACACACAAGTTCCCAAGCCGAAAATCAACACATTTTACATTTAAAAAAGGACTTGTTTAAAATTACTGTACATTATATATACAATTTTACACTCCAAATTTAATAATTATTTAACAATTTTAAGAGATGGGCAGAAATGTTATCTTTAATTACTATTTGATGTCATTTATTTGAGAACTATTCTTAAAACATGGGTCAAAAATATATCTTGTCAATCTAATTTTTCTTAAAAAATGTAATTCAAATGTCCTCCATCTTAATGGCCTGTTTGGGGGAACTTAATGGGATAAGCAATCTTTATGCACATCCCTCAATTAAACAGAATTCCATATGAGCACAACATGAACAAAATGGATTAAAAACCAGGTAGGAACACCAAATAGTAAATCAGTTTTGAAATTAAATTATTTCGCATGGTAATGCAATTTAGATTTATGAAGTGTCAACATAAATTTGAAAGCAAGTTACTATTACGTTAGAAGTTATTTACTAGTCTTTTTTTATCCAAGCATCATAATCAATTCCTAAGTTAGAAATGCTAATCTACACCTACGACGCTTCATTAGGATTAAAAGTGTCAATGTACATGTTTTCCTTTCCATGCATCCTACGAACATGAGAGCGAAGATTGTCTCTGCGGGATGAGCGGTAACTGCAATGCGGGCACAGGTGTGGCTTTTCCCCAGTGTGAATTCTACGATGTTGAATTATTTTTTTTAATTGAACACTAGTAAAAGGACATAGATCACACTGCAAGTGATCACCCGTTTTGTGCTTTTTCATATGCCTCTGTATCTCGGCTTTTGTTGTCCGATCCTCTCCGCAAATTTTGCAACTCAACTTGAGGGTGAATGCCTTGTTTGAGAGGTGGACCTTCTTGTGCTTTGTCAGTGCTTCGTACACCGTGCAGCAGTATGCGCAGTGAGGGCACCTGTATTCTTCGGCATTGTGCCTATGGCGTCGGGGGAGGGCTTCTGGCTTATGCCTTTTCTTTCCACATGGATGCACGCCATCTAACAGTACGTGCTTCTCCATGTGTTTGTCCAGTTTGTCTCTCCGCTGGGAAGAGTACGAACAAGAGGGACAGGTGTACCACTTAGTACCTGAGCTTTTTTCTTTTGAACTAGTCGTTTTAGCTTCGTTTCTTTGATATTTTGGATGCTGGCTTTCGACGTGCTTTTTGAGAGATGCTCGGCTCTTGCACGTGACGCCACATTCCCCACAGTCATAAGTTATGCAGGGCCTCGTAAGATTTGCCTCTATGCCGTACTGGTCAGTGTCGATGATGAGCTTGGTGTCGTCAAAGCCGTCGTCCATCTGATCGGAGCCAATATCTATCGACGACCCTATCACAAAATGATCGGTGTCTAAGTGGCTATCCATGTGATCGTCAATTATGACTTCATTATCGAGACTGGAGGCGACAACAACCTCCCCCCCTTCGATCATGTCTTCTTGCTTGATGATGGTGGTGTTGGGTACAAGGATTATTTCCGCATGAGGGTCTTCATTACCAACTTCTATGCTTTGTTCCACTATCAACTCGTTGGGCACACCACTATCGTTGAAGAACAACTGGCTAACATGGTTAGTATCGAGGACAACCTCCTCCATACCCTGAGTCTTCAAGCCCATGAAGCTCGGATGATCCATGTGGCTATCTGGTATAATGAGGGAGTGGTCATTCATCATTTTTGATGGTGTGCCTGGAACAAGATTAAAAAAAATTACATAAGCATGCATGCACCTGCTTCACAAGATAATCTTACGTAGGAGGCTTTATTGAACCAAATTTAAAATGTTCAAGAAATTACTGGAAGATAAAAACTTCATGCTATTTCATGCAAAACTGTATAAAATGGTGGCAGGGATTATCCTTAAAATAAAATTTAAGAACGGGTATGCGAGGGAAACAATGGCAAAAGAAAAGATGATCCAATCTCTAAAAATGTCATCCACTTTTCTTTGTACATGCAAGGAAGCTTCTTAGATGAACGGACAAGGATAATTTTCTTTGATTTGAAAAGTACTGCAAGTTACATTTTCTACAATTATAAGCATATGATAATTTTACCTTAAAATTCAATAACAAGTTTAAAAAGTTTTAATTTAATCATTTCCAGTACTTTAATAAGTTAAAAGGTTGAAATATTATTTTGTTGTCTGATTCTCCCTAACCCATCTCTTTCTTGAAATTACTTGTAATATTAAAGGCATCACATTATAAGCAGTTGAAAATTTAGAAAGTAAATCAATAAAATGGGCAAACATAAAATTCATTTTTTTCAGGTATGTGATCGAACCGAACATAAAAAGCAGAAATCCAACAAAACCTGTTGTAACATGAGTGAGGCAGGGTGGGCACATTAGAAATTTTCTCCAGAAAATCACTTTCAGTTTATCTTAAATACATGCAATTACGTAAAAACCAATTAGAGTGATTTATAAACAAAAAAAGAAGAAATGATATAATGCCTATCAATGTGACGCACCAAAATTGCAGTCTCTACTTTCAAGAAGTGACTGCATCTCTGATATGGATAATATCCTTTCAATACTGTCACCTGCAGGAAAAGGGGGTAGTTAATTTTACAAATTGGAAATGAAATACAAAAGGTAAAACAATTAAGTTTATTACATTGTTCAATTCAGAATTATTTTATAAACACAAACATTTTTCAACATAAAAAGAAACAGAATGGTATAATGCTTATCAATGTGACGCACCAAAATTGCAGTCTGTCTTACCTCCTACGGCAGGGCTTTTATTCGATGAATTCATTTCACTCAACGACAGATCAATACTTCTGTCATCTGCAGGAAAAGGGGGGAGTTAATTTTACAAATTGGAAATGAAATACAAAAGGCTAAACAATTAAGTTTATTACATTGTTCAATTTAGAATTCTCTTATAAACACAAACATTTTTCAACATAAAAAGAAACAGAATGGTATAATGCCTATCCTACCTCCTACGGTAGAGTTTTCCCTTAGTTCCTTCATTTCACTAAGCGACAATGGCTTTTCTATATTCAGTTCATTACTGTCATCTGCAGGAAAAGGGGGTAGTTAATTTTACAAATTGGAAATGAAATACAAAAGGCTAAACAATTAAGTTTTGTTCAATTTAGAATTCTCTTATAAACACAAACATTTTTCAACATAAAAAGAAACAGAATGGTATAATGCCTATCCTACCTCCTACGGTAGAGTTTTCCCTTAGTTCCTTCATTTCACTAAGCGACAATGGCTTTTCTATATTCAGTTCATTACTGTCATCTGCAGGAAAAGGGGGTAGTTAATTTTACAAATTGGAAATGAAATACAAAAGGCTAAACAATTAAGTTTTGTTCAATTTAGAATTGTCTTATAAACACAAACATTTTTCAACATAAAAAGAAACAGAATGGTATAATGCTTATCAATGTGACGCAACTAAACTAATCCAGTCTTGAATATACAAATTCAAACATTCCCCAAATTCAAACAAACCCAAACCCTTCGAACTTAACAATTGATTCAAAAGGATTTGTTATTTCTTCTGAAATTGCAATTAGAGAGATAATCAATCCTCATGAACTTGGAGCATTGTTAAAAGTAAAGGAAGCATCAAATGGTTAGATTTTTAACTCCAGAACATAAATATTTGAATTTTTTCAGACAAGCAATGAATTGGACCATCTTAAAACAAATCATTCCACAATAAAAGCAATCAGAAGCCAAGCACTGAAACTAATGGGAAAATGCAGAACAAAAGCAAATAAAATGTCGAAAGAAAACAATTCTTTTACAAAATGATAAAACGAAGTATTCTGAAAAGATATGCCATTTTATAGTAAAAACAAGAATTACATCCAGTTGTTATTTTCAATTATAATTAGACTTCCAATTGATGACTGATTGTTTTGTGACACTAAAAATAATGATTAGGTTAACAAAGATGACAATTTTGTACAAATGCAGGAATCTAAGGTAAAATACGGAAATCATACAGATTCTAAAACTATAAACGAAATTTAGTGTTGAATAACTAGCCAGTAATAGTCATCTGCTTAGAAGGAAAATTAATATATTTTTTAATTTATAACTTAAATTATGCTCTTATTTAAATCTCAAATCTTTTTTTAAACAAAACTATAAATTTTAAAGTATGGCAATCAGTAAGTTAGATTAACTTAATATATCACCAAATTAAATATCAAACACTTCATAACGAATATTAACAATATTTGTCTCATTGTCAATTAGCAGGACTGCATTGTGTTGTCATCAAAATAACATTTTTATTTCTTTTTAAAAACTAATGCTTCTATTTGAGACTTCAAGGCAGATCAACATTACTTTGCTGTACTGAGTATTAGAAAGAAAATAAACTGATCTCGAGCATATTAATCAGACCAATTTGCATCAGAAAAAGCAAGGATAATTTAACAATAATATGAATAGCGAATTTATGCAAAAGTTGTTTAAAAGATAGTTGCCCATCAGTGAAATTTCCACTTAAGCCCACCACCAGGGTATGCTGATTTAAATCAAAATTTCAAATTTCGTTTTTCTTTCTGTATTAAGTTTATTAATATTGAAAATGAAATAACTATGAATAAGATGCATGTTATTTTATTTAAATAAGTTAAGTAGTCTGAAAAAATAAAGACAGCCACAATGAAAAAGTTTTCTGCAGTGTCATAAAAGGATTACACTCTTGCACAGAAATCTTTATAATTGGGAATTTTAATATTTTCATTTTGTTTTGTGTAATATGTCGGTTAATTTTTATTAAAATTTAATCGGAAATTTTTGATCCCTAGGAATTCTTTATGCAGCTGGCATAACAATTATGCATTTATGAAATTGAAATGTAAAAGTTAATTCGCCCATCTGATAATGTAGTGAGCATGTCAACAAAACAGATTGTGTGGAAAGCAATTGAAGAGGAAAGCTATTTTGATGATTATGTGATGATTCTTTTTATTACAAGCTCAAAATTCCACACAATTAGCATGTTCTGGAGAATGCTATTACACTTATTCTATGTTGCTCATAGAGAAAAGCTTTATTTTCTTGTATGCTATGTATAAACCCTTTTTGTGTGTGCTTGGAATACAACTTTGAAATACTTATGAATGCTCAGAGAAGATTTGAAAATTGGCATATTTCATTTAAATTTATGTATATATGTTTCCATGTCTTATATAATTTTTTACTATTTACTTTCAAATAACATTTTTCACAAATAAGTACTCTTTGCAAGTTAAATGTTAGTGAAAAGTATGAATTTTTTTAGGAATTTCGTTGCAAGTTACTTTTATTTTATTTTCTATTGATGAAATGAATTTTTTCTCAAAAAATAAGTCCAAAAATAACTAAGGAAAGTGCATGCATTTTTTTCATCTATGGTAAATATGTAACTCAAAAAATGTCTGATTTTTGATTAATTTTATACAAAAATTTAAAATGGTGTTAGTGGGATCCAGCCTAAAAATTTCATGCAACCGGTTATGGGTTAAAATCAAACGAATCTAAACCTCTTCAGAACCAGATGAGAAAACACTGCTTATGCATGGCATTTGTTATGCTGTTCTATTTACTCTATCATGTGATTAACTTTGCTAATTCCTATATCGCGCTTGAATCTTTCAAACATTTACCCTGTGTGACACTCTATCTAACTCTCTCCTCACAGTACTCCTACCGCCACCTATGGGCGTAATAGAGACTTATGTAGAATAGACAAATAGTCAGTTTAACCCCATCGCCCGAGCACTGAACACGTACGGCTAGGAATTCCCCCTTATAAGTATATATTTCCCTTGTAATTGTTTTAATGTTTTATTTGTGGTGTTGTGTGACTTGTAAATAATCGTATTATGTATTTTATTCCATTAAAATTCTAAAATCACACCGTTGATGAGAATGATTTGAATCACCTAATATCACACCTGTGTGTGTGTGTGCTTTATTTCCTAATATATTAATGTTATTCATCATAAATAATAATGGCTACCATAAATCAAAACTATCTATAAACTACACTGATTTGAGTTCAACGAGTTTAAACTTGTACGAACAAGGGATTAATTAAAATCGTAAAAATCTTATTTTTATTATTAAAAAGAAACACGATATTTTGCATACATTGCCTACTAAGGACCCTATGTCCTCCTCTTTTCGAGTTCCTTTCAGAACACACCTCAACCACAAAAATTGTTAAGCAAAGCTGAACAACTGTACAGCACAATGTTTCCACTTTCTCCCATTATTTAACTAGGCACAACGTGCACATGTTTCGTTATACTAGCAGTCGCGTGGGTGGCATGTCACCCCAACGCAAAGTACACACAGAAGAGACTGTTTCATTTTGTAAAATAACTTCGGATACTTATTTAAAATGTATTTTGTTATACATACCTGCGATTGAGAAAACTCGAATACAAAAAAATGTGAAATCAATTAAATATTACCGTAAGTATCACAGAATTGTTCTACTTTTCATGAGCTGTCACATTACCCAACGATGTGTATGCATTTTTACAATTTATACTGAAACTGTCAAAAAAACTCCGAAATTGCTGCGATTTGAAGTCTTGTCTTTTTGATCTGTCGTGAATGCAATCAAATGAAACATCTAAAAGGAATAAAAACCTATACTGAAACCTGGGGACATAAAATATCCAGTGTAGTTCAATCTTGAGCCTATAGATCCTTCACAGTACATTAAGATTTAAGCAATCCGCATGGGTATAAAAGTGCAAGTAAAGCATTGGTTTTAATTAATCCAGTTATTTTTTACATAACAATCATAATTAGTAGCAATATTTTTAATGTATGTATTTGAATGCAATACCATCCTATTCACCGTTTGGTGTGGGGTAGAAGCACATCCCAACTCCCCAATTGTTTTACTTCTATGCTATATTTTATCAAAAGAAAAGTGTCTATATAAATAGATGAAATTGTTTTTCTTTCTATCTCTTTTTATTCATGTTTTCCTTACAAATTAAACAAATTTTGTGCAATAGATGCCAAATGTCAGCAAACACGCGAACATGTCTAATTCCAAATTTGACTCGTAAGTTGAAAGGAGAGCACTCTATGTACCATTAAAACATGCAGGGTTTTTGGATCCGGTGTAGGGTCCCCTGATGAGGTGTTAAATAACTTGAAAAGGAAGGGGAAGAAATAATTGGCGATAGTGCTAAAGATATTCAGCCATTTTGGGTTTTTGACGACATGGTCTTCAGACGTGTATTGGAGTCAGATGCTTAAATGATATGTTAAAAAGCACATTCAGCATAAACCTTATAAAACATGCTCTCACACAGCACACAATTAATATTGAAGGGATACAATGCAGAAAAAAAAGCAGCGCACAGGATATTTGGAAACCTCTGTTTAAGAAACTCTTTTTCTGGCTAACAAAGTAAGGGAATTTAAACTTGTTTCGTGATATTCCTAAATTCAGCATAAATCAATTTTAGATCCAAGAGACGTGTAGCCAACCTGTTCAAGCACTGCTGAGTTAAACATTATTGAGATTTTACAAATTGTCAAACCTCGTTAAGACAAACTCGCTTAGTACTAAAGGTAGGAACTAAATTCCAATTCCCATCAAAATGTATATTCAAATAACGTTAACTCATTCCAGTTACACGAATCGCCGGTTAAGACGAAGAAACTTTCAAAACTAACGGGCAAATGGATTCTTTTCAATCATATCAGAAACATTAAGGGACTGAAATCGTTGATGATTTATTTGCGGAAGAGTGTAGAATGAACGAAGATTCTGAAGTAATATGTGTGCCTTCTTTAAAATAAGCTACTGTGGCTTAGAAATTGTTCACTGCTTTTTGTTAGGCTGCGAAAATTCATCTGCTCAATTAAACTAACACAAAAATTGATAACAAAACTATTTCAAGACAAAATTTGCGTAATCAGGAAATATCTGAAATCGAGAATTATCTGTATGATCAAGAATCATCTGTTTAATCTTTGTAATGAAGAATCCCATTTATCTGTAAACCAAGAATTGTACAGTGATGTAATTACATTAATGGCTTCATTTTATTGTTGAAATCAAGCCTTTTTTATGAGTTAGGATAACAAGAACTAGTTAATACTAATTTTTTACGGTTCCATAAAATTCGTCTTAACGAGGTTTAACTGTATTATCAGCCTACTTTTATATCTTTTATGAAAAGTATTTCTAATTATTTTCACCATAATTCAACAGTCAAATCCAGTTAATTGAGTCACTTGCTATTCAAGAGTTTAATTATTTTATTGCAAATCAAATAGAATGATTATCAGTAGTGATCAAATCTTGATGTGCCTCAATTAATTGGACAAGTTTCTCTTACCATTTATCATTTTACACTACAGATATATTTCAGTTACACTTAAATATTACCTGAAAAAATAAAACACATAAAATCTTTATAGTAAATCAGGGATCATTTGGAAGTCCAGGAAAGTTCAATAGATTGCAAATACTTGTATGCATATACTGCATGTTGAAACCATTCAATGTGTGTGAGAATATACACAAAACAATTTTTCTTTTAAATGTTTAAAGAGAAGAAAATGCCTGAAGTAGTAGATTTTTACTTACATGAAAATTTCTCAGAGGACAATAAATCCCGAGGCTCAAGTCCTGCAAACTGGAAGGGGAATTGTTCTAAAACAGGATTTTCCACGTGTTGGTAATCCTTGGTGATACCAAGTACCACTATTTATTCATCATTAAAAAATAACAAAAATAAAATTAATTCATTTTTAACACAGCCAAGCTATATTTGTATTAAAAACAGCCAGGCAACAGAAATTTTAAGGAATTAAAAAAAGGCCAAGTTTGTTCCAAGGGTGAGCAAAGTTATAGCGCATTCACTTACTTTGATTACAGTTAATAAAGGAAAGAGAAACTAAAAAGTTATATCAAATGCAAAATTCTAGAGCAGACTTAATTACATTACACATTAATCTATAAGGGCACGTGCGTTTAGTGTATGCAGCACGAACATTAGAAAGATATTTTATATTATAACACTAATGTTGCACACCAATAAATGTCAACAAATGTTGCACATCTTTTTTTAAAAAAGAACTTGCTATAAGTACAGAAATTAGGTCATATAAATACTGTATCACACATAATTACAGAATTTTTAGTTTTTAAATACAAGTTCAAACACATTTGTTTTCTCATTTTGCATTACTTCTTAACACAATACTCAAAAGTTTAAATTAAACTGAGCACTCCAACATTTGGAATGGTTCCTATAGATAATTCTATACATACAAAAACTAAAATGTGGCAAAACAAAACATTAAAGTGAAGAAAGGCAATACTTATATTATGATTAAACTTCAAAACAAAAAATATAGTGAAGAAAAAAATTGGGTCTAAAATTATATATTTTTAAACACAGACATGCTCTATAGTGATAGTTGATAGCAATGAACACAATGAAGTTAAATTATAAAATATTAAACATTTATACTGATTAGTTAGCTGTCAGGAGAGCACAGATCAATTGAAAGTTAAAATATGAAATTCGAAGAGTTAATTTTCAGGTGAGGAAGAATATTACTTTATGTGAGTTCAGAAAAATCTACTTTGACGAATTGTTTGTAACATAAAAAGTGTGAATTCAGTTAATTAACTTTTTCATAGTAAAAATTATATTGAGTGTTATTGTATGCTCAATTTTTTAACTCGAGTGAAATGTATTGTTTATTACACAAAATATATAATTAAAAATTTAGTTTTGAAACTTAAAAAAACCCTTCCCTTTAAATACAACATTATGTATCTAATGTATCAATATTTCTAACTAAACTAGTAATTCTGATTTAGTATATATTGGTTATTTACTATAATTTCATAATGAATTAAGATGGTCTCTATTTAAATTAGGGACGTTTTTGCTTGGCACTAGAATTTTATTTATGGGACATTAAAAATCCCATTAACTTTTATTACTTGGGTTTTCAATACATTTGAAAGCTGGAACTTTACTAGCCTCTTGAGTTATCTTATTCACCAAGTTGTAATTCATTTTCTAAAGACACACAAAGGTAATTTGGTTGTACTCAAATTTTTTCTAGGAAAATAATTGCTTAGAAAACATAATATCTGAGAACTTTTGAGTTGAAACAAAATAAAATTATCTTTATTTAAACGAAGTTCAAAAAACGTATAAAAATATTTTCTGGTTAAATATTTGAATCTTAAACACCTTTTCATTCATTTTCCCGACTTAATAAAAAGGTTCAAATTAGGGAACAGTTCAAGGACTTTTATAAGCAAAGGTATTCTAATGTGGACTGTACAAACCCTGAATTAGCACAATGACTACAGCAAATTAGGTTTGCAACGTTGGCAAAAGTTGAAAGTATAACCTAATTTTTTATTAAAATGTTTTCTTTACAGAATGCATGAAAAAATATAACATTATAAATTAAAGGATTTTTTTTAATTTTGGAAATTAATTTCTGACTCCCTCAAATTTTATTCATTAAGATATATTCACTAAAATTGAGTTATACGCAATGATAAAGACACAAAATTATGGTATCAATGATGGGTGGCAAGAAATTTTTAGATGGATAATTTAGTCCCCTTTTGGTTTAGAACTGAAAATTTCCTGTTTCATTTTACAAGTCATGTCATAAATCTTCACGCAGCAGAGTCAATATTCCCTGTTTAGTGATATTTCTTGTCCGGAATAGGTAAAATTTGCTTAGAGGGCCATGCCTCAAGGACTCGTTGTTTTGGAGGGGGATTAAATGTCATTCGACAAAAAGAAAAATCTTTAGTATAGGAATACCGAATGTAGATTGCTCCTTTTCATTGGATATGACACCATCATTCTTAAAAATTACAAGTCAGGTATTTTTCTTTAGAAAATTTTTGATTTGACTCTTTCAAAACTAATCTCTATATAGTACCTACTAAAGAAATATGCTGTTAAGTGATGAGTCGTACAGTATCTGATCGAAAGTTTGTCAGAACAGTGGAAAAGTAGATCAGAGAAAACATTAGTCTCATAAGTTTCAAGGATTTTTTTGAAAGAAAAAGAAAGTGAAAACTACAAAATAAATTTGTTTTGGCATACCACATGATACCAGAACTCAGCTTACCGTAAGTATCAAAACTTCCCATACCGTAAGTATCAAAAGTTGCTCAGGCGTTTTGTATATTTAGTCTCAAATAGAGAAACTAAGATGCAAAATAAGAGCTGCAAAATAGTGTAATTTTTATTAATAATTTAATAATCATCAATGGACAAAATTGTGAACAAAAAATTTAAATACAAAAGAAAGCAGGTTAATAAAATCAAGTAATAAGCAATCATGGTATACTGATTCAAATCGGGATTTGTACTAAAAAATCATGATTTAAATCAAACTTAAAATTCATACCCTGAAAGCAATGAGAGGACAATTAAAAAAACATTAGATTCAGCAGGGTATTAGTTTTGGATCAGATCAATAACATTTAATAGCAAAGGCAGGAAGATGCGATGAGTTAACACTAGAACAGCTGGCACTCCCAAGACCCTTAACCGGTGTTGTTTCATCACCAGTACATAAATTGTTAATATCTAAACGGCATCCTTTCTATTTTTCATATACAAGTTTACGATTATTTTTGCACACAGATTTAAAATAAATCGATTGTAACATGGAATACACATAAAATGAAATTTACTGGTTTCATTGATAATACAATATTAAATTTTACCATTAATTAATTTATATACTATGCACATCTTATTTACAATTGATGCAGTAATTACCAATTTCTTCGCCTGATTTGCTTACTGAATTTATTTTGTGGGAGCATTGGTTAGACAAACCACACCTTTTAATTTCCTGCATATGAGATATATGTAGATTTTTCCGGCACATGGAATAAATTTCCCACTATGATTCTAATTTATAATTTTGTTTGGTTGAAGATTTTTGGTGCAAGGTCCAAAGACGGACAAGCTGCACCGATTACAATTTTGGTGCTTTCCCCCATAAACATTTGAACTTGCGACCGACTTGTTTGACTTTTTGCATAACAAAATAGGACTGTTACTATCACGTAAAATGTTAGTAGTCAAAGTAATCATTCACCCATTACATACTATTCTGTGCTATCCCGAGTTATAAATTCAAATTATTTTACATATTTTGAGCAGCATCTGTGTAACTTTCTTCATGTTTTTCTGATTTATTTCCACATAATCAGATTTCTTTATCTGAATCTAATTCGCAGATCTCAATACCATAATTCATTTTCAGATAGTTCTCGCAACAGATTTCTAATCGCTTCAGAACTTTTCCGTGAGTCACCATTTTTGCGTCTGATAAACGATATTTATAGGGGTAAAAACCCCTATAAATATAGTTGCAGTTGGAATTATAATTTCTGATAATTAACAAATTTAAAAGTAAACCGATTGACACTGATCCATTTTCTATGGTCAATTCGAACTGGAAATCTGCTTGGTGTCAAAAAGATACTAGCGCACATTCTACGCAGATTTATGTAGAATTTTTCTGAATTGAGTAATACAAAAAATTTCTGCTGTGTGCTTATTGGGTGAAACGATTAGAATTCATAAGAAATTGTCAAAATCCGACAAAAAGATGCGAAAGGGAGAAAGCAACAAATGCGTTCTGGTCTCAAAATGACACTACCTGCCGTTCTAGTATTAAAACAAAGTTTCAAAGCATGAGCTTCAAAAAATTTTTTTTGTCTGCAATTGCTATTAACATAAAAAATAATAAAAGCCAAAGAAATGATTTCAACTCGTATCGTGGCTGTAATTGAAGTATATTTAACCCTAGAAACTCAATCTTTCGTGGATTTCGTAACATTGCGTGAATATTTCAATGTTCCCCAAAGTATGGTTAACATTCTTGGGTTAGAGAGCCTATATACAGTGAACTCCCTCTTAACCGGCCTCCGCTTTAACCGGCCGCCACCGACCAATTATGTACTGTAAATACAGTAGCTTACAGTAATATGTGTTTAGTTTTTCCAACAAAGGAAGTTCTTCCAGGTTAAGTTTTCTTTTTTTTTCATATCATATTACAATAAAGTAGGCTATATACTTAGTTTTATTCTAATAAAAACGATTTCGGGAGTGTATTTTAATGTTATTAACAGACGACGGTTTAACCGGCCAAATCGTTATCCTGTCTGGGTACGGTCCCGAAGTGGCCGGTTAAGAGGGAGTCCACTGTATATATAGATAGAGATGACAGGGAAAACGGCAGGCCATGTTTTTCGACCGTTGCTGTGCCAACGCGGACGCTATGCAAAAATCGGTTTCACTAGGGTTGCTAATCAGGCTATTCTGATACGAAGACTTCGGGTTTGGCGTTGGGGTTTCAAATATTGATAGATTGGATTTTCTCATGTCATAAGAGCTACTCATTTAGACCACAGACCAATTTATAAACCAGTAATAAACAGGACTTAATCTGGTGTGTGCTTGAGGTCTGAATAAAAAAAAAGAATTTTTTTAATTTTATACATTGAGTTAGATTTGAATTAGGAACACTTTCATGTTATTCCAATGTGGGGCAACGTATTTTGCCTTGTAATTTTCCGAATAAATTATTCATACAAAATATTTTGTCATAAGATAAAAGAGCTTTAAATCCTTAATAGAAATACAGTAAAACTCCAATTATTACGACTGAGTGCTGGACGTAATCCGGATATGCAAAAATCCGGAGGATTGGGACAGTAAAAAACGGTTATGTTGTGAAATAAAACACCAAAATTGATCTAAAATAATTTTTGTTTATTTTTATTACAAGAATAGAGTATATTTGAATGGCAACTTAATAAAAAAAGAAGGCCTAATGTACTGTATTTGAAAGTAAGGTAAATAATTAAGTATTTTAAATATCCATTTTTTTCATAATTCAAATATTCATAAATTATTTATATTGTGGAAAGAAATAAAAAAATCAGTTTAAACATTTTTCGAATTTAAATTGTTTAAATATAACTTTCGGGGGTATTTCAATTAACGTCACACTGGAGCAACACAACGGGCTATTGGTGACGATCCGGGATCAATCCCAAAGGGAAAGACCCGAGGACAATACCATGTAATTTTGAACCACGGTCAGATGACGAGGCAACACCTGAGCTGGCACCCCACTCTCCAAACTTCCACACCACGCCAACGTGAGGACATTTGAGGCCACGACAGATTTAACGTGCACCAGCCCCCTTTGTACACGACGGTGTTTGGCTGGATTCGAACTCGCAACCCAAGTCCGTTACTCTTCCAACCGGGCCACCGCGGCCCTCTATAACGTTTCGGAAAAAATTGTTTTTCGAGCAATACTAGCAAAACAATTTTATGCGCTTTCCATTATTGGCGGAATATCGCATTGTTTGGCGACATTTTTCTGGTTTGGCGAGAATGGTCGACGGAATTTTACACATGTACCTTTGCTTCTTTTTAGTTGTCTAAATTAATGTTATCGTTTACACCTTATTTTGTTCATTAAGTGGATAGGTTGATCTATATTAAATGAAAAAAAAAGCGTTCTTACATTCAAAATTATGTAAATTACAAGTGTATCCAAACAAAACTTCCAAAATCGCAATCTGCAAAGTACAACCGCCATGCTGAACTGACCTGAAAAAGAAAAACATGGCTGCCGACCGCATCAGCCGATCAGTAAATGTCGAGTGTATGTCCACTCTCTATATAAAGGCTCTACTTTTTCTTAGAGATTCAATTTTTATATGTATAGGATTTTTTTTTAAATCAAATAGTTACTTTTGTGCAGGTTAAACTAGCTAGTTTGGGGAGAAAGGAATCAAAGGTTTGATGGAATTTTTTTATAGATTTTAAAATTAAAATGCTTGGTTGCAATTTCAAATTACAGATGTTTGTTTTTTGCTTTTGTTGCCATAATTTAAATGCATTTTTAAAATAAAATGTGTTCTTCATTTATCCTAGCACTATAAACGAGCTTACCCATCGAAACTTACGCATTTCAGGACAATGTTACACGCTCGCCCCCCCCCCCCCCTCAGTTTGGGTGCACCGGGTTACTCTACTTTTGTGACTTTTTTGGCGATCTTCATTTGCCTGTTTTCTTAGATCGAATAGTTCTTAAACCGAATCGTTAATCGAATTCGTTCTCGAAAATCGCAGTTCCCGCTCGATTGTCATTTTATTTGGATTTCAAGCGGGATGTATCGCTGTGTTCTGCGCTTGTGATTATCTATTGCAAATGGCTATCCTGGTGATCGGCGATTCCATGATAAAATATTTAGGAAAATGTTTTCCTAAAACGTTGTCAAGCCCATCTAATTGTAGCTGCTTTCCCTGGCGCTTCTGAGAAAAATAATTGCGCGTTTTGGAGCCGTTGGGGGGTTGGAATTTAGTGACAGATGAATCTGCTTTTATGAGTTCTTAACACGTTTTTTTTACGTTTGGAACTTCAAAGGTAAGGTAACCTTTTGCAATTTTCTAAACTCTTGCTAATGTGCATACCGACAATACATAAAAAAGCTTGTGCTGTTTGTGATCCATCTTAATTTGAAAATGTGCTAAAAAAATTTTGTTTGCTCAAGAAATCATATTTTGTTTATTCAGCCCACTATCAATGTAAATTCAAAAAATTATGTGTATGAGGTTAGGAAATACCTGCAGTGTTCTATCGTTTGATAAGGTTTTAATCCACATTGTTACACTGTTCAATGTACTTATATTTTCCTTAGGAATCCCAAGATTTGTTCCCATGCATTCATCAATCTTTGCAAAAGAAATTGAATATGGGTTTTTTCATTTGTACACTCCAATGCTTCTTAACGTCTCTCAAAGCTGTCGCTAGAAAAATTTACCACCTCAAAAGACTTCTAGAAATGTTTCAAAACTAGTGTTATCTGTTTGAAATGTCTTATTATTTTATCAATGCTGATATTATGTTAATAGTTAATGTACTTTTATTCATACACAGTTCCCTTAAAGCTAAAAGAGGGCCTGATTTAAGCCCAAAAAGTTTCAATTTCTATCATTAAATTTTTTCTACAACCTTAAGTTCTGCAAGAACTTAATATATATATTTCATTGCACCTTTCTAAAACCAAGTTAATAATACCAATGGCATAACATTTATAGGTTATCTGAAAATGATTGGTTTGTAATCTGGGTTCTTGAGACCCAAATATAATACTTGTGAAAGTATCTTCATATAAGAGGTACTAATTTTTATTTTACTTGAAGAGTGAGAATTCTGCCTGAACAAGCAGCTTGATTGCTAGTGCCCTTTGGAAACCATGTTATTGTCTCCTTTGCCTTTTGTTTTAATTATATAATATCTAATACATCTTAATTACTTTTAGAAATCTCATGCTATTTTAGCTCCACCATCTATTTGGTTGCCTGTACCTCTTAAAAAATCTTGCTGTGCTTTGTCTTCTATTATTGCACCACTTAAACATGCATCATTTTGGTTGCGTGCTTCTCGTTTACGCTTCTTTAAAAGGCTCATATCTTCATCCCCTAAATCCAGTTCACTGCAGATGCCTGCTGTTGTATTTCTACAACGTCCACTGTTGCCTGCTAATGTGCCTCCACAACTACCATTGACGCCTGCCTCATTGGAATCCGCTTTGCTTTCGTTCTCAGCACTTTTTGTTTTGTTAATTCTAAACCTCTGCTTCTGTTCTCAATATCCATTTCTGTTGATAATGTAATTTATTCCTCTCTCCTTTGATAAAATTTTTACTACACATGGTAAATTGGAAAGTAAAAGGAATGTTTCAACTGATACATCTTTCTCATTCAGTGATTTCTCAGATTCACCTTTTTTCTTTGTTTGCAAGTTACTTTCTGTTCAATTAAATTTGGTAAATGGTGAATATTTCTAATAAGATTGATATTTTGGGAAATTGTATAGGTAAAACTAGTATACTAAAGAAAACAAGAAAAAATATCTATTTGAAAGTTTGTTTGTTAATTATAGAGCTGGAAGGGGTAGAAGTCTTGTTGAATCAATCCAGTGTTTACAATGTAATGGATTCACTTATACATATAAAAGACCTTTATATATAGGGAGATGCTTTTTTCAATCAAATAAATTTAATCAATAATTTTAACTGGATATAATAGTAAATCACAATCAAATTTATATTTTCAATTAAATAGTAATTCAAATAATAGTTCTTCCCTAAGTGAATCGGTTTGGTTTTCCACCCCTGAAGCAGGAATTTTTGATATCGAGAAGTTCAAATAGTAACTAGTCTATTTAAAATATTAATCAAACTTCGGGTAAATGTACTCTTTATCCTAGGAAATGGGAAAAGTGTAGCAGATTTTTCGCAACTATGCAGAAAGTTTATTACTATTATAAAATTTGTTAAATATGGAGATTCATAACTGAAGGATGTACAGAGGCTCTTCGGACATTTTTTGAACGATTTCGATGAGCTGTAAAAAAATTGTATGCCTACGAAAGAATTTCATTTTCACAACAGTTAAATAGTTAAAGTATAACTTATAGTCTGCTAACTCAGAGTTTTGTTTACTTTCAAAATGGCGCTTTTAAATAAGCAATGAATGGAAGACTTTCCGCTCTTTCGGAAGAGAATCATGCTTATTCAATTGTTCAAAAACGCTGTAAAAGTCATGGTTTTTCGATATCTAAAGGTACGATAAGTAATATTATTAATGAGAAAGGAAAAAACGTAAAAGTGGAAAAATACTTCCCCAAAAGAAAAATATTTCTGAGAATATTTGTAATGTAAGATCTTTAATTTTAAAAGAGAATCAGAGAATCCGCCAAGTCAAAGGACTATAGCAAAGTGAACGTGAGAACTTTCTCCAAGAGATTTATGATTGTTGCCGGTTTTGCATATAATGGAAAATTAAAAGTAAAAAGAGGGGGAAATGTCAAAAAATCAACTCCCACTTATTATCAAGACCATATTTTATCCCCAATATTCAAAGAAGAAAATTTCGCTGAATACTACTGCCAAAAATGTAAATTCAAAATTGTTCATATTTAAAAAATCCCTTTGCAAGTTGAATTGTTTTGTCTGAATGTTCGTTGTTTGTCATATGTTCGAATATTTCTTTAAATTATCCAATCTTCAACAATCGTATTCACTAATTTCGAATTGGAGGACCATCGAGTGTGTTATGGTTGGTATGCGTCTTGCGGAATTTGATGTAAGAACATAAGATCGCTTTGCCAAGTGATGAAAAAACGAAGGAATGCCGCTGAGGCTTGCAAAAAAAATTTCGACACTTAGAAATTTTAGAAAAACTTTGCTGCAATACAAGATTGAAATGATGTGCTAGACAATGGACAAAAACGGCTTGAGGAGCTTTATCCTTGACATTTTTCTTCAGTCCAGACATTACACTGACCCCATCGTAACATTGTCCTATTAATTTGTGTTGATAATCAAACGGATCCAACATTTTGTATAACATTTCTGACGTTCTGTCTCTCTCTCTCATGGAAACCCAAAAATCGTTCAACTAATACGCCTTCACAAATCTTAATATTAAGGAGCACTGGGAAGTTTGATTTATGTCAGTGGTGTCATCCACTTGAGTAGAAAAGAATTTAGCCCTGTTTATTTCATCTTATATAATCGGAAATACATTCAATCATTTCATTTTGAATAGTTTTGGAGTCGCCAGTGAAGACGTTTTTAATCTTTTTGTAATGATTTTGAATTTCCATAGGACTTTTGATATCAACAATCCTAGTATTTTCTTGAAATTTCCGCGATTTATGGAGTCACTGCTTTCATCATGTCCCGGGAATGCCATTTCTTGTTTGCTCAAATATATTACTGCATCAATCACTGTTTGTAGAAACAGTCTATTCAAATGAACGTTTTCATTGAAATGACTTAAAAAACCTAGCATTCTCCCTCAGGGCATCGACAATCGTGTTATGATTTTAAAATATTTCTTAGCATTAATTCACACTATATGTTCAGCAGAATCATCGCTTATGGAGTGCTCGTGTTATGTTTAATAAGTCTGCTAATCTCTTCAGGGGTGCCCACAGGGGGGATCATGGCGCAAGTTGCACCATCAGAATATTTTGGGGGGAATTTTTTCAGGGCGATTTTTTTGGAATTTTCAGGGTGAAAATTTTTCGGCCAAAAAATTATTTAATAAGAAACCTTTTTATTGTTACATATATATTTTTTCATAAGTAATTAGATTATTTCTGAATTTGCTTAAAAGACTACTGTTTCCTGCTATGACAACAATTTCACTGTAGGAATTCATCTGTCACCTTGAGGGTTTTTCGTCCATCACCGTTACGTCATGCGAATCGCTAGTAGTCCGATAGACAAGATAAAGTTAAGTCACCAGCTGAATGCAGGTAGCCGTCTAGCCCTGTACGTTTTGTGTAGTCTGTCTCCTAGAAGGAAAGGAACTTTAGTTCAGTGTTGTTCGATTCCTGAAAACGTCATTGAAGATTTAGAAATACAACCCTCTTCATCAAGTATGACCCAAGGCGTAGATTTTGAAAACCTTGATGAAAATGAAAGTCAGGAAGAAGTTGATGAAACTGAATTAGGATACGGAGAGGTAGAATCATGTAGCAATCCATCTACTGAAAGACCTTCAGTTTCCATTTAACAAGAGGAAACTAACAACTGAAGATTCTCCTGATGATAGATTGAAACCCCAAGAGATCCAGCATCATATACCAACATCAAATTGTCAACTGAGGAAATAAATAAATCACTATATTTGGAAAATCAAGATTTGTCTTTTGTCACTTCTTCAACAGGTGGAAGAAAATTCAGCCCACCATGGAAAAATGAAGTTTTACTAAATAAAAGTGTAAAAGTTAGAAAATGGCTGGTATATAGGCAAGAAAAAAATGCCTTATTTTGCTTGCCATGTACTCTTTTTCCTCCCACGCGAATAGTCAATATGGGGAACAACTGGCTATAGAGGATGGACAAAGTATAGGGGGACCGGGATATTGTGCTCCATGAAAAATCCAAAGTCCACTTATCAGCTCAAATTGCAAGGATCCAATGGATCTCTCAAAAGAGGATTGATTTACGTTTAGCTGAACAATCAGATCAGCTAGTCCATCCCAATCGAGAGGCGCTGTCTATTGTCATCGATTGTTGTCGATATTTAAGTGAAGAAATACTTAGATTTCGTAAAAAGGATATAGCAAAAGAAAAACTCATAGGACTTTTTAGGCTATTGAGTAAATATAGTCCTGATGCTAGGGTATACCTCGAAAAAATTGATAAAGCTAGAACTGAAAAAGGAAAACTGTGGTCTAATTTTTTAAGTTATTGAAACGTTTATGATTTTATTAACATAATGAGTGGCATCGTTGCTTCAAAAATCATAGTTAGTATAAAAACGACTAACATTTATTCTATTATTCTAGACTCAACTCAAGACATCAGTAAAAAAGAATGTTCAGCATTAGTGGTTCGTTATATTGAGCATACTGACCCGCATGGTGCCCCAAAGGAAAATGTCAAACATGAAGAGCGGCTCATTAAGGTTTTCATTAGTCGAGATACCACAGGCCAAAATCTTTTTAAAGAAATAATGAAATGCTTGAATTTACTTGGTTATGACCCAAGTGGAATTGTTGGTCAAAGTATGGATGGGGCTGGTAATATGAGAGGAAAATTCAATAGTGTAAAAGTGCTAATCCAGAGAGAATGTCCCAAAGCGCTCTATATATGGTGTTTTTCGCGCAGATTTGCGTTACTTGTGGAAAAATCTATGGACATATGCCCCCAAATGAAAAATCTATTTTTTCTTTTAGAGGAATTATGTCTTCATGTCAGGTCATACAAGGCCTGATCTTTTTACTACAAATTTGAACAAGGTTCCAACCAAAATAAGGAGACTGAAAAGAGTGCAAAATACAAGATGGTCAAGCAGAAATGATGCACTGCAAACAGTTGTCACATGCTATGACACAATAAAGGAGACGTTGCATAGTTTGTCCATTGACAAAAAAGCTGCTATTGACTCAAAGGTACTGGCAACTGGCCTGCGGAAACATATGACCGATTTTGAAAACATTTGCTCAATACATGTTGCCTCAGCTATTTTCAAAGTGTTGTCACCAATCACAATTGTTTTACAACCAAAAATAATTCATTATAGCAGTGTGTCAAAAATTGTTGCTGAAACCAAAGTTAAACTTGTAAAAATGCGAAGTGAGTCGGAGTGGAGTAAAGTGAATGATTCAATTATTGCCTTTGCTAATGTGAATAATATTTCGCAACCCCACCGCAGAAGCAGAAAATGTAAGAGGTTTATGGATGAAATGGCTATCGATGAAAGAATTGATGATCATCTTTAGAGGATCAAAGTGGAAGTTTATTTTCAAGTACTAGATTCACTTATTAAACAACTCAATGACAGATTCTCTGACAGTTCTCTTTCTATAATCTCACAAATGGCAGTGCTTTCACACGAAGGAATTTTGAAAATTACAAGAGAAAAAGAAAAGTAGGGATATAAATTCTTGCCTGATTCTTCATCAGTAAAAGACTTGTGTGGGTTTTACGATCTTGAAAGTGACCAAATAATAGAGGAACTAGAAACTTTTGCAAATGTGTATAAGGTTACTCACTCAGAAATTGACATTTCCGACCTGCTTTTAGAGAAAGAAAAGTAAAAATAGGACACCAGACAGGGAATCTGACGTTTCAGGAGGTGAAGGTGGAAATGAAGTTGGTCCGTAAAGGGTGGAGATGAGGAAGAAGATTCAGATCATGATGAGTTGCTTTTGTCTGTTGATCAGTGGGTAAAAAGGCTTTATTAGGCCTTACAGATGCCTGCAGTATATGTCAGCATTTCCTCAACTCACCATGCTGTGTATCGTATCCTTTTATCGTTACCTGTCACAAGTTGCTCAGCAGAAATGACAATGAGCCGTTTAAAGATTGTAAAGGACAGATTAAGAAGCAGCTTAGGGAACGATTGATTGTCAAGCTTATTGATACTATCATCTGAGAATGACATTATCAAGAAAATCACAAATGAAGAAATTATCGAAAAGTTTGCCATATCCAGTGCACAGAGATAAAAGCTTCTGTTAAAATCTTATAAATAGTACATAAATCCCTGGGCTTAAAGAATTTGTTTTCTAGTCATACTATAAATGTTTTCAACCTAGAGTATTCGAATGTTTTCTCTTCCCTCCGCATAAGATAGCTATTTTTTGTCACTACTCTAAAACAATTTAATTTTTAAGGTTTTATGAATACTTACGCAACTCATGTAAACATTGCGATAATACTCATATCATTTGTTTTTACACATTTAGTTCGTTTTTTCAATATCTCATTATTGATCTTTATTGATGTGTTCCATTTTTTATATGCTATTCTTCCATTCACTCAATTTCAGTTTTTTTATGAATATAAAATTATTCTTATACAAAAGGTCAAGGTAAAATATTTGTTTTATTCATATAACATTCAGAATCTTTCAAAACATCTGTTTTTACTATATTATAGTTATTTCCATTTGCAAAGTGTAAGTAATATCATTGTTTATACATGAAATTGCTGTTATAAATATAAAATGTTCATTTTCCTAGCTGTTCTGGTTTTATTTATTTCATCCAAATTTATCTCTAACTGATTTACAAAATACGAAATGCAGAGCTTTGTGTGGATTCAGTTGGAAATTTGAGATTCCAATAAAGGTTATATGGTTAACTGAATTTGAGGGGGTAAAGAAACATGGGGGGAATTGCGCCATTGGGCTTGAGGGGGATGGGCACCCCTGAATCTCTTTATTCCAAACAGAATGTTTATTACAAAAAAGCAAGCACGGCCAACAAAATAATCTTTTTAAGGTTACACTACTGCATAACCATTTATACTGAGTAAACCAACACTCTTGAAAACTAATATTGTGCGACTTATCGCTCTTTTTAATTTCTTTTTGGGCCATAGTTGTCAATAAATCCGTTGGATGTGCTTGACGTAATACGTCCCTTTTGTCTTCGTCTTTCCACCGGCTAAATGGAGTTCCAGTATATTACACAATATCATTAATTGGATTCATTCCGCTGAAAATCTAAAACAAAATGGTCAACAAAATCATTGCTCTATTTCATGTAATGTTCGGCGTGATTGGCGCTAAAGCTCTCTCGGTTAGTTTTCTGTGGTCGCTGCTCGCAACTGGAAACGAGGGACATCTATTTTTAGATTTCAACCGGCAACCCTATAGAGGCAGTGCAATCACGTTTCTAGCTTTTGCTTTCCTTCGGAGCCGACAGTCTAAATGTCTTTCTGTTGCTAATGGTGGTTTTGTCATAGTAACCATCTGGCTTACTGAATATGCGCAGCTATTTTTCAGCAAAAACTTCCATGCTAAGCTTTCGCTGTCACAGTCGTAAGCATTGTAAAATATTTTCCTTGTATTGAATAACGTGCTGTGCGAAATTAAATTCGTTCATGTTTGTAAGTACTTTAGTCATTTATAAATTGTAATAGAAAAAAAAAATTATGAAGAAATATTGAAAATGTATATATATGAAATACTGAAAAAAAGACTAATTATAGAAATGAATTTGATGAAAAATGTTGGGGAAGTGGCACTTCCCTTCCTTCCCCTGAAAAGCCGCCACTGCCCGTTAATGCATTAATCTATTTCGCTTTAACTTTCAGTCTGTCAGTCTTATTTTAATTGCATCTGTGTGTCATGTTTATGACAGAACTAAATGTTTCTAATATGTGAAGTTAGAGAAAAGAGAGCAACTATCTCTAACCAATAACATTGTTGCTTGAACATGAGATACAGCTAAAATTGTGCTATATGTTTTCCCTATGAATTTTGCTAGTTCATTCATCACAGTTAACCATTTCTCCAATTGAAGGAATCAATGTGTCTTTTTCTTCCAACTTCATAGATATTATATGTACATGAATATTTATGGATTCTGGAAAATCATGCCACATATATAAAATGGGCTAAAATCTTGATTTTTACTTATGAATTAAAATAACAGTATCAAGGGTCGTTTTCTTTTCTTCGTCTATTTGAAACAGAAAATTCATTTAGCCTTTAAAGTTTTGCTTGAAGCATGTTAACAGTATCCTAAATTGGAAATCAAACTTGAATCGTCTAAGAAATCATTTGTTGACTATATATTGTAACCAATCATTTCTTCACTAACTGTTATAACAACACCAAATGTTAAGTGTTGAAAGGCATTCTACACTAATTTTAGAGTTGAGAATTGTAATTTTTTTATTTGCAAATCTGTTTCAATGTGATACTGCTGTGTTTAAAATAGATGTGTGTTTTGTGTAGTTATAAAGTTGTGATTTGTAAATGTTAATTTATATCATTGTAGGTAATAAATATAAAGGGGTGAAATATGTCACTGAGAAGATTATACCACAAATGAATGGAAGTTCAAACTGAATGATGTTTATTTTTGAATGTTCATTTTTATGACATCAATTATAAATATTTCTCAGTTAATAGAATAAAGACGTGTTCGGAAGGAAAGAAATTCAACTAAAAACTAAGTAAAGATGGGCTGATCCTTTTAGAAAATGTTTTATATTTTTGAATGGTTTTATGAAATATAGTTTCAAAAATATTCATTCAAGATGGAAATCTGAAAATTACAAGTGTTCAGAAAGAAAAATCTTTCTGTATTCCATTTATACAGCACATTATCCCCTTTCTTTAAATTGTCAAAGTTCATTTGGTTTCAATTAGCATTTAAATAATTCCCTAGATATCTAATAAACATCTACAGTGGCTTCCAAAACAGTATACACCATGAGATTTCAGTTAGAAGCATAAAACTCAGTTATAAATAATAACTTGAACTTAATTTTCTTAAGAATGATTAAGAACATATGAGGCAGAAAAACAATTTTCTCTATAATGTTTTTAAAAATAAGTTTAAAGTGCCCAAATTACAAATATCGGATCACAAAATTGAGTAAAGGATTTAAATGAGATGTAAAAGATAATATATTGTACTAAAAATCATTCGTTTTTGTAACTGAAATAAGTGAAGCTCCTATAAATCGCAGGACACTTAACAAAAGCATAATGTTAAAAATATTAGTACATAACGAGCAGAAGAGAAAGCATTTATAATCCCATTACCAAAAGGAAAATAACCAGGAATCTCCTGAGGCATCAAATAGGATTGATTGATCTGTTGAGAAAGTACCCCCAGTGCTTGAAGCATTTGAGCTTCAACTACTTACAATTATAATTGAATATTATAAGGAGATTGATTACAAAATTGACAACATTTTCCTTATTCCACTTTGGAAGGATAATCTAAGAAATGGTTTTTTATCACATTTAATTCAGTTATCCTTTTCTTCATTTCTAAGATTAATTCCAAAATGAAGAATATATTTTTTATTTTAAAAAATAATGAATATTTTATACATTAGGCTACGTTTGTATATATGAACAAAGTCATAAGAAATTAATTTCTAACGCCATACTAAAAAATAGAACTAGGATCCCGTTAGCTGGGGTTTAGAAAGCTAACGGCTATAATATAATTCGTGCAATATCTAAAATTTATGAGAATTTTATAGACGCATCAGTAAAATGACATCAATAATATAGCATTTGAATTAAACCAATTTCCACATCACCTTGAAGGTGACCCCTTTTGCAATCAATAAGGCGGGTTCCCCGGCACAGGATTTTTATGCAATAAACCAAAGAAAATAGTATTGAAAAAGTTATTTTAAATCAACAGAGAATTAAATAGGTTTTGAAACCACGGCCTGAAATTAGGGAGCAATATGCAAAGCTTGTCTGATCAGTATAAACTAAGTCAAGAGTGCTTAAGACAGCTGTGGGGAAGCAGGTTTTTATGTTGTGATGCGAGGAATTAAGAGTGTTTCAAGGTACAAGAGAGGTATGTTAGCGTTCAAAGAATGATCGTGAGAAACCTTTTTTCTCACAATCATTCTTGCTCGAAGACAACTTGACACACCAGCTTACCCGGGAAGTATCTACCTTCTAGGCATACCCACGACACCACAATAGAAAACACATCTAGTGATAATGGAACGACACATTCCTCTCCATTGTGAAGTCCGTATGTTGTCTGAAGGCCTTTCGGTGCAGGCTCCCGTAACCAGATTAGGAGTTCTGCAGCGTCATACGGGTTCATGGTCTTCTCCGGGTGTGTAATAATAAGCTCTGGATTCTGGAGTTTTTACCTATTTAGTTCTATACCCTCTATTTCAAAGCTATTTTTACATTTTGGCTATTTGAGATATCCTGAATAAAATATGCAGATTTTATAGCACCTGAAAATACCCAATTCGGGGTTTAGGACCTAAAACACCTTAAATGATCTAAAGCACCTAAGACACAAAACGATCTTTGGAACCTAAAAAGAACTTTTCTCAGTTAATTTCTTTAAATGCATTAAGAATATTTTTTTATTCAAATAAAGCGGTGTGCTGAGCTTAGAGGAGAGATAAGGATAGAGAGCGCTTTGGGGTTGCAATCCGGTTCTACGATAAAATCAGCGGACGTTTCTTGGACACGGAGAACACTCTCTATGGGATTTAGCATTGGGACGTCAAATTGACACGTTGAAGGCTGCACTTTTAGTGAAAAAAAAATGGTTGCATATTGTTGTGCATACAATTGCAAGGAAAGAGGAACTAAAGGATCACCCTACTCATTTCACAGGCATGTTATTATTTACTTATCTGCTTTTTTTAGCATTTAAAGCATTTTTAAAAGAGTAGCGTTGCATCACATCATAGTAAAATCAATGTTTATTCGTTATTGTGAACGCTTTTTTTCATTATTTGATGTCGTGAGAACAATTTGAATATCTGTAATCTGATAGAAAATGTTTTGGTGTCATTAAAATTATGCATTTTGCGAAAAAATCGAATGTTTTACGGTTAAACGCAAAAATGCAGGTTGGCGAATCTTGGCGCCTTCCTCTAGAGTAATCAAATATCGCGTGTTTAGAAAATTGTTGGTAGTTTCTTGTATGCAGATTTGTGCAGTTCATTTATTTAAGATTAATATTGTTAATAGATTACAAGTGAGTGACAGCTCCGGATAGCTGTTTATTTGAATTTTGATTTGCAGAGATTGTTTCATTTTAATTGGAAGCAATACACATGTACTTTTGCGTTAAATTAAAAAACTTAAAAACAATTATTTTTTAAGGAATTTTTTATTTTTGAAGTAACGCAGATGGTCTCATTCGATTGCATCAACTTTTTAGAATAGGAGCTGATGGATACCTTTTTAGAAATTTCATTAGTTTTGCTTGAATGATTGTTTAAAGTACGAGTATTTGTTTAATTTGAATTAGCCGTCTAATCTAATTAAAATTTGTGTTACATTAATGCAAAACATGCTTAAAATGATGTCGCATTACTTTCGCAAGGCCCACATCTTGCAAGAAATGTTTCCTACTTCATCGAAATCAAAAATTAATTTTTACTACTTATAGCATTAGACTATGCAGTAAATGTGTAGATTTAGTAAATGTAGGAATAATATATATCAAAACTTTAATTACATTTCGTAGACATGCACTTTAAATAGTCTCTACGAACATTTTTAAATGTATTTTAATAACAATATAAAATGAAGAAATATGTACGATAAAGGGAAAGAACAGTACACTTACGCATTCATTTTGGCAAATGTAATTTTTTTAATTGAATTGTTAAACTTCAATATATTAACATGACTTTATATTTTTCTTCTAAACTTCTTAGTTTTCCACGTGTTGAAAAAAAGGAGAAAGGAATGGGAAAAGTCCTTGCGCCGAGAAAATTTTAAAGCGACGAATTCAAGCAAGATTTGTTCAAAGCATTTCGAACCGGAATGCTTTGACAAAGAAAAATGTGGAGGCACCTTTCTGGTGGTGGCTACGATTTACAAGTTTTAAAATCAAAACCTTTTCTCAATATTCACAAAACAAAGAGATCTAAAATCATTAACTTTAGAATCAATTTTCTACTCTGCATCACTTTTTTTTAAATATTTCGTTACTTTGGAAACATTTTAAGTCAGCAAAGTAGCAAAAATTGGTATGCTAAAAAATTACTTTTATTAAATAATGATTCAAAATCGGTACCTCGAGTACTTCAAGTCGAAATTATCTGTTTAATCACGAAGGCAGTATTTGTAACAAAATTAGTACAATTCGTTTATTCTGCTTATTTGGTTCAAAAAGGTGAAGGTATCGCCAAGATTGTTTACATTACATGGTGATATGAAGCCAAATCTGGTTTAACCGTGGGCTAAAACGTGAAGTTACTCTGGAACAGCTTTTTTGACCATCTGGAATGGGAAAGCGCCCTCTATCTTTATCTCTGCTCTATGGTGCTGAGTCTTTTCCGGTAACCAATGGTGGTACCTTCTCGCTACTAAAAGTGCAGTAAATACTAAGTCAACTACAGTAAAAATAAAATCTCAGTCAGTTGCAATCATAGCTCACAATTCTCTCTCATTCAGGGTTCTATATCATGCTATTTTCAATCCGTTTTTATATATTTGTCTTGGTCAACAATTTGAAGGTGAATTTTTTTACATAAAATTTTGAAGGCAATTATCATTTTGATGGCAAAAGCTCAAAATTCTAAAAGCACAGTGCTAAAAATTTGTATTTAAGATATAAGAATTTTACTACTGCTAGCATAGTTATTTTTCCCAAGCATTCAAGAAGTGGGTATATTTTAAATTGTGTAATATACTAGGTACTCTTAACTTTGAATTATTGAAGACATAAATGAAAGCTTTAAATACGTATTCAGACGAATCATCTTATCATCATTCAGTATCTTACTAATTACTAAAAATACATACATAAAAATAGACGCTACACATCGCAAAGTTTATCATTTCTTCCCCTCCTATGGAAAGAAGCAGAAACTCCTCCAATTAAATTGTTTTCTTTTAATCTAACTATTTAAAATAATTTTACTCATTAAATAAGTGAATTTCAGGGCAATAATTAATTAATCTAAGAGTAAGACAAGCAATTCCATCCATATCGTCAGAAACGGGGAAGGTAACCAATCCTCTTTTCTTACAGATCTTATAAGAAAAGCTAAGAAAGAGTTCTCTACCTTAAAAATAAATAAAAAACAATATATTAGCTTTAAAAAACTGACATTCCAGAAGTGTATATAAAAGCTCATTACAGGTGCGTACCTCGTTTTCGCAAAATTTATCAATATTTGTTACTGCTTCACCCCCTCCCCTTTCTGCGATATTTTAAAAACAAAATTTAAAAATTAAATTATCAGTCCAAAGCTTTTTTTTTTTTTTCATTTCTAATGGCTGGGGTAATCATAATACATGTTATGTGATTGATGAGTGTTTTGGGTTTTTTATGGCCCAAGGGCCGCATTTGGCCTTGCTCAAGACGCAATCAAGTAATAAACACACACACAATAAAAGCTTTTACTGACACAGGAGAGAGAAATACACCCAGGGAGGAATCTTGCTTCGCCCTGCTGAATACACCAGGAATTGAACCTGCGCCGCCTAAAACTCGAGGAGTGCTAGCGCAGTGGGCATACCCACAACCACGACGGTCCCAACTTTAAACGAATGTGAGTTTATGACTCAGTGGAGCCAAGGGGTGAACCTTATTACTTTCTTATCTCAGAGGAATAGTCTTCAGTAAACTGAACATTAAGATCTTTGTGCACTACATACGGAAATAGAAAATTGTTCATGAAAGCTGTTAAATGAAATTATATGATCGTTCTTTTAAGACATTTTTGAAATCAGCATCAAAAATATAGATATAATACTTTAATTACACATCTAATATACTAACATCTCTCCAATAAATCGTGCATTCGATTATATTGTTCTTTTTACTGGTCCCTTGATGAATTTTCGGTTTCTGAAAACGGGAAATTCTGATCAATTCCTTTAGAAATGGAAGATCAAAAGCACTTGTTTCAAGCAGTTATCTTGAATTGAATTGGTCAAAAAGATAACACTACAAGGGGCAAATAACGGCTGCTTGTGAAGGATCGAGCACGCAATGGGTAAGCCGCCTCTACTCCTAACAAGGACAATAGCTTACATCCATGCGCTTATAAACCGGGATTCGAACCCGCGACCTACTGGGTGGCAAACAAGCGTTATGACCAAATCTGACGGTCTGTTCACTGAATGAAGGAACCGAAAGTAAAGAACAAGGAGTAAGAATTGGTCCAGTTAATCATGGATTGTGCGTACGTTGAGCACAACGCAAAGAAGTAATGCGTTTCGTTTTTAATTTGAGCAATTTTGATTAAAATCCTGTCATTGGAAAAATCCTAAATTAAACTCCACAACATGAAATTTGTTAAAATTTATAAATCAATAAAATTGGGCTAAAGAAAATTTAAAATCAGATTGCCAATTGTATAGTTTTATGTGCATGAGCATATTGCTATGGTGGTTCAGTTTTGTTGTGTGAATAGGTATCCTCGTTTCCTGAAAATATTAAATGTACTAAACTAATGTAAAAGGGAAAATACTCAGCTGTATGCAAGTAATCTTCGTTAATATAAAAATTAGTATAATAATTTCAATCTAGCCATTGAAACAGCTGAGTTAAAAACCGAAACTCAAAAGTCAGGAATATGAACTAAATGTTCTTATGGTACGATGTTCATAGTTAATTTTATCAAATTTCTGTATGAACAATTTAGATCAATGCAATACCATTGTAAAATCGCCGTTATTAAAACTAATGCCGTCGTTTATTTAAAAAAACAATGAAAACGTCTATAAAAATGCAATACTGCAACTGAGCAAAAAAGATCAGTCAAAAATGTATTGGTCTTTTATTGGATTCCTCTGACAATGAGGGATTTTAGATGAGGGAATTTTCTCACACATTGTCAGAACAGTGGAACAGAGAAATGATCCACACGCTTAGGCTAATTGCGGCTGATAGTGTTGCAGCAATTTAGCTTATAAGCAAAGGAAATCCCTTGTTCCTTGACTGGTTGACATAGCTGTAACCAGGAAGATAGAGCCTGTCCTAGCAAGAAGCCCTGACTTCAAATTGAATAATTGAGAATGTCTCCAGAGTTCATCGTGGAAAACGATCTATGGGTAATCATCGAAATATTTTAGATGAAATTTGCCCCCTGATATGTTCCGCTAAACGTTTTCAGGATTGAAATGAATTACATCTTTAGATCGCAAGGGCTTGATAATGAAAATTTATCAATATATTTCATTGTAATATAACGTCACGCAAATAAGTGAAAAAGTTATTTTCATTTAAATAAAGTTTAATTTGGTTCGTCGTTCTATGATAATTTTTTGCTACACGAGGGCTAAAAATTAGATATGTGTACTTTAACCTAAATATTAAAATGTCGGTTTGAAAAGTATAAGTTTTCACCAACCACAACAGGTCTGGAAACAGAGATGAATTTGTTGACACACAGTCTAGATAAATCTGTCTTCTGTTTCAGATGTTGAATCCAAATTTTTATTTGGCTAACAACGTGAGTACTAAAATTTGATCAGTCTTGCTCCATTTCGAAAAACTAACACAACCCTAATTGTTAACCTGTTTTTAAGTACGTTTAATTATTCTTAGTCAATTAATTATCAAATTAAAATCGTACGATTGGTTGCCATCCCACTAGATATCTGAAGAATTGAACATTTTGCAACCTTATTTACAAAAAAATGAGTACGTGGTTCAAAAATTGTCATGTCAATGAAAAAAAGTGAGTTAATCTGAATCACTTCTCGAGACGTTGGAGCCAGGGTCCGCTGACCCTGGCACCGTCAACCGGTGAGTTTCAGTCAGGATTCTAAGAAAATACCATTACATCCCCCTACGTACGTATATCTTAGAGGAGAGATAAGTTATCTCTGCTCTATGACGTATATCCATTTCTTCGCAGGGTGCCTTTTAATGAGTCTATCCCTTATAGGAGAGATAAGGATCTTTATCTCTACTCTATGGTCTATCCAACTGATGAAAGGGAAGGCTCCCCAAAGTCTTTTGTGTTTCCAGATTTTTAGCAGATAACCAATGAAGTGTTCATTGCCATGTCATTTACGAATTTCTTCGTAAATGATTTCCTGATGGGTCTCTCGGGAAAACATGGATGGGGATTTGGGTTTTTTCATACCTACATTTTGAGTTTAAATGAAGGTCACATAACGCTCAGCACGGCTAAAATACTCATAATTTAGAGTGGTTAGGAGAGTAAAAGAATTAGTCATTCCAAAATATTGGCTATATCTGTAAAAAGGTATTTGTGGGACCGAAAGCAATGTTTCCAGTTGAAAAGGCCGTATTGAACAAAATGACCATAGAGTGACAATCAAACCCCAATTCAAATTAAATCGATTAGTAAATTTTGGTATAATTTATAAAACTATTGAAAATGTATCTCATTCAGAAAAACATGTTTTTGAATCCAATTCTTTGGAAACATTACTGTAACTTGATCATTCAAATTTACCACAAACCCCGAGCGAAATAGCTTTAAAAATAAAGTATAATTTCAAAGTAAATTTTGTGGATACTAATCATTTCTGTACATTTTGGATTTAAAACTTTGTAAACTCGATTTTGGAGAAGATTTCAAACATTGGTATGATTTATTGATTGGTATGTGGTATATGATTGGTATCTTACAAGAGGATGTTAACTTCTCTTTCACTCATGACTGTTTTTACAATACTTTTAATCTTAATGTTCTTAAATCCAACAAGACTCAATCATAGATTTCAGGCATCGCGGGCAAGAAAGCGTATTTTTACTATAATAGTCTTTATAGTATCTCTCCTTGTATGTGTGTCAATCCTTTTAAACTTACATAAATTGCTTCATTTTTGTGATGCTTTTAAATTCTCAGTTCGCATCTAATAAATCAAAAGCGTAGTCAGGAATTATTTTCGGAAGGGGTCCTAAATAGAAAATTTATTTTTATGACCTTTGAAGATTTAGATTTATTTTGAAAAAGGTTTTCTTAATTTTTTATACCTTCTTTAAAGTAAGGGATTATTGTAGGCATGGAAAATAACGCATTTCGTCAGATCTGAATGCAGGAATAATATTATAATAGTCATGTTCACAGATTGTTATCACAACAATTAATAATATTAACAGGTATTCAAAAATTTATTTATTGAAATTTGGTTTTCATTTTACCGTTGCTTTTGGAGCGCTGTTTTATACTTACATATTTGATTACAAAGACAATAAATTAAGGAACTTAAACATACAGAATTAAAATTATTACATCTCAGTTGTTTTGAAAACAGAAATGACATTACAGGTATTGTTCGACAAATATTTGTTAAAGAAAATACAATCTAAGGGGCTTAAGCTCACATAGACCCCTAAGTGCAGCCATGAATTAAAAAAAGGGAGGATATCTCTGCATTTACGGATCTAGGGGCTGAAGCACCAACCCTGTACATAGGCCCATGACATAAAAAGGATAAATTTGCTTAGCTTGGGTCTAAGGAGCTTAAGCCCCCGTAGTGCCCCCATGCATTAAAAGGATGTATTTCCTTTTTCTAGGGGGTCTAGGGGACTTTAGTTCCTCAGCCATTCATTCATGAAGTAAAAAGGATATATTTGCTTATTGCAAGTCTAAGGCGCTTCAGCCCCGTAGTCATATTCATAAATTAAAAAGGACACATTTATTTTTTCGGGTCTAGGAAGCTTAAACCTGTCACCCCCTTAGCTCCCCAAGGCGGGCTCATGATGTTGGAAATGGGCCGCGGGATGACTCATTCCTTTAAGTGTAGTTTCAGTTCTCACTTCTTGACTCCTCCCCCTCTGCTGGTTTCAGTTCGTACTTTCGCGAGTGCGAGCGTTGCTTTTTTACTTGTTTGTTATTTTTATGTGCTTTCTGTTTCTATGTTGCATTTGTTGATGTTCATGTATGTGCTGTGTAATAAAGTTAGATTTGAAATAACAATCTCGGAGGATGGTTGTGGATCTTTTAGACTCCTTGTTCTTTCGTTTGATAGAATCATTATGCGTCAAGTTGACGTGAACGGCCCTACAACTTTTATTGAAAGGGAATACATTTTGTTTTAGAGAGTTGTTCCCTACATATTACTGGCGCCCAACGTGGGGCGAATAGTGGTTCTCTCTTTGATGAAATCGAAAGCATGGAGCAATTGAAAATTAAAAGGAAAGGATTACGCGTTTCGTTCACTTCTTGTGCAAATAAAGTTGAACAGGAACTTTTAAAGGAAACGCGTGATGTGAAACAACTTTTGATTTTAAAGAATCAATTGGATGATAAGTTTGCCCGCTTAGAAGCTTGTCAAGAATCCTTGTCGGATCGAATTTTAGAAGAGGATTCTGAAAAGATCTTCGTGGATGATCTCGAAGGTGCTGATGTTTATCGAGATAAATACTGTGCTTTATTGACTGAGCTAGATGCTAAGTGTTTCGATTCCTCAGCGCAAAAGGATATGGGTAAACGAAAGTTTAAGTTGCCCAAAATCGAACTGAAACGTTTTAATGGTGATGCCAAGGATTTTTTGTCCTTTTGGTCAATGTTTGAAAAGATTCATTTGGATGAGAGTCTTCCGGACGAGGATAAATTTCAGTATCTTCTGCAATCAGTCGTACCCAATTCTCGTGCGGCTCGATTGGTTGAAAACTTCCCAGCAACTGCTGCTAATTACTCGAAAGCTGTGGAACAGTTAAAAGAAAGGTTCGGAAGAGAAGACCTGTTGGTGCAGATTTACGTCCGCGAGTTACTAACCATGGTTATGCGTAACGCCGCAACCGGACGTGTCAAAACAGATTTACCGTCACTATATGACGAGCTTGAAGGAAAGCTGAGAGCCCTGGAATCCCTAGGACGGACGTCTCAGAAGTATGGAGACTTTTTGACACCGCTTGTGGAGAGTTGCCTTCCAGAGGACACTTTGATTGCTTGGGAAAGAAGCCGCAACAAGGTGGAAAATAATGCAGATGAGCGGACATTGCCGAACTTGATGAGTTTCTTGAAGCAAGAAGTCATAGGAGAAGAAATGGTAGGACTTGCTCGCAGTGGTTTTGAGACGAACTTTGTTAGGAAACTGAAACCGCAAGTCAGAGAAAGTGCACAGGACATTCCTTCTGCTGCAGCTTTGGTAAGCACATATCAGGACAGTTCAGGTAAGAGAAATGTTTGTATATTCTGTCAGAAAAGACATCCAAGTGAAAATTGTTTCGTTGCTAGAAAGCTGACTTTTGATGACAGAAGGAAAATAGTAACCAAGAGTCATGCTTGCTTTTCTTGTCTAAAACTTGGACATTCTGTTAGAAATTGTAGGTTTAAAAACAAATGTATACAGTGTAATCGAAACCATTTTATTTTGATGTGTCCAGACCGTGAAGCTAACACTAGTGAAAACAAAAGTGTAGATGAAAGTAAAAGTAATCTTGAATCGACTAGTTATTTATCAAATAGTTGCACAGTCGATACTGTACTATTAATGTCATTAATTGTTAAGATTAAGAGTGTAAGAAAGGAGATGTGTGTAAGAGCTATTATTGATACGGGCTCACAATTGTCATATTTAAGTAAAAGAGTTATCAATAATCTGAAATTACAATCTAAAGGAAAGTTGAATATTGTGCATGGTCTATTTGGGGGGAGCAAATCAGAACCCAAAGTACATCATATCTATGAGGTGAATATTTGTGATTTAAAGAATAGTTTTTCTATCAAATTAGATGTTTTGTCTCAAGATAAGATTTGTGGTACTGTGCCTAAAGCTAAAACTGTTATGACTTTAAAGGAATTACAGGACAATAATTTGTTTGTTCCTGACTTGAGCTCTGAAGAATATGATATTGATTTGCTTCTCGGAGCTGATGTTGCTGGTCAGATAATGACTGGTAATAACAAAAATTTAAAGTCGGGATTAATTCTGCTATGTACAAAACTGGGTAATACTTTAATCGGAAAAGAAGAAAATGTGCCTGATAGGTGTGATGTTGTATCGGGTTCGGGTACTTTAAAAAGTGTTTCTTGTTTCAATGTTTCTGATGTAATAACTATGCATGCTATGAACTGTGATGTAAATCGTATGTGGGATCTAGATGTCATTGGAATTACCGATCCATGGGAGAATGCTAGAAAGAAACTTGTTTTTTCTGATACTCTTAAGAAATTTCAGGACAATTTAACTATTCTTCCCAATGGAAGGTACGAGTTGTCTTTACCATTCACATGTGAAAGTGATTTACCAAGTAATAAGAATTTGGCCTTATTGAGATATAAAAATATGTGTAAACGTGCATCAAGAGAAAATTATTTAAAAGATTATATTAATGTTTTTAAAGAGTGGGAAGAAATGCAAATAATCGAAAAGGTTCCTGCCAATGAGATAGATAACTTTGGACACTATTTGCCTCACAGGTCGATAATTAAAGAGTCTAGCCAATTCACCAAAATTAGGCCGGTCTTTGATGCTAGTGCAAATGAGGGTAAGAAACCCTCGCTAAATGATTGTTTGATCAAAGGATCAAATTTAATTGAGCTAATTCCGGATATAATTGATCGGTTTAGGCTGTATCCGATTGGCTTATCTGCTGATATTGAGAAAGCTTTTCTTCAGTTAAGTATAGCTCCTGAGAACCGCGATTTTTTGCGTTTTTTCTTTCCCTCTGAGACTGAAGATGCAATAATTTATAGACACTGTCGTTTGGTTTTTGGTGTTAAAACTAGCCCGTACTTATTAATGGCATCATTACATCATTTACTTGAAAATGCCTCTGAAGAGTATTCAGAGATAGTTCATAAACTGTGTCATTATTTTTATGTGGATAATTGTGTCACGGGTGTCAATAATGTAAAAGAATTGGAACAGTTTGTGCCTCTTACCCAAAAATTAATGAAAAGTGCATGTTTCAATTTACGAATGTGGGAAGGGAATGTTGCTAATCCTTACCTTTCCAATTCTTCTGGAGAAACTTCTCTTTTGGGAATGATTTGGAATTTAGATCAGGATTCCTTGAAGTGCAATATTCCTAAGAAAACCGACATTGAGCTAGAGCAAACCAAACGAAGTGTCTTATCATTGGTGCAACAGTTTTTTGATCCTCTTGGTTTGTTGTCTCCTGCTACTTTGCCACCCAAACTACTACTGCAGGAGGCTTGGAAAATGAAGTTAGCTTGGGATAGCCCTTTGCCCTCCAAGTTACTGAATGAGTTTTACAATTTTTTAAGTGAAATGTGTATCCTTAATGAGTTTCAAGTTCCCAGATATTTGAAAAGTAACCAAACTTCCGAATTACATGTTTTTGTCGACGCAAGCAAAAAGGCATACGGAGCTTGTGTCTTTTTACGATCGGTAGTATCTCAAGAAGTTAATGTGCAGCTTGTCAGAGCTAAATGTAGAGTTGCTCCTTTGAAGGACATGTCTATTCCCAAATTGGAGCTCATGGCCTGCTGTATAGGAGCTAGACTGGCCCTCTCCATTAGACTGGCATTTGATCTGCCAGATATGAAGATTACATTCTGGAGTGATTCCATGACGGCTCTTTGGTGGATAAGAGAACACGGAGAGTGGTCAGTGTTTGTATCAAATCGTGTAAAAGAGATTAATAAACTCACATCCCCTGATCAGTGGCGGCATGTGCCAGGGGACAGAAATCCAGCTGATCTTGTTTCCCGGGGCTGCAGTCCTCATCAATTGATTAAATCTCAGTGGTGGAGAGGACCACTCTGGTTGTACGAGGCTGCTGAAAACTGGCCGTTAAGTGACATTTTTTGTGAGAGTGAGGTAAACTCGGAGAGGCGAAAAGTTAGACTAAGTAATTTGAACTTGGAAATAAATAGTCCTCTTTGGTATGAGAAGTTTTCTAAGTTTGAATCCGTTATTCGACTGGTAGCCTGGGTTCTGCGTTTTGTGAACAATACACGGTGTGAAAACGGTGAGCGAGAAATCGGAAGGTTGTCATTAAGAGAATTAGAGAGAGCTGAGAAGTTTTTAATAAGAGAAGCTCAGTTAACATGTTTTCTTGAAACCAATAACTTACCCGTTTGTAACACTTTTACAGATGATGAAGGCATACTTAGAGTGAAAACACGCATCACGCAAAGGATTGATAAGCCTTCCTTTCTTTCTCCAGTACTTCTCCCCGACAAATGTCCTTTCACAGAGCGTTTAATTGAACATTTTCACAACATAAATTGTCATGCAGGGACTCAGATACTGTTATGCGCTCTGCGCGAGAAGTTCTGGATCGTGAGAGGAAGGAGAACTGTCCGACGTATCGTTAAAAATTGCTTGAGATGCAGACGTTACAGTGCTAAAGCAGTTGAAACAGACCCAGTGTCTCTTCCTGCAGATCGTGTGAAAGATTCCACGAGTTTTGAAGTGGTTGGAATCGATTTAGCTGGTCCCTTATACCTCAAACATGGAGATAAGTCATGGGTAGTTTTATTTACTTGTGCCATTTACCGCGCAGTACACCTCGAATTGGTTACCTCTCTAAGTACGGATTCATTTCTACTTGCCTTTCGCCGCTTTGTGGCGAGGAGAGGACGCCCGCGAATTATCTACTCGGATAACGGCACTAATTTTAAAGGTGCATTCAATTGCCTTGCTGAAATTGACTGGGACAAAGTATTAAATGAAGCCGAATTACATCGAATCATTTGGAGGTTCAATCCTCCCACAGCTGCCTGGTGGGGAGGTTGGTGGGAACGCCTTGTCAGGACTCTGAAAGAGCTTCTTAAACGAACCTTGGGGAAAGCCGTATTGACATATGAGGAGCTTCAAACTGTGTTATGTGACTGTGAATCTGTAATGAATGCCCGTCCTCTCACCTACTTGTCTGAGGATGCAACTGATTTTAAGCCCCTCACTCCCGCCATGTTTCTCCTTGAAGAACCTGAGTCTAGGGTTACAGATGTAGATCTTGTCGATGCTAAGCACTGTCGTAAGAGAGTGAAATACCGGCAAAATATATTGAAGGAGTTGAGAAAACGTTTTCGACAGGAATATTTAGGCCAATTGATTCAAGTGCAGAACCAAAAACAACAGTGTTCTATCGTGAGTGTGGGTGAAATTGTACTCATAGGTGACGATTTTAAAAAACGTTTGAACTGGCCACTTGCTAAGGTTATCCAACTGATACCTGGTAAAGATGGAAAGGTGCGAACTGTTAAATTAAGAACTCAGACTGGGGTCTGGACTAGACCAGTTCAGAGAGTTTTTCCCTTAGAGTTGCAATCTAATGTTTTAGATTCTGTTTTACAGGGTAAGAAGTGTGATTCTGAGAATGATGCAATAGCTCAGACAGAAGTCCGTCGAGCCACCTGTAGAAGTACCTGTGGTGCCTAAGGTCACCAGATATGGTCGAATCTTAAAAGCACCTGAGAGGTTAAATCTGAATGTTATATTTTGAGTCACCTTTCAGCGACTCAAAAGAGGGGAGTATGTTGGAAATGGGCCGCGGGATGACTCATTCCTTTAAGTGTAGTTTCAGTTCTCACTTCTTGACTCCTCCCCCTCTGCTGGTTTCAGTTCGTACTTTCGCGAGTGCGAGCGTTGCTTTTTTACTTGTTTGTTATTTTTATGTGCTTTCTGTTTCTATGTTGCATTTGTTGATGTTCATGTATGTGCTGTGTAATAAAGTTAGATTTGAAATAACAATCTCGGAGGATGGTTGTGGATCTTTTAGACTCCTTGTTCTTTCGTTTGATAGAATCATTATGCGTCAAGTTGACGTGAACGGCCCTACAACTTTTATTGAAAGGGAATACATTTTGTTTTAGAGAGTTGTTCCCTACACATGAATTAAAATGATATTTTTTCGGGTCCCCCAAGGGGATACTTGCTTTATCGGGTCTGGGGGGCTTAAGCCCCTTCCCCGTGGGTTCGCCTATGATTTTATAGAAGTCTTAATATAATTCTATAGAAATTTATTTCTATATAATCAGAACTCGGTTACTCTTTAGAAATCTCTATAAAACTATAAAAAATTTCTATAGAGCCAAAATTTCTTTTCTCTATTCTACAGAGCTCTGTCGTTCCCTGTCAAAATATTTCGTAAGAGGATGAGACTGTCCCCAAAACCGCTGACACTAAAAGGTTTGGTTTTGATAAATTTTAGAATTAAACAGTCTTTATGAAGTAAGCGAGCGATAGAAGTGGGAAAATTTTCAAACTTTAATTAGTAAAAACATTCGAAGAAAAATATACTTTTTAAAATGCTTGCAGAGTCAAAAGTTTACAAAACCATTCTTCTGTGGATAAAATATAATTTGGAACAAAAGAAATTAAAAATCGTTAGCTTTCCGATTTCGTTGCTAAGTATTAAATGCCATAGTAGACCATATTCCTTGAAACAAAAATCACATCGGGATGGCAAAAACGGTACTGGGATTATTTTGTATTCATGAAAAAGTCAGACGATAAATTCTTTCAGGAGATCGTCATTAAAATTGAAGTTTCGCCAAAGCTTTAAAAATGACAAAAGAATTAAAGAAATGAAATTTAAAACGTCGCATTGGATAACAAAGCCACCGGTTCACATACAGGAATTGTGATCTATGATATTCAGGTAATTTGTTTGCCTGATAATGAAAACGATTATTGCTTATTATGACTAACCAATATTAAGGATAGTTTTTATTAAAACTGACCAAAAAATTCACATTTTTAGTAAAATGATTGGAAGGTTGGGAAACATGATAAAAACCGCTACTGTCCAGTTCAAACCATCACGTGGGGCTGTCCTTTTTTAGGATTCAGATTTTTTCAGATTTTAAAACACAATTCATTATAAGCAACACGAAAAAAATTATAAATGAACTAGGTAGGTAGGTAGTTGAAAAACGTCACACTGGAGTTACTCAATTGGTTATTGATAAATGAACTAAGTTAACAAAATCAGAAAACTTAGATTTTCTTTATCAAATGCAAAAAAACTTTACCGTATCAATACAAATAAAATTGAATTATTAAAAAAATTGTTAGATTTCAGAAACAGAAGCAAGCGTCCCCAAATACCTAATACACCCAAAATACATTTATATAGAAGTCAGCCTTATTGAAAATTAATTATCTGGGACTTTATTTTTCTTTTCCCTTCCTACCTAAAGATGGACACACTGCCTCATGAACAATCTCTCAAAAGATTCGAATTAAAAAAAATCGATTTTCACATTCGTTACACGGTGCACTGAGATATCGTCTTGTATGGTACCCATTTTCTAATCATTTATAGCTCTACTCCAATTTAACACGCCAAATCGTGCACCCAAAATGGTCGAGAGCGCGTAACATTGTGCTCAAATGCCGCAGCACTTGATGGTCATTTTAACACTGTCCCATAATAGATGGCGCCATGAGTCTTCGGGTGGGGAACCTATTGGTTGTTCATGAAACTTGACCATTTTCCACTCATCCTCCGTTTTGAGTTGTGATATTTTAGATAGTGCTCTTTATGTCTTTTGTCCAATAAAATGTTTTTGTTGATGTTACACAAACATTTCTTCATTTTACATGAGAAGGTAAACATTTACTGTACGGTCACCCTTGGCGACTTTTTCAAAATATCGCCAAAATGGCGACTTCTTGCACGAGCGAGGTTTAAAGAAAACAGCGTAGTGAAAAATGGGTAAAGATGTAGAATCCGAGACATGTTTGTAGCCAAATCAAGATGGCGTCCAAAGCCAGGATGTTCTTAAAAAAACCGCGGACTTTCCTACGCGAACAACCTTTTGTATAGGGCAATAATAAATGAGGAATGCACAAACAAGCAATAATAAGTAAAAAAATTTAAAATAACGGTCTAATTAATCGTGTGGATGTTCTTAAAAAAAAACGGGGACTTTCCTACGCGAACCTTTTGTATAGGGCAATAATAAATGAGGAATGCACAAATAAGCAATAATAAGTAAAAATAAATAAAACTTACGGTCTAACTAATCCTGTGGATGTTCTTAAAAAAAACGCGGACTTTCCTACGCGAACAACCTTTTGAATAGGGCAATAATAAATCAATCACCTTCAAGCTCTCCGGTTTTGCTAATATATTCCGTTGCGACCCGGTTAAGCGGTAACCAATTACAATCCTTCTAAAAAGCTAAGAGATCAACTAACACAAAAAGAATTCAAATTTTAAAACGGTTACCAATCATAGAACGCAAAACATCGATATTTTGTTAAAAAAAAATGCGTTCGTTAAAAAAAAAGAAGCGCTCTTTCCTTCCAAAAAACCAACCCTTTCCAAGGTCCAATAGGGTTGCTGCAATTCCTTGTCGGGTCGGATGGGGGTTGCCATATAAAATAATTTATCGCCAATGTGGAAAAAAATCGCGCCAAGGGTGACCGTACAGTAAATCTGATCCCATGAGAATTCTTCCCATGCTAAGATGTTACAATGGCGCCCAACTAAAAGGGCCCGAATCCTCACCTAGGTAACTATTATACTCTTTACATCTTCAGTATTTTCATTTGGTATACCACAATTTTATGTGACCCTCACATGATTTCTTGATAAGTTACATTTGGTAGACGTGCAGTCTGTCTTATATTTGCATACATTTTCTTATATGAACCTCACTTGACCTTTAGTAGTTTTTATTTGTTCCTACACTATTTGAAGTGATCCTCACAGCTTTTTTTTATGCTTTTCAGAAACACTTCATGTTTGGCGATAAATCGCTACTGCCCCACTTGAAATTTACTGTTCTGCTCACATGATATTTTATTGTTTATTGGTACTGTTTTGATACATTATTTGATGTGGATCTCCCACGACACTTAACTCAATATTTTTATACCTGTGTGTTAGAATTGAATGACGCCGGCAAGGTTGCCATAAAAACAGGTTAACCCTAACCAGGAGAAAATTCGAGAAAAAAATGGGTTACCATCACCCGGCATGAGTCGCTTATAACTACGCCAAAAGCCGCGCCAAGAGTCTTGATTATGTGGTACTGGGGGTGAATGAAACGCCAATTAAATGTGTTATGAATGAAATGGATGTGACGACCCATACGATGACTGATTGGTTTCATTTTTGTAGAAAAGTGTGTGGATGTTAAATTTTTGTAAAAAAATTGTTTTAATTAAGTTTTATTAATTGTTTTAATTAATTTTTGAAAACAAATTGTTACAATTTTGGGAACAGCTGCAGTATAGACCCCCCTCCATTTGGCGACTTTTTTGTCGCCAACCTTGACGTTACTTGGCGACATTTTTTAACAGACGTATTACAAAAAAATGTACATAAGTTGAATATCGGTTTAAGCTTCATTTCAGAATTGCACTTGGAACAAATCATCTTATTAGCAATCAAGCGCGCCTCCATCCAAAAATCCAACACCATTTTTTTCCTGTTACAAATGTATAAGAAAAATTCGATTAGCCAGGCCTACCAAAAGTATGTCTCATATTAGTAAATTTGGTACAGCTGTAGTCTCTGCCGCGCGCGGTGGCAACGCGTTTTGGCGCGGCTTTTGGCGTAGTTATAAGCGACTCATGCAGGCTGATGGTAACCCATTTTTTTCTCGAATTTTCTCCTGGTTAGGGTTAACCTATTTTTATGGCAACCTTGCCGGCGTCCAGTTCTCATTTACAGTGAAATCTGTTAAAATATTAGAATAACTTATATTCTACTAATGTACATTTTTTTATTCATTTCATTCATATGTGGAGAATGATATCGATTCACTGTTGGAAATCCGAGAACAAATGGGTTACCCTCACCGGCATGAGTCGCTTATAACTACGCCAAAATTCCATACATTTCATCCATATTTGCAGTGGTTTTTTATTCAAATGTTGTTTCATTCAGATTTACATATTTCATCCATACGTATGCAGTATATATTCGATGTTGGAAGATTTCCGTGGCGACATAAAAAGTGCGCCAAACACGGCGCCAAAAAAAACGCGTTGCCACCGCGCGCGGCAGAGACTACAGCTGTACCATGTTTGAGACGTGGAAAGGGGGCGAATTAAGACAACCTCACAGTGAAATCTGCTGCTTAAAGCTCAGTACGCTCGTCATTGCACGTCTTTACTGCCAAGTTAAATCGTGGCGACCGGTTGGAGAGTTCAATCTCATTTAGACCCTACCCCAGTTTCTTTCAAGAGCCATAATGAATCCCCTCCCCCTTTTGAATCCTAATGTCCCGTACATCATCACCTGTCAATCACCCCGTCAGAGGTCGGATATCAGGAGCTGGACCGTCTGGACACTGGGGAAAATCATTAGCACGTTAAAACTATCATCGTTGGCGAGTGGCGTTTTACCTTCTTGGCGACATTTACACCTTCACGGCGTTATGTTTGAAAGTCACAAAAAATTTTTTAAATTTTTATTTCGGCTTATATACGAGTTTTGAATTTTGGGTAAATTTTTGAAGAAAAAACGCACCCTCGGCTTATATTCGGAAGTATACGGTAATTAATTTAGTAGTCTCGGATGAGTTTAGTCGTGGGTATCCAGTAGCACATTTTATTACAAATTCATTAACATATGAAACAATGAATTTCCCTTTTTAAAAGTATTAAGTGTAGAATTCCTTATTTAAATGTTAATTGTGTCATGACTGATGATGACCACACTACTTTTAGTGCATTTCAGGCTGTGTTTGGACATGAAGTAAAACATTTGCTGTGCCAGTGGCATGTGTTAAGAGCCTGGAATAGGAATTTAAATTCTTACATTTCTGATAAAATTATACGAAATGAAATCAAATTAAAGAAATCTGCTAAATGAAAAAAAGAAATCTGCTAAATGAACAGAATTTCATAGACTTAATGACTTTTCGAACTGTTCCACAAAAATTGTGAGTTATTTGTAAATTTTAAAAGAGAATATTCTAACCGATGTGAATTGTGGGCCACATTTTACAGGAGATATTATCATGCTTCAGTTAATACAAATAATTGTGAATCATTTCATAATCAGTTAAAAACTGTTTACTTCGGACGTAAATTTAATAGAAGGTTAGATACCTTGTTAAAAGTACTATTTGATATCGAAAAAGATAACTTTTAGTGTATAAAAATAGAATTTTAAATGACATTCCACCAAAAGAAGAAAATCCACACATAAAAAGGTAACAAAATGCCTGATACAGATTTGCTTTTACTTAGGTAAATAAAAATCGTATTGATTCGTTTTATGGATTGAGTCAAGGCATAATATTTTACTGCACGATTTCACCATCATATCCCTTTGCTCTTTACATTGAATCCCAAAAGCAAAAGAGGTTACTATTTAATAAAAGGTCTAAATCAGAAGGACCATACAGTGTACGAGAGCCTTGAGGTTTAAAAATTAACACTGGGTCGTACTCCTCAATTTTTAGCTCCTCAACAAGAGCAGTAATGGAAATTGCATCATTCTTTGGTTGCAATGCAAGTCCATGACGAGAATATGATTGAATTACTTTACGTGAAAGGAACACTTCTTTTACAGGAAAAACTCCCTGCAATCACGATCTCCAAATTTTTTTTCTCAAAAGAAATTGAATTTTTTGTACAGGAACACCTAACAATAACTGCTTTAACAAAATCGAGCGTACTTTGTTTCAAGGGTTGAAACTTACAAGTTTTAAATTGTAGGGGATAATTATGATTAGTGATGTAAGAGACAGTAACCAAGTCCTTTTGCTCAGAAGTGCATATTCTGATTGGACAGTTAAGATTAGGTATTGTACCTTTTCTATTTTTGCGATTTGTTTTCCTGGAATTTTGAAACTGAAGTGATGGGATATTAAATTAACAAGCATAATAGTGAAATGTTTTAGAGCCATACTGCTTGCCTCCTGTTTTAGTAAAAGTTGATGTTCCTTCCATCTCTAACCAATTTTGGCCCCCAGGGGCATTCCTTCTTTAGGTTTGTACGGGCTTCACAACCCCGGGGTACCCGAGTGATCTTTTTCTTTCCCAGGGGTTTGCTGTCTTTGGTGAACACGGGGGTCGCGCTCCCGGGATACCTAAGCGATCTTTCTCTACCTTCATCCCACTACTCTATTCCCCACCCCTCCTTTTTCTCCATTTCACGTCTTGCGATTCGGAAACCATTAAAATTTCTTTACATTAAAAAACACCTTAAATTCACTCTTTTGTTATTTAAAAACTATGTTAATCACCTATGTTATTACGTATCATAGAATACCTTTTTAGTTGTGTTAAGTTCTATTTGCTTCTAAATTATCATTTATTCCTTTTTATGATTCCTTTAAAAGACGTCAGTACGTTTTTCTGACCCGCATGTTTGCCGTGTGCGGCGTCCCGTATCGGGGGAAAGTGGAGTCCTGGGGTACCTGATGCGTGCCCTTTGGTCCATGCTTCTGCGTAGACGGGTGGCTGGAGTGAGCCCGCTCTGGTCAATCGGCTCACCTAATTTCTCTGGGGTTCACCACGTCAGAGCGCTTGGTCCCTCTGTCGTGTTGGACTCCAATGATATTGGGTATTTAGGGTTAGTGCTGTAGCTAGGGATGCCCTGGGCGAACTGGCGGATCCACATTCCGACACTACGGCACTATACGAGGGCTGTCTAAAAAGTATCCGACCTTTGGCCAGGAAAAATATATTACTTAAGTGACGAAATTGGGACCCTAATCCCCTTCAAAGTAGGCCCCTTGCGCCTTCACACACTTAGCCCACCGATCCTTCCACTGCCGAAAACACTCCTGGAAGGCTTCTTTTGGAATGGTGTTCATCTCCGTTGTCGCGTTCTGCATTATCTCTTCTCTACTCTCAAAACGGGATCCTTTCAACGGCATCTTTAATTTCAGAAACAACCAAAAGTCGCAAGGAGCCATATCTGGAGAGTAGGGAGGTTGGGAGACGACTGGAATTCCGTGTTTCGCCAAGAAAGTCTGGATCAGGTGTGACGAATGAGCCGGAGCATTGTCATGATGCAACTGCCAGTTTTTCGTCGTCCAGAGGTGTGGTCTTTTGCGCCGAACTGCATCTCTGAGTCGGCGTAGAACTTGTTGATAGTACTCTTTTGTCACTGTTTGTCCTTCCGGTGCGTATTCGTGATGCACAATTCCACAGATATCAAAGAACACAGTTAGCATCACCTTGATTTTGCTTCGCACCTGTCGCGCTTTTTTCGGCCTTGGAGACTCGGGATGCTTCCATTGCGACGACTGTGCTTTTGTTTCTGGGTCGTACCCGTATACCCATGACTCATCTCCAGTAATCACGGTGTTCAGAAACTGAGGATCAGTGTTGGTAGTGTCCAGAAGGTCCTGTGCAATCTCAAGACGGAGTTCTTTTTGTTGTGCCGACAGCAGCTTGGGCACAAATTTTGCAGCCACTCTGCGCATGTTCAAATCATCACGCAAAATTGCATGTGCGGAATCTTTACTGATCCCAACCTCTTCGGCAATCTCTCGTACGGTCAAACGACGATCTCCTTTTACCAGATTTTCCACCCTCTCAACAACAGCTGCATTCCGAGCGGTTTGAGGCCTCCCAAGACGCTGATCACTCTCCACCGATGTGCGGTCATTTTTGAATCGGTTAAACCACTCCTTCACTTGTGTTACGCCCATAGCATCGTCTCCAAAAACTTGCTGAATTTTACGAATTGTTTCGCTTTGCGAATCGCCAAGCTTTTGACAAAATTTGATGCAGTATCTTTGCTCAACTCGTTCAGTCATCTTGAGAGAAATCAAAAATCCGACGAACACTTATAACAGCACCTTATTCAGCGGCCAGCAGGCAGCGACTGACACACTCGAACACGGAGAAAAAATTCAAGCATGCGCATTAAGTTGTCTTCTTCCACTGTGCACAGTGGCACCGCTCTAGCATCATTACCGTATGCAGGAAAATTCAAGGTCGGATACTTTTTAGACAAACCTCGTATTCTGGTTGTTACTCCTGAAGCGGTTCCGAGATCTGTTGCTAGACAACTGCCGGATACTGCTTCCCCTGGTTGGGCTCCATGGTGGGCGGGGGCACACCAGGATGAATTTTTTTCTAATATTCATGGAACCAAAAACTCTTTCTTGCCCTGACGGAGGCTTAGATCCGTCAAACCAACTTAGCTCTGATACATCTCCAAATGAACCTTCTTTAGAAATGAAAACACCTGAAAATACCACTATAACTCGTCAGATAACAAAATCAATACCAAAATTTCTCATTATTCACAATGAATACGGTAAATTATCTAAAATGTCGCCTTTTCTAATAGAAAAATATATAAAAAATGCAGCTGGAGAAGTAAATAATGTTAAAAAATTGAAATCCGGAGACCTTTTAATTGAATCTAAATCAGAAATTCAATCAGGAAAATTACTAAATATTAAAAACTTTGGGGACGTCGAAATTCAAGTCTTTCCACACAAAACTTTAAACTATACCCGAGGAGTAATCTCATCCCAAGAACTCTCAATGGTGTCCGACGAAGAATTTGTAGCTGAATTAAAAGATCAAAAAGTTATAGCAGCCAAAAGAATCATGATGAGGCGAGACTCTAATTTCATTCCATCAAGAAATGTTATTCTGACCTTCGATTCTCCTGTTATGCCAACAAAAATTAAAGCCGGTTACTTGTGCTGCGACGTGAGGCCTTTCGTTCCAAGCCCACTGCGATGCTTTTTATGCCAGAGATTTGGACATGCTAAAACAGCATGTCGAGCATCAGCAACCATCTGTGCACGTTGCGCAAAGCCCGGTCACGACAGTTCTACGTGCTCCGAAATCGAACATTGTGTTAATTGCCAGGGAAATCATGCTGCGTATTCAAAAACTTGCCCTCGTTGGATACAAGAAAAAGAAATACAATCAATAAGAGTTACCAAAAATCTATCTTTCCCCGAAGCAAGAAAACTAGTGGAATCTCGTACACCTCGTCCTAACACCTCATATGCATCCGTCATTAAAACTAGCAAAACAATAAGCACCCAAACATATAATTCAGTTTTTACATCTAATAAAGTAAATGCAGAAACGCAAATAAACTCTACTCCTTATAATTATCAACCAACCAAATCAAATCAGCAATCCCATAGCGTAAGCCCAAAATCAAGTGACAAAGTTACAAGTAAACCCTCAAACCTGCCGCAACAGAGAACCACACCAGCAACAAAAATCTTCAAGCCGAACCCAACAACGTCATTAGAACAAAATAAAAAAAAGCAAAGTAAGAAAGACAAACCTACTCACCGGAACTCTAAAGACCCCTCAAAATTACCCGATACCGAAATAGATTTACACCCTTCCACGGACTCAGACATGGAGTTTGGAGATGACAGTATTGACGAGAACGCTGCATTTTTTAGGAAAGGTTCTAGATTTTATAAAAAACCTTCCAAATAAAACCACCCAACCTTTATTTCAGAAGACATTGAAAAGGGCTCTAATTTTTAAAAAATAAATGGCTATTAATCTCCTAACTTGGAACTGTCATGGTTTTCGTACACATATCGACGATATCAAAACTCTAATAAATAGTTTTAACCCTATTTGCCTAGCCCTTCAAGAAACATACTTAACGCCTAATAACTCAATTAATGTTAAAAATTATAATTTAATAAGAAATGATTACATCCACGGTGCACGCGCTTCGGGCGGCGTGGCTCTGATGACTTTGCAGAATTTTCCATCAAGAAGAATTTCTTTAAATACGAGCATTCAAGCAATAGCCATTCAACTTCATATTAAATTTTTACTAACAATCTGCTGCATATATCTACCCCCAAATGAAAGCGTTAGTCAGCAGGAACTAAATGATTTAATAACTCAACTTCCGTCTCCATACTTCATCATAGGGGATTTTAACGGACACAACCCTCTTTGGGGAAGTAATGATTTTAACACAAAAGGACAACAAATTGAAAAATTGATGGATGATCATTGTCTCTGCCTTTTAAATGATTCCAGTCATACATACTTCCATACTCCGACCCAAACCTTTCACACCCTGGACCTTGCAATATGCTCCCCTACTTTGCTTTCATTTTGGGACTTTAAAATTGACAATGATCTGCACAATAGCGATCACTTTCCAATCATTTTAACATATAACTGCAATGACGTTTTACTACCCAGACGACCTGTGCGATATATATTTGAGAAAGCGGATTGGACTCGATATCAGGTGGAATCAAACATTTCCGACAACATGGTTATGATGCCTAGCATAAATGATGCCGTTGAAATGATAACGAACACCTTGATTAAGGCGGCAGATGTGGCTATCCCCAAAACATCGGGTAAAATGCCTAAATTATGGAAGCCTTGGTGGAATGAAGCATGCTCTCAAGCCCATAAATTCCAAAAAAAAGCATGGAACACCTTCAGACGTTATCCCACCACTTCGAATCTGATAGTTTTCAAGCGGGCTAAAGCAGAAGCTCGAAAATTAAGGAGACAGCGACAAAAAGAATCCTGGCAAGAATACGTAAATACAATTGAATGTCGAATATCATCAAAACAGCTATGGGGAAAAATTCGAAAAATTACCGGCAAATATCGTAATCCAAATATATCGTTTTTACTTCAAAATGGACAAGTCGTTTCAGACGTTAAGACAATTGCTGATACCTTGGGAGAATCTTTTTCTAAGGTATCGCATGAGAGCTCTTACCCCCAAGATTTTATTAATTATAAGCGACGTGAAGAACGCAAGACGTTAAACTTTCAACCAGCCGCTCATAAAACTTACAATCGTAAGTTTACCACATTCGAACTGAAAAATGCATTAAGGAAATCACACCCGACTTCACCGGGCCCCGATCATATTCATCTAGACATGTTGACCCATCTCAATGAAGATTCATTACAAAACATTTTACTTCTTTATAATAGAATTTGGACAGAGCAAGATTTTCCGACAACCTGGCACAGAGCTATTATTATTCCAATACCGAAACCTGGGAAGGATCCTCAAGACCCTAATAACTATCGACCCATTGCCTTGACAAGCTGTATCTGCAAAGTCATGGAAAGAATGGTGAATGCTCGGTTGATACATGTCCTTGAGTCTGAAAAACATCTATCGGAGTTTCAAAGCGGATTCCGTTTTGGACGAAGCACCTACGACAATGCCTTAATGCTGGAATCCTCTATCAGAGATACATTCGTCACAAAGAAGCATTTGGTAGCTGTCTTCTTCGATATGGAGAAAGCTTACGATAGGACATGGCGATATGGCATAATGCGTGACTTATACGAGATGGGCTTTCTGGGAAATCTCCCAATATTTATTCAAAACTTTTTATTGACAAGGACCTTTAGCGTTCGCATTAATAATATTTTATCAGATGACTTTTCTCAGGACGAGGGTGTTCCCCAAGGAAGCGTTCTAAGCGTGATACTTTTTATAATTAAAATCAACGGTATTATTAAACAACTTCCTCCATATGTGCACGGAACGCTTTTTGTAGACGATTTCCAAATATTCTGTTCTGGAATCAATGTACCTTTTATTGAAAGACAACTCCAAACGGCTATTAGAATTGTAAGTAAGTGGGCAAACGAAAATGGTTTTGTTTTTTCTTCGCAAAAGACTGTATGTGTACATTTTACTAGAAGACGCGGACTTTTTCCTGATCCAGAACTTTTACTCGACGGAACTATTATTCCAGTAGTTCCAGAAATAAAATTTTTGGGTATTATTTTTGACTCGAAGTTATCTTTTCGTCCTCATATCAAGGTATTGAAACGAAAATGCAACCAATCATTGAATATTTTAAAGGTTTTATGTAACACAACTTGGGGAGCTGATTTTACTTCAATTTTAAAAATTTACAAAGCTGTTGTCCGATCGAAACTCGATTATGGGAGTGTAATATATGGATCTTCTGCTAAGTCTGTTCTTCAAGCCCTGGATACTATTCATCACCAAGGCCTCCGATTATCCCTCGGAGCTTTCCGCACTTCGCCAGTCCAGAGTTTATATATAATGACAGGCGAGCCGGATTTAAGACATCGACGTGAGAAACTTACCCTAAAATACTATTTTAAGATTAAAGCCAACCCTTCTCACCCATTGCATAATAGTGTAACTAACCCTAAATTTGGAAGTCATTACTCATTAAAACCTTCATTCATACCGACACTTGGTTTTAGAGTCCGTACCATAATGAATTCATTAAATGTTGACAATCTGGGAATATTTCCTAGAGAAAACGAACCTCCACCTTGGAATGATAAAAATCTACTTACCATCAATGACTTTTCACATTTTAACAAATCATCAACCCCCGATACCATTTATTTACAATTATTCCATTCCCATAGAAACAAATATTCATCTTTTAAAACAGTTTTTACTGACGGATCTAAGAACGGGACAAATGTTGGAGCCGCGGCCGTTTTTGATAATACAACCATTGCTAGAAAATTGCATGGGTGCTGCAGTGTCTTCACTTCAGAGATGTACGCAATAATTTTAGCCTTAAAAACGATTTCTACACACACTAATAAAAACTGGATCTTGTATACCGACTCTAAAAGCAGTATCGAATCCCTTTTAAACTGTACACATAAAAGTCATTCCTTGGTTTTAAAAGCAATGAATTTGCTCCTTACATTAACAGAAAATGATTTTCGGATATTCTTTTGTTGGATTCCTGGGCATGTGGGAATCCGGGGCAATGAGAAAGCAGATTTGGCAGCCAAAAACGCAACACTGATTATAAACTCCAATGTCCCGATTCACGACATTAATAGTGTTTTAACCCAAGCCATAAATTCATCCTGGCAATCCGCTTGGGATTTGGAAAACCATAACAAACTTCATGATATTCAACCATCTATAAAGGGATTCAGCAAAACAAACTTAAATAGAAGTCATCATGTAAAACTGACAAGGCTCCGAATCGGACATTCCTTTTTTACCCACAGACATTTACTGCTGGGAGAACCAGCTCCTTTATGCTCATCATGCAATAGTATTTTTTCCATAAAGCACATATTGACGGAATGCCGGAACTTTAATCATCATAGACTAAACCGATTTGGTATCTCCCCTATTACCTTAACAGACTTGTTGATGGACCCACATCATAAAAACTTATTTTTATTCCTTACTGACATTGGTTTCGCAAACTTTATTTAGATTTTATAATCGACTGCAACATACACAACTGTACTGAATTTTATTACGTGGCTTTCTGACTCGCTCTAAATAAATACCAGTTATGAACTAGCTATTGTTTGGCGCAGCATGGCCAAATCTGGCCCTTGTGCCATAAAAAACCAACCAACCAACCAACCAACCTAACCAATTTTGGAAACTAACCATTGAATCGAATTAAAGTATTTGAAGAGAATCTGAATTGTGTACTTCAAACGCATGCCTATTTAAATTTCCAAGGTGCTTAAATGGCCTATTACAGTCTTCAAAAATACAGTAATGCATTTCCCGTTCATTATTTAAATTACACAACTGCTCATGCCCAATAAATTCTACCTCTATTTTAAAAAACTTGCCACAAACTGGACACTTTTTGGCCCTTAAGATTTTTTCACAAGTTCTTGTACATGTCATTTTATGCCGTTGAAGATTGTATTTATTGGAAAATACCTTAGAGCATTTCTCGCGTGTTTTTAAATCAGAATTTGGTACATATTTAGTTAATGAATTAGTAAGATGGACATCTATCAATTTTGAGATAGTGAGTTACATTGAAATTCTTTTGAACTAATTGCAGAGGTTAATGGGTTGTCCTTAGTTTTAGGTGATACAGATGAATTGGATGTTACACACTAGACGTAGTTTCCCAATCAGAATTGTTAGATTGTTCAGAAACACAGATATCCGAAATTGAACAAGCATCAGTTGAACAGTCTTCTCTCATGGTATTAGGAACTTGGGTGAGATCTTGCATTTAACCACTATTTTTTTGCACTTTACACTTCTTATGATGAGAAAATGTTTTTCTGGAATTGTAAAACTTAAAATATTTTTCACATTGCCGAGGATATGAAATTTTAACACTAACATTACATGTTTTAAGATGGTTTCTAAAAGTGACCTTTGATTTGTAAATTTTTTGACAACATGCACATTGTCTGGGATATAATTCCTTTTCCATCTCAAGATGTTCAACATTACCCCCACCAGTTCTACAATGCTCAATCAAACCTTTTCTTACATTGCTTATTAACATTGCTATCATTTACCAAACTATCAGATAAGGATGCCTTTACTGAGCAAATAACACTCTAGGTTACGAGAAAATGGAAGGGTGGTAATTGACTGAACAGTCAAAAGAGCAGAAATATTAGTGCTTACAGGAGGAATAGCAGGTTGAAAATTATTCATGTGTGTTAGAAATAAGTTTCGGTAAAGGAGGAAATTCTAGCAAAGAATGGATGTCAGGAACATTAGATTTACTAGAGGGGTAGTAGTGGTAATTGTTGGAGAAGCAAGATTTGGAACAGACTGAATAATCCACTGAACTGAACTGCCTTAAACTGAATCCTACCACTCGTTCAGACTCTAGTTTAAGCCTTAATTTTTCAAGTTCAAAGTCTTGGGCCTACTTTTCTTGCACTCTGATTAATCTTTGCTGTGTCAAAAGGTTGGCTTCTTCTTCCATCCTTGTTGACACAATTGTGTCTAATAAATCCTTCACTAACTCTTCCTCATATGCATCACTGCTTAGAATGCTGTTTTTTAATTCGAGAACTTTCAAGTTCTCGAATTAAAGTTCTTTCAAGTTCTCTGTAGCAGGTAGATTCAGTTCAGATGCTAGACTTAGCAAATCAACCTTCTTGGTCTTTCCCAGAAAAGACATGTTGGCCGATTAATGTAAACAGATCACTAAATTTTTTTAACTTGAACACAACACTTTCACTTTTCTTTGCACACTAGTTCACAGCTCTGACACTATTCTTTTTACACTACTTTGCAAGTAGTAATTCTAATACTTGGTCTGTGAAGTCCCAATCACAGAAATATAAAGAGTACATTGTAAAGCTAGTAAACACTAAGTGTCCTATGATTGATCACTGCTATTTTAAATGTCTTGAAATTAGTTGGATGTCATTATGCAGTCATTTATATAATTGCAACTGCCCAGATAGTTCTAATTTGTATAAGCATGTACATAAAGTGCATTCCACTAATCCTAAAACTAATCTCAATAACAATGACCTTTTTGATGATGCTCCTAGGATTGAAACAGATGGTTTTAAAGAACCCTTAAAATCTACACTTATTGCTAAAGATTTGTACAATCCTCATTCCAAAGCTGGTAAACTAAAAGCATGTCAAAAGTTATGGGATTCCTTATCGCAAAAATTAAATGATCCACGAGTTCAAGAATTCATGCTTGACAATGTATATACAACATTGCAAACATTAGTTGCTGGATGCCGTGGCATTTTAAACTCGGAGACTGATAAAAATTCTAATATTTTTCCTTCTTCAAAAGCGGCTCCAAATCAGGCTATTGAGTGTCAGATTCTATTCAAAACCCGAAAAAAAAACAGAAAGGTGCAATGCTTCACAAGAGTAATAGTGCTAAAAGGTTCTTAGATTCTGAAGATGTTGATTGTTTTGTAAATATGACCCCATGCAAGAAAGCAAAGATAGATTCCTATGAACCATTTACAAAATTAAACAATGAAACTGGTGAGTCTTTTACTAAAAGCATTGGGGTCTACAAATTGTGTCAAACAGCTTTCAAATCTCTGGATCCTTTTATTACTATTAATGAAGAAAGTGCTATTAAATTGAAGTCTAAAGATTTTGTCAGAGGATGGTTATTTGATGTTATCATTGATGCATTTCTTTATGTGATGTGCACAGTTAATCCAGACTTGTTTTAATTGATTCTGCTTTACAAACCTAATAATAAATTGCATGTCATCAATAGATCAATTACTAGCTTGCAATCGTTTAATTTTATCATCAAAATATTTATTTCTGCCTGTTTGCATGGAAAATCATTGGTGTTTAATACTTATTAATAAAGAAAAAAAGATGCATTGATTTTTACGATCCATCAAATAATGATAGTTCTGACAAGTATTGTAAAATTTTAGATAATGTTAAAAATTATTTTGGTTGTACAACTGGGGATTCAAATGGGGATGTGGACTATTAATTTCCCCTTACTCAATCAACTGTGGTGTTTATATGTTATTTTGCCCATCAGATAATATTCAAGTCTAGTGTTTATGTGCCATTTGATACAAATAAATTTCGGGTATACATTTACTGTGTTTTGTTAGGAACAGTGATTCCTTCAAAGGACTCATTTAATAAACCAACTGTAAATAATACTTTCGTAGGTGCTAATTCCTGTAACTTTTCAAAATTTAAGACAATAGATAAAAGTAATGTTTTGACCAAATTACCTAGTCCTGATACTGACAGAATGAATTAGGATCTAGGTTAAGCTTTCCTGCTATTTCTTCGCACATTCTGCAGTTAGCTCCTTTTATAGTTTTCGTAGTCTACTAAGTTTTTCCGCTTCATTTTTTATCATACGTAAATATCTAGTAAAAAAATATTCGTCCAATTTAGCGCGCCCCCAATCCGGCGCCCGGGGCAGATGCCCATCTAGTTACGTCTCTGCATAGATGTGATATAAAAACTATGTCAAATATCAATCACTGAGGATGTATGGATTAGGTGTTTTCATTCATTTGTTTCGTTTTTTCCTTGCCTATGAATGCATAAGACTTATCTGAAACGAATGTCTAATTGGAATGTTTATGTTTTATAATGCAAAAATATTTGAAAGAATGATCTCATTAATTGAATCCCTAGTATGAAATAGAACAAATTAATCATGTTAATAGAAAAATGTTCCCTCATAGTGTGTCTTGAAATTATTTATGCTTGTAAGGTGTGCAGTGACGTGAAAAAGGTTGTATACAATAACACGCACTGTTCCAAGTTATTCTTTTTCAATATTATTATTAAACAGTTCGTAAGAAAAAAGGAAAACTGAACATACACTCAAACTTGTTTTGTGCAGTCTTTTTGTGCGGTATATGAAAATTTCAATCAAATTAGGACATAATTGACGAAGTTATCAATAAAAAAAATTAGTAGGTTTGATCTGCATTTGGTTTTTCGTTTTGTGATATTTCATCACATCACGTATACTGATACTGATTTGCAAGTAAAATGCAGTATTGCGTCAGCCAATTACATTACATATGTATTGAATTATGTAATCGCATTATTTAATTGACGTCCTTCAAAGTGCTTTCATATTCATGGACCATTAAGATAAGATTCATTTCAAAGCGTAAATTGAAGGTAAATTTATTATTTTTTCTATTTAGATATAAATTTTTAGGATTTTTACTTTGATTTATTTTTAGACATAATCCCTGAAAATGAATAAGGGCAAAAACAATGCGAAGAGAAAGGCAATTTCCTTAGAAACTAAGACTATGATTTTAAAACGAATAGCAGACTGTGAAGGATCCACAGCTCTTGGTAAAGAATTTGGATTAGGTGAATCCAAATTCAAGACACAAGGCTGCCAAGCCTCGTGTCTTGATTTCGTTTAAAAAACAATTCCTAGTTATTTCGTAAGGTTTTGAGTTATTTTCTACGTGAGACTTTTTTTATGCGGTCCCTATTCACCGCATAAAAAAATACTTCTTAAATGTGTTGCGAAAAATATATTTTATAGCTACTCTTGAAGTTTTGTGCGATTTTTTTTTTTTTAAATGTGTTTTCTTATGGCGGTTCCTATCCACCGCACAAAAGCAGGTTTGAGTGTATACTTAAACACGATTTTTTAAATAAAAATCACTGATTTAAATCAAGTTGGTCTAAATTCGCATACTCAGGAAAGACATTTTCGTAAATCATGCTCAAATGTTAAATTTTAACACGATGAAAAACTGATAAAATTTGCTCAAGCAAAACGACACAAAAACACATTAGGGAGAATATTATTTTGCAGGAAAATTCAAATAAATATTTCTAATTGTTTGTATAGATAAAATTAATGCATAGATATTTTTAGGGCTGTTGTGACAGATATAGTATTTTATTACGATAAGTAAACTTTTAACGCCTATCCTACTTTCTTTCCTTTTGGCTTGGTGTCAAAGTTTGGAGAATGAGGGTGGCAGCTCAGGTGTGACCTCATCATCTGACCGGTTCAAAATAACGAGGTGTTGTCCTCGGTTCTTTCCCTTCGAGATAGATCTCGAACCGTCGTCAATAGCCTGTCATGTTGCTTCAGTACGACGTTAATTCAACTAATCTACTTTGTTTCCCCAGTTATAACCAAATTAACTCTCAAAGCTTTTTTAAATGGCATGAAATCACTTGCACTTTTTTGTGTATCTTACAATTTATGATTAACAATCTTAGCCCTTTTTTTGAAATAATAACAAGAACAAATATTAAAAATAAACGATGTACTCACAGGATAGTCGTTTTAGTCTCACAATTTCAGGTGTTACTACTATTTATTCAAAAAGCAATACATCTAAAACTTGACACTTAGTGCTTTTCAGTTGTAGAGTACTATATTAAACAATCAAGTTTTTGCAAATTTGATGTGATTTGAACAAGACCGACTTTAAAAATAGGGAAAAATTACAATTTCTGAAAATTTTAATTTTTTTTCTTAAAACATTTTTTAAATTGTAGCACTTACCATTATCTGATTTACCAGATATTCTAATAAATTTTTGCTTTAAATATAAAAGCAAAAAAGTGGTTTCAACAAAGAATCAAGTGACCAGATCTGTTCTTGGAGCTTGAGTGGAATGCTAAATTACATGACATTTGTGCAATGAAATTTGAAAGTAATTTCGTCGGTTTGAAAAGGATATTCGTATCGAGTTAGTTATGCATAATTGCGACTTTTTCTGTGGAACTGGACAAATTTAAACACAAAACGACTCAAATTTAGATGTATTAAACAAATATGTATGTGGTAGCTCATATATTCAAATAATGAAACAACTTTGATACTCTTATAAAGGTCGCATGTCCCGAGGTATTTTTTTTTACATTTTAACTGTTATTCCACTTAATCACGTATAAGTAAATAATAAATAAAACCAGGGCCGTTCTGAGATATTAGCTGCCTTCGAGCAAATATCAGACTGCTCCCTTCTCTAAATCATTTGATTTTCTCAAAGAACTGCTTTCATTAAGCACATCTCAATGATTTTTTCGACTGCTTACGAAACCGATTTCCACTCATAACTAGATTTTTCTAACGATTTAAATTAAGTATATTTCATTAGATCTGCGGAACAGTTTATTTATGACTGATGAAAGACAAGGACAATATGCTGTAATTAAAAATAAATCACTTTTTGAATGCGGTCATCAAATTATAATTGCTTTTATTTTTCTTGTATAAATTATTCGCTTTCGAGCAAAACCCTTTTAATCTTTACACACAAAATCAAGTTTGAATATCTTCTAGTTATTTTAGCTAAAGATCTCTTGACAATGCATGCCTTTTGATGAGTTAGAAATACTGATTCAGTTCAGAAGAATCAATTTCAAGCGACATGTGATAAGCAGAAGAAAGTTGAAAAGCATCAAAATGTACAAGCGGATGGACGCAGCAAGAATCCTAATGTTAAAAACTTAAACGAATTCTCGAAGATTCGCACATGCGCATTAGATCCGTAGTGGTAGGGAAAAGATTGAAATCTTTTTTGAAAGTAGACACTTCACTTCTCGAGCAACATTTATCCCCTCTGTCAACATTTCAGCAACAAGTGCAAACACACTTAACACACACTCACACCTCATGCATATACAGAGATCCTTATATGTAAAATAAAAATTTTAAACATTTTGATAGGATATTAATCTTTTAATTGTGTTAACACTAGAAAGTTGTCATATACTTAGATAGATGGCATCCGTGGTGGATAAAAATCTTTGCACCCTGAATTTTGATCTTTTCTGATCTCTTATATGCCTGTATCAAAATCTTTGTATCAACTGCATTATTAATTCTAAATGCCATATAAGGAGTGCAAATTCCCATAGCAACAGAATGAAATATCCCAACTAAGTTGTTGCTTCCCTGTCACTTCTTTGTATAAAATCCAAGTATTTACCACAGACATATCTAAAATATTATAAAAGTATACACATTCACCAATAAATTGGTAGTAAATAAGTATCATTTGGCCTACAATGTCCACACCATACTTTATCTAGTTATCATTGGATATATCTGATGTACCCAAGTCCACAACTTTGTGGTTTATTCGTAGATAAATGAGGTTGAGATCTAGTTTTAGCTTATCAGCAAAGCTACTGTCACCATTTCCAGTATCTATTTCATCCAATCTTAGAAATTCTTTCAAAATATCTTCCTAAATGAGACCTCATCTTCAAGCCATCTTTGTTCTTTATCAGAATAGAAAGTGGCATCATATTCCTTAATGGGTCACTTAAGGTGTCATGCTTGGAAACATTTAGAGAGAATTACTGGTCAGCTGACAGTCTGTCACCAAAACAGTGTCTATAGCTGGGGAGAGGAGCAACACATGGAAACAAAATGTAAAGGGGAAAACAAGGTGAAACTTCTTTGAATGTGATTGACAGGGAAAATTTCACAGTATTCCAAAATATCATCTTTCTAGGTATAGCGTAAAATATCCCTGGTTCTATTTTCAGCCAGGCCAGAATGATTAAATACACAATAAGTATTGACCAAACAATTAGTCATAAAATAGCATATTCAACTCAATGGTAAGGAAGTTATAAGTGGCACACAGTGTGAGGGCCCTATACGTCTTTCTCATGTTAAAAGAAATAGCATGTTTAATATAATTATTTTATAAAACAAAATATGCTTAGGAGGAAACATACCCAATTTTTTAATAAAATTTACGAATTATTCTTTCCTGTATTACTCTAACCTACTTTATTTTCAACACGTTATGTGCCAAATAAGTTCAATTTAGCTTAGGGGCTGTCGTGGCTCAGTGGGTTTGCTTACCTGCAAGCGGTAGACGGCACAGATTCGATTCCTGTGACTACCATGAATGTATTTCTCTTTTTTTGTATAAAACTTTCCTTGTGTATTATTACATTCAGTTGACACAAAAAGTTATGTGATCTTATTTGAATTGTAGTCTCTTTTTGATGTGCACTCTTTATATTTGCAGGTTCCTCGTTCATCAGATTTGTGACTGATTTGGGGTTTGTGATGCAATGTGTTTATGTAATTTCTATGTTCAAAATGTTTGCTTCAATATGGTTTTGTTTTTATTTCTTGAGGCAGGTGTTATTCTGATAACAGTTTATATAAGTTATTGCAAAACAGTTACCGACTATATTGAAACATTAATAGAAAATGACTGGTGTTTTTCCAAAGGAGTGAAAACTTGAACAAATCAAGTATATTTATCATAAAATAACAGTTTGCCCTTCTGTCTGTTTACAAATTTGCTGTTATTTTTGTAGCTGTTAAATTAAGTGTTATTTTAGCAACTGTAATCAAAAATATTACCAGTTGTCACCAAATTAATTTTTTAAATGACCAAACTTTTACAAAAATAAATAGTTCCTTTAATTTTTGAAAAATTAAATTTTTTACAGATATCAAGAAAATAAGAGTAGAAGTTTCTAGATTAAAAAAAAATCATTTAATGGTCATTAATTAAGTTTTGCCATGTAAAATTTTCTCCTTGAGTTTTGGAATAATTTTTAAACAATCTTATTAAAGAAAAATAAATTTGTGCATAGTATGATTGAATTACTTTATATTTCAAGTTACACTGTATATTTGATTGAAAATAAAGTTTTTATATACCAATTCTTTCTTTTTTTCTTGTATAAATGAATTGAAGTATTCACTGTAACTAACATTTGTTTTTGTTTATCTTCATGTGTTTATGTACATAAACATCTAGTCCATGTCAGTCTCAAAACAATCTTCTGAAAATATTAAATGTTGCTGCTTACAATTTGCATTAAAAGATTTATCTTGATACATTTAGTATACTCAATTTCATAATTGTTCAAGTTTACTCATGCTGTCTGTCTATGGTATACGTAAGTATTGTTAAAATCAAGAGTTATTAACTTCAAGTAATTTTTCTGGATTGAACTGTTTTGAAATGTATTTTAAATAGAATTTTGGTTTACTGAACTAATTACTTATTTATGGAATATGACAGAACAAGTGATTGCTTGGATAGAGGTGATTGAGATTTGGATTTTCTTGCAGTTGGTATTAATTGGCGTATGTAAAGATGAAAATCCAAATATTTCCATTCTGTGTTCGGAGAAAGCCTACTTGTGTACGACATCAACAGAGGTCCCTCGATTTATCAATGACACTTTATCATACAGTATCAATGTTTTCTTGCGAAAATGCAACCAATCATTGAATATTTTAAAGGTTTTATGTAACACAACTTGGGGAGCTGATTTTATTTCAATTTTAAAAATTTACAAAGCTGTTGTCCGATCGAAACTCGATTATGGGAGTGTAATATATGGATCTTCTGCTAAGTCTGTTCTTCAAGCCCTGGATACTATTCATCACCAAGGCCTCCGATTATCCCTCGGAGCTTTCCGCACTTCGCCAGTCCAGAGTTTATATATAATGACAGGCGAGCCGGATTTAAGACATCGACGTGAGAAACTTACTCTAAAATACTATTTTAAGATTAAAGCCAACCCTTCTCACCCATTGCATAATAGTGTAACTAACCCTAAATTTGGAAGTCATTACTCATTAAAACCTTCATTCATACCGTCACTTGGTTTTAGAGTCCGTACCATAATGAATTCATTAAATGTTGACAATCTGGGAATATTTCCTAGAGAAAACGAACCTCCACCTTGGAATGATAAAAATCTACTTACCATCAATGACTTTTCACATTTTAACAAATCATCAACCCCCGATACCATTTATTTTCAATTATTCCATTCCCATAGAAACAAATATTCATCTTTTAAAACAGTTTTTACTGACGGATCTAAGAACGGGACAAATGTTGGAGCCGCGGCCATTTTTGATAATACAACCATTGCTAGAAAATTGCATGGGTGCTGCAGTGTCTTCACTTCAGAGATCTACGCAATAATTTTAGCCTTAAAAACGATTTCTACACACACTAATAAAAACTGGATCTTGTATACCGACTCTAAAAGCAGTATCGAATCCCTATTAAACTGTACACATAAAAGTCATTCCTTGGTTTTAAAAGCAATGAATTTGCTCCTAACATTAACAGAAAATGATTTTCGGATATACTTTTGTTGGATTCCCGGGCATGTGGGAATCCGGGGCAATGAGAAAGCGGATTTGGCAGCCAAAAACGCAACATTGATTATAAACTCCAATGTCCCGATTCACGACATTAATAGTGTTTTAACCCAAGCCATAAATTCATCCTGGCAATCCGCTTGGGATTTGGAAAACCACAACAAACTTCATGATATTCAACCATCTATAAAGGGATTCAGCAAAACAAACTTAAATAGAAATCATCACGTAAAACTGACAAGGCTCCGAATTGGACATTCCTTTTTTACCCACAGACATTTACTGCTGGGAGAACCAGCTCCTCTCTTTATGCTCATCATGCAATAGTATTTTTTCCATAAAGCACATATTGACGGAATGCCGGAATTTTAATCATCATAGACTAAACCGATTTGGTATCTCCCCTATTACCTTAACAGACTTGTTGATGGACCCACATCATAAAAACTTATTTTTATTCCTTACTGACATTGGTTTCGTAAACTTTATTTAGATTTTATAATCGACTGCAACATACACAACTGTACTGAATTTTATTACGTGGCTTTCTGACTCGCTCTAAATAAATACCAGTTATGAACTAGCTATTGTTTGGCGCAGCATGGCCAAATCTGGCCCTTGTGCCATAAAAAACCAACCAACCAACCAATGTTTTCTTGGGAACTTGCTGTAAGAGGTCAGCCAAGCTTTTTCATATCTTGCAGAGAACAGTGTTTTGAAATTTTTTGTTACGTCGTGTTTGCTTTGAAGGCACGTGATGGAAACCTCAGAGAGGAAATTTTATAATTTTCTTGGAGTCTCCATCATAGACAATGCATTTTGATAAAATGTTTTAACTGCTGAAGCTTTAAACTCGCCATCCAGAATCATCAGCTTCCTAAATAAATGACAATCCAGCTTTAGAGGAAAATGGTCCAAAGAAATCATGTGGTCGAAAGAGACTGAATTTGCAGCCTGCCAGTCATTTGGCCGATGTCATATTCCATAAATGTCATTAATTCAGTAAACAAAATGAAATTGAAAATGTTTTATTTAAAAGTTGTTCCAAAACAAAATGGTGTCCTTACATAAACATCCTGAATAACTGAGGAAATAGATACTTACCAAACTAAAAATTGGTTTTCAAAGTCATAAAATTTTCTGTCAGATTTGCATTCAAAGCTAATCTACACTGCTGGCCACCGTAAATGCAACACCATGAAGGAAGCATGCAAATAATATGAAATTTACAACATGCATTAGCGGAGATGAGATATGCAAATGATTAGAATTTCAGCGCAGACGCACATCACGCGCGCCTGTGGCGCCACTTCAAAGCACTATTTAAGGCTTGGAGATTTCGACGATTTCAAATACGGCAATTGTGTTTTTCTTGTGGTTTTTTCAAAAAACCGATCAATTATGCCTCGTAGAAAACAGCGATCATCTTAAGCTCCTTAGACCCAAACTAAGCAAATTTATCCTTTTTATGTCATGGGCTTATGTACACGGTTGGTGCTTCAGCCCCTAGATCCGTAAAAGCAAAGATATCCTCTCTTTTTTTAATTCATGGCTGCACTTAGGGGTCTATGTGAGCTTAAGCCCCTTAGATTGTATTTTCTTTAACAAATATTTGTCGAACAATACCTGTAAAGTCATTTCTGTTCTCAAAACAACTGAGATGTAATAATTTTAATACTCTATGTTTAAGTTCCTTAATTTATTGTCTTTGTAATCAAATATGTAAGTATAAAACAGCGCTCCAAAAGCAACGGTAAAATGAAAAACAAATTTCAATAAATAAATTTTTGAATACTTGTTAATATTATTAATTGTAATAACAATCTGTGAACACGACTATTATAATATTATTCCTGCACTCAGATCTGACGAAATGCGTTATTTTCCATGCCTACAATAATCCCTTACTTTAAAGAAGGTATAAAAAGAATTAAGAAAACCTTTTTCAAAATAAATCTAAATCTTCAAAGGCCATAAAAATAAATTTTCTATTTTGGACCCATTCCGAAAATAATTCCTGACTACGCTTTTGATTTATTAGATGTGAACTGAGAAGTAAAAAGCATCACAAAAATGAAGCAATTTATATAAGTTTAAAAGGATTGACACACATACAAGGAGAGATACTATGAAGACTATTATAGTAAAAATACGCTTTTAAATACTCCTTTTATTCAGTACCTGTGTGACTGGGACTTATGCTGAACTTTACGTTTATTTTCTCTACACTGCTTGTTATTTGCCGAATATTTGGAATCTTTGTGCTTGCCTTGTCTTTATCCTAGGCGTTGCTTTGCATTGTGAAGCTGTTTTGTTGTTCCTGCTGTTTGGAGTTAGTTTTTAATGTCTTCAAGAGTGTACAATCACTTGTTTTACCGTTATACTACATAAATACTGGCGTTATCCGCCATTTTTTGGCCAGCGTGAGACGCCCCTTTATCTTTCTGGCGGCCCTGCCGTCAGTATACTCCCCTTTTTGAGTAGCGTCCCAGCCAGTTTCCGGCAATCCCCGTCATCTGACCGTCGCAGCTGTCCATCCTCGCTGCACTGAGCACGCTGTGCATCACGTGCCGGCCCGGGTTTCTTCCTTTATTGGATTTGTGGCCCTCCGGCGTTTTGTTCACCAGTTTCTTACCGCTGCTCGGTGTGTCTCCCGCTTGTTCCTGGCTGCTCTGCTTCCTTGCTGGCATCTGTGTGTTTTGTGTTTCCTGTGTGTTCCGGGCTGACCTGCTGAACTTTTTCGATGTGTTTTTACGTAAGTCGACTGTAAAATCCTTTTTGCCCTTCTTATCTTTTGTACTTACACCCCGCTGTGATTTATGTGTCTGGTTCCCCTGGATTTGTTTTAATTGTACATACTCCTTTTAATTGATTGACTATTTCCTTTCGATACCTGTTTTTACCTTTTACATTATTATACTGTACATAGTGTTTGTATATAGTGTTTTACTGATTAACGTTTTATCTTTCTATAGGCCTGCTCCTTTGGTAGAAGCATGGCCGCCGACAACCCCCTAAAGTCTTGTTGCCCTGGGTTAGACTCCCTGGTCCTGAGCTTCACCGATGAAGAACTCAGGCAACCTAATATCAAATCTTATAGGGAGACAGTCTTGGAACTCACTAATCTTTGTAACGATAAGCGCTCCAGCAAGGTTTCCACCTTAGCCTTTCAAGCCAGCCTAAGCTCTATTTTTAAAACTATTACTGACCTTGTGGTCGAAATGTCCACTAAGGGATCTACCCCCACTGCTTTTAGAAACGAGAGACGTGCCTCGGCCTCCGTCTCCCCCTCTGTTGACAGACCCTCCATCCCTCGTACCACTGAACTGGAAAAAAGTATCCTTGAAAAAAAAATTAATTCACTCCTTGGAAGACAAATTTATTGCCGAAACTACCGAGCTGAATAAAATTATAAAACAAAACAATTTAGATATTCTCTCACTCAAAACCACCATTAAAGATTTAGAAGTTGATTCAGAATACCATAGGGGAATTTCTGATGAAAAGGCAAAAACAATAACACTGTTAACGGAAACCTTTACTGCTATGACTGATAAAACCCATGAAATCTTGAAAGAAATCAAGGACACTCCAGCCGTGGCCCCTCTTCCCGCTCCAACATACGCTAACATTGCTTCTAGGCCTCCTGTCGGTCCTGCTGGTCCCTCTGGCCTTAGACCACCCCCCAAGAATTTTGTCATTTTAATTAAACCAAAGAACGAGGCCGAATCCAGCCTTACTAGGTCCAGGGTCCAGTCGGCCCTCGGTGATTCCAACTTAAAAATTAAAAACATCAGAGGTATAGATGGAGGGGGAGTCGCTGTTGAGGTCGATTCGACTGAACAGCTGTCTTCCCTCGAGACCTGCCTCCAAAATAAAGAGGACTTTTCCCGGAGCCACGATATCGCTCGACCATCCAGGCGGAAGCCCAGATTAATCCTCCTGAACATAGATAAATCCATCAAGGAGGAGGACATCATACCGGGACTCCTCCAGAAAAATGATAACTTAGATAAAGAGGATTCCCTAAACATTGAATTCAAAATTGAATCCACTCGGGGCAACCACTGGGTGGTCACCATTAACCCTTCACTATACCATCCCATCATGGACATTGGATATTTGTATCTGGGTTGGCAGCGGGTGAGAGTTGACGAGTTTCGAAGTGTACGTCAGTGCACCGGATGTGGCCAATTCGGCCACCCAAAATCCAGGTGCACCAACCCGCCAGTATGTTTGATCTGCGGGGAACAACATGACTTAAATAAATGTATTAATTACGTCGCTTCCAATACCAAGTTTAGAACTAGGCATAACACTGGATATGACTGTAGGGACAAGAAGTGCCCTAACTTGAAAAGGCAACAAAATCTCATGGCCGCTAACACAGATTATGGTGCAGAGTGATGCACAAAATTAAAATACTCCAAATTAATGTTAATCACTCCCTCTCGGCCCACAGCCTTGCCCTGGTCACTGCCACCGAACTAAATTACGATTATATATGTATCCAAGACCCCTACAGAACTAACAATAAAATTCTTTCTCCCCCTCACCATAATTCGTAAATCACCTCAATATCTAATAACTGTTGTATTGTCTCCTTAAATAAACTCAATAAATTAACTCTAAAATTCAAATATGATAATACTGTGTTTGCGGAGGTCCTTTTCGATGCTGGCCCACTAGTCCTCGGCTGCTTCTATTTCCCTCCTCACGATAACATCGACCATCTTTTTGAGGAGGTTGACCATCTGGACTTTTCCAATAATAGACTCCTCATAGTGGGGGACTTCAATTCGAGGTCCCCCATATGGGGCTACAGCTTCGAAGACCTTAGAGGCCGGCGCGTGTTGGACTTCTGCAGCACCCATGGCTTCAACATTCTCAATATCCCGGAGCTCGGGCCGACCTTTTTGTCCCATTCGGGTCAGGGTTGGCCCGACCTCTCACTCTCTTCCTACAACCTAACCGATTCAATTAACAACTGGCAAATACTAGATACCGATTCCTGCAGTGACCACGGGTATGTGTCTGTGGTCATGGATTCTAATTCAATAGCCTCCTCTGGGTTCTTCCTCAGGACAAAGTTTGGCCTGGGGAGGTTCCCGGCTAAATTCCGCTCCTTATATAAACACCTCAACTCCTTAGCTCATTCCATATCCTCCACTAGTGATATCGACAATTACTTCCATACTTTAACCACCGATGTTCAGAAAATAGCCTTCTCTACCCTTAAGAAAACCCCTAAAAATAAAAAAATCAAAGATTCACTGGTGGACTTCAACCCTATCCTCCTCGCGCAACAGGACCACTGCTCTATATAAAAAAACTTAAATCCCTCAAAACTAATTCTGATTCTACCCCCGATGAGATCCGGGCCGCTGATAAAACTTATAAATTTAATAGAGCTCAATATAAACAAAAACTAACAGATGCTAGAACTAACTCTTGGAAATCCGCTTGCACTAATATAACTGATAATTACGGAAATATTTTTAAATTCGCATTTCGAAATTCTAAAATCAATCCCAATACTAACCTTTTTTCCCCAATAACCCTAATATGACTTACCCTGATAAAATTAATACCCTAATGACTCACTTTTTCGGCAACTCCATCCCAACACCTGATTATTCCCTTTCAAACATTCCGGTTACACCCAATCATTTCAACTCTAACATTAACCTCTCCCTTAAAGAACTAGGATTAACCTTTTCCAACTTAAAATCTGGTAAGGCACCTGGCCCTGATCTCATCGATTATAAAATCTGGACCCACATCTTCTCAAAGCACCCATCATTATTACTTTACCCAATAGAAAAGATACTTCAGTTCAGCCATTTCCCAAGGTGCCTCAGGAGTGGTGGGGTCCGCTTCATAGGTAAGCCTGGAAGGGACCCCTCCTCCTGTGGCGCATACAGACCGATTTGTTTGTTACCCACACTCGGCAAAGTTATTGAGAGGGTCTTCACCAGGAGACTTGTCTCCTGGTTGGAGACCCATAACATTATCCACCCCCTGCAGTTCGGTTTTAGAGAGCAGCAGTTCTGCGAGGAGGCCGTCGTAACAATAGTCGACAAACTTAAACAATATTCTGGTTTGCACCACTCTGCCCTCACTGCCATCGACATCAACTCCGCCTTCGACAACATGAACTGGCACTTGCTGGGGAATGCCTTAACACTAATGAACTTACCAACTTACTATACCGGTTTTATAAATACTTACCTCCAGGACCGAACAATAACTTATACAGATACTAACCCAACTATATCCCGCATATTAACTAAAGGTTGTCCCCAAGGTTCGGTCCTGGCCCCTACTCTTTGGAATATTTATTTTAATACTGTACTAACACTTAATTCCCCCGATCTCTACGTCCAGGCCTTCGCGGATGATCTCGTGATTATTACCACGGGATCTACGCGAAGAGTCCTGGAATCAAATACTAATTCTGCCCTTGATTCAATACTAAACAAAATAGACGACTTAAAACTTTCCATCTCCCTAGACAAGTGCCAATCCACAATATTTTCTAAAAATACTAAATTAAAACGAAACCCGATTTTTAAGATTAAAAACAAAACCATAAAAATTACGGACTCCCTTAAATTCTTAGGAATACATATAGATAGCTGGCTCACGTGGAGTAAACACATTCTGTCACTCGTGGGGAGATGCCACGATATAGGTGGCACTCTCTCCAGGGTGACGGCCGGGGCGTCAGGCCCCGTCTCCTAAAAATATGGTATTTAACAGTGATAGAGAAAATAATCACATATGGAGCCGGGGTCTGGGGTGGAAACTTAAATAAAGCACAAATCGATAGGCTCAAATCTATCCAACGACCATTCCTTTTAAAAATCTCTAGAGCCTATCGAACCACCCCTACAAACGCCCTAAATGCTATTACCGGTATTCCCCCCCTCCACGTGACCCTGCTGAAACTCAATAAAATTTTTGTCTCCTGGAAAAGGCGGTCCCCTGACCCACTCCAACTGGGGCTGTCGACCTCAAATCTAGATAATAACATTAAAATAGTTCCAATCTCCCCCGATCAATTAATTCTCGATTTTCCTTCCTCAATTCCTAACCCTGATCTCGAGGTGTACACCGATGGCAATATCGGGGCCTCGGTGTGCATCTTCAACAATAGCAGTCTTTCTACCGTACTTTGCTATCAGCTTAACCCCTACAACACCGTATTTCAATCTGAACTAACCGCAATATATAAAGCCCTCCTCTGGTCATCCAACTCTAACAAAAAAATTAATATATACACCGACAGCCTCAGCTCAATTCAAGCCCTAAAATCCTCTAAAATTAAATCAAAATACATCAATTCCATTAAATCCTTTATCAGTAACGAATCTAATTTCGGTCTGAGTTGGGTCAGGGCCCACAACGATCTCTTTGGCAATGAGGTAGCGGACCATTTTGCCAAGTTAGGGACCGTCGCCGGTGAGCCGCTGGATATTCCAGCCCCAAAGTCCCATGTCAAAAAATTTTTTGAAAAAGATCTGATTAATAACTGGCAAATATATTCCCACAAGGGACTTAGACCAAGAGAATATCTCCCCTTGGTCTCTACAAAGCGCCTCATCGGTGACAAATACACTATCTGGTTTCTGACAGGCCATGGCCCCTTTGTCGCCTACCTACACCGCTTTAAAATTAAGAATTCTGATCTATGCACTTGCGGTGGGGTGGGTGACGCTGATCACTACCTCTTCATCAACTGCCTCCTGGCACCTGACTAAACCCACTACTATTAATAAACCCCAATGGATTGCGAGTGTCCTCAACAACCCTATATCCCTATACAGGGTCAGGAGGTGCGTGGGCTTCGCTGGGGAGGTAGCCAATGCCTAGTTCTCCTCTCGCCCCTGCCTCCCTGATGTTTCAATTAGGTTTTTCTTTTTTAACTTATAAATTTTAATTTCCCCGTTTTTTAATGTTTTAATCGAATCCAAAACCATCGCTTCTTTTAATTGGTTTTATTGATATTTTAACTTAACTCTTTTAAATTCTTCATTTTTAATTCACCCTCATATTTCAACATTATTCATTATATATCTTGCTCCCGGGGGTCCTCTCGTTGGTGTGCCCTGTGTTGTGAATCCTGGACCTGCCTGACGACATCTACTTTAAATTCTTAATCTCTTTTCCCCTTTTATTCAGAGTTCAAGTTTTCCTGGTGAACCCTCTTGCTGGGGCGCTGACTGGTTCCGAGACCTCACCTAGCTGCTTTTATATTAAAATTTTAATAAATTTATTTTAATTGTGTTCTTATTTTTTATCCTACAGCAGATTTTAACACTAGATCCTGCCAACCAAGGACTTTGGTCTTCGGAGGTGACCTAAATTCTGGCATTATGCCCTTGGTCCTAACCTCATTTTTACTGTCCAATTACTGTCATTTTTACCATCTTTTAAATTTTATCTTACCCTAAATGACTTATAAGTGATTACTCGACTCGAATACAGTTTCAAGACTTTTAAATTATCTGACTTTTCACCCATTCTAATTAATGTTTTAAATTTTAAAAATTGTTTTTCTGGACTTCTCCCCACATATATAGGGCGCGAACTAATATGGTGAGTTGCGGGCGTATCTCTACTCCCGCACTCCCATTTTTATATATCTAACGTTAATGTAAACATAGTGACATCGGAACCAGCACACCACAACGGGTGTATTTTTAAAATTTTGTTGCCCCTATGCTCATTTTAACATGAACTACCCTATGTAATTTTAAGAATTTTTCTAAGTCCAAACTGTGTCCTGAGCACACCACAACGAGAAATTATTAAAAAGAAGAGAAAGAAAAGGAGGAAAAGATGAAAATTAAAGGACGGAAGGCCAAGAGAAAGATTGAAGGAAAGAGAAAAGGTACTAACCTCCACTTATCCCTCGTCCATCCGGTCCGCATGCGACTTCGTCGGCAGTTCACCTACCCCGAGGACTCCAGACACCATCCTCCGCATAAAGAACTCTTTATCCTTCTGCCCTATTGGCAGACTTTTTTAATGTGTGTGCGTTCGTTCAACAAAATTTTATGTTTGGCCCCTGAGCGGCCCATTGTGCTGTATTTTACTCCTTTTATGTGTTTTTAATAAACGTTCGACCGCGCACGCCCACACTGGAGGTAAGTACGCTCCCGTCCGTCTGGACGGGTGGCCCGGTCCCTCCATTTCGTGCTGGTGGAAGTCATACTCCAAGCCGATAGGCGAGCTGAGGGAGCGCGGGTCTCAAATATATAAGTCTGGGTTAAATATGTCTATAATATACATAGCGTAGGGTTGCTGAAAAGAATGCTGAAATACTCGAACAAATGTGATGAAAAAATAAACTATTACCTCGCGAGATTAGCCAGAGCAGGAATCCTAATGTAATAAAACTCTTCGTAATAAAACAAAGTAGAAAAACACAGATGAAGACTATCTAAAACGGATCATATATCAAAGTAAAACTATTAAGAAAATATCTTTGAAATAGCCTGAAATCTAGTCTATCTTTGAATAACCTGAAAAAAATAACCGCTCTGTACCGTGTCCAAACTGAAAAGAACAATGCAGGACGCCGGCAAGGTTGCCATAACCAGGGGAAAATTCGAGAAAAAAAAATGGGTTACCATCAGCCGGCATGAGTCGCTTATAACTACGCGCGGCGAAGACTGCAGCTGTACCTTAAATGTTAAACTTATGCATGCCGAGATTTTCCGGACCGGTGGCATTTCAGGACAATGTTACCCGCTCTCGACCATTTTGGGTGCACGATTTCGCGAGAAAGGCCTTGGCGTGTTAAATTGGAGTAGAGCGATAAATGATTAAAATATGGGTACCATACAAGACGATATCTCAGTGCACCGTGTAACGAGTGTGAAAATCGATTCTTTAAGAATTCGAATCTTTTGAAAGATTGTTCGTGATATTAGCCAGTGTGTCCATCTTTCGGTAGGAAGGGAAAAGAAAAATAAAATCCCAGATAATTAATTTTCAATGAGGCTGACTTCTATATAAATGTATTTTGGGTGTAATAGGTATTTGGGGACGCTTGCTTCTGTTTCTGAAATCTAACAATTTTTTAATAATTCAATTTTATTTGTATTGATACGTTAAAGTTTTTTTTTGCATTTGATAAAGAAAAACTAAGTTTTCTGATTTTGTTAACTTAGCTCATTTATCAATAACCAATTGAGTAGCTCCAGTGTAACGTTTTTCAACTACCTACCTAACTAGTTCATTTATAATTTTTTTCGTGTTGCTTATAATGAATTGTGTTCATAAAATCTGAAAATGTGTTCCTAAAAAAAGGACACCCCCACGTGATGGTTTGAATGGGACAGTAGCGTTTTTTATCATGTTTCCCAACTTTCCACTAAAAATGTGGATTTTTTGGTCAGTTTTAATAAAAACTATCTTTAATATTGGTTAGTCATAATAAGCAATAATCGTTTTCATTATCAGGCAAACAAATTACCTGAATATCATAGATCACAATTCCTGTATGTGAACCGGTGGCTTTGTTATTCAATGCGATGTTTTAAATTTCATTTCTTTAATTCTTTAGTCATTTTTAAAGCTTTGGCGAAACTTCAGTTTTAATGACGATCTCCTGAAAGAATTTATCGTCTGACTTTTTCATGAATACAAAATAACCCCAGTACCGTTTTTTCCATCCCGATGTGATTTTTGTTTCAAGGAATATGGTCTACAATGGCATTTAATACTTAACGAAATCGGAAAGCTAATGATTTTTAATTTCTTTTGTCCCAAATTATACTTTATCCACAGAAGAATGTTTTTGTAAACTTTTATGACTGCAAGCATTTTAAAAAGTATATTTTTCGAATGTTTTTACTAATTAAAGTTTGAAAATTTTCCCACTTCTATCGCTCGCTTACTCCATAAAGACTTTAATTCCAAAATTTTTATCAACCAAACCTTTTAGTGTTAGCTGTTTTGAGGGACAGTCTCATCCTCTTACGAAATATTTTGATAGGGAACGATAGAGGTCTGTAGAATAGAGAAAAGAAATTTTTTAGTTTTAGAGATTTCTAAAGAGTAACCGAGTTCTGATTATATAGAAATACATTTCTATAGAATTATATTAAGACTTCTATAGAATCATAGGCGAACCCAAGGGGTAGGGGCTTAAGTCCCCGCCCCAGACCCGATAAAGCAAGTATCCCTTGGGGACCCGAAAAATGTCATTTTAATTCATGAGCCCGCCTTGGGGGAGCTAAAGGGGTGACAGGTTTAAGCTTCCTAGACCCGAAAAAATAAATGTGTCCTTTTTAATTTATGAATATGACTACGGGGGCTTAAGCGCCTTAGACTTGCAATAAGCAAATATATCCTTTTTACTTCATGAGTGAAGGGCTAGGGAACTAAAGCCCCTAGAAAAAGTAAATACATCCTTTCTTTAATGCATGGGTGCACTACGGGGGCTTAAGCTCCTTAGACCCAAACTAAGCAAATTTATCCTTTTTATGTCATGGGCTTATGTACACGGTTGGTGCTTCAGCCCCTAGATCCGTAAAAGCAAAGATATCCTCTCTTTTTTTAATTCATGGCTGCACTTAGGGGTCTATGTGAGCTTAAGCCCCTTAGATTGTATTTTCTTTAACAAATATTTGTCGAACAATACCTGTAAAGTCATTTCTGTTCTCAAAACAACTGAGATGTAATAATTTTAATACTCTATGTTTAAGTTCCTTAATTTATTGTCTTTGTAATCAAATATGTAAGTATAAAACAGCGCTCCAAAAGCAACGGTAAAATGAAAAACAAATTTCAATAAATAAATTTTTGAATACTTGTTAATATTATTAATTGTAATAACAATCTGTGAACACGACTATTATAATATTATTCCTGCACTCAGATCTGACGAAATGCGTTATTTTCCATGCCTACAATAATCCCTTACTTTAAAGAAGGTATAAAAAGAATTAAGAAAACCTTTTTCAAAATAAATCTAAATCTTCAAAGGCCATAAAAATAAATTTTCTATTTTGGACCCATTCCGAAAATAATTCCTGACTACGCTTTTGATTTATTAGATGTGAACTGAGAAGTAAAAAGCATCACAAAAATGAAGCAATTTATATAAGTTTAAAAGGATTGACACACATACAAGGAGAGATACTATGAAGACTATTATAGTAAAAATACGCTTTTAAATACTCCTTTTATTCAGTACCTGTGTGACTGGGACTTATGCTGAACTTTACGTTTATTTTCTCTACACTGCTTGTTATTTGCCGAATATTTGGAATCTTTGTGCTTGCCTTGTCTTTATCCTAGGCGTTGCTTTGCATTGTGAAGCTGTTTTGTTGTTCCTGCTGTTTGGAGTTAGTTTTTAATGTCTTCAAGAGTGTACAATCACTTGTTTTACCGTTATACTACATAAATACTGGCGTTATCCGCCATTTTTTGGCCAGCGTGAGACGCCCCTTTATCTTTCTGGCGGCCCTGCCGTCAGTATACTCCCCTTTTTGAGTAGCGTCCCAGCCAGTTTCCGGCAATCCCCGTCATCTGACCGTCGCAGCTGTCCATCCTCGCTGCACTGAGCACGCTGTGCATCACGTGCCGGCCCGGGTTTCTTCCTTTATTGGATTTGTGGCCCTCCGGCGTTTTGTTCACCAGTTTCTTACCGCTGCTCGGTGTGTCTCCCGCTTGTTCCTGGCTGCTCTGCTTCCTTGCTGGCATCTGTGTGTTTTGTGTTTCCTGTGTGTTCCGGGCTGACCTGCTGAACTTTTTCGATGTGTTTTTACGTAAGTCGACTGTAAAATCCTTTTTGCCCTTCTTATCTTTTGTACTTACACCCCGCTGTGATTTATGTGTCTGGTTCCCCTGGATTTGTTTTAATTGTACATACTCCTTTTAATTGATTGACTATTTCCTTTCGATACCTGTTTTTACCTTTTACATTATTATACTGTACATAGTGTTTGTATATAGTGTTTTACTGATTAACGTTTTATCTTTCTATAGGCCTGCTCCTTTGGTAGAAGCATGGCCGCCGACAACCCCCTAAAGTCTTGTTGCCCTGGGTTAGACTCCCTGGTCCTGAGCTTCACCGATGAAGAACTCAGGCAACCTAATATCAAATCTTATAGGGAGACAGTCTTGGAACTCACTAATCTTTGTAACGATAAGCGCTCCAGCAAGGTTTCCACCTTAGCCTTTCAAGCCAGCCTAAGCTCTATTTTTAAAACTATTACTGACCTTGTGGTCGAAATGTCCACTAAGGGATCTACCCCCACTGCTTTTAGAAACGAGAGACGTGCCTCGGCCTCCGTCTCCCCCTCTGTTGACAGACCCTCCATCCCTCGTACCACTGAACTGGAAAAAAGTATCCTTGAAAAAAAAATTAATTCACTCCTTGGAAGACAAATTTATTGCCGAAACTACCGAGCTGAATAAAATTATAAAACAAAACAATTTAGATATTCTCTCACTCAAAACCACCATTAAAGATTTAGAAGTTGATTCAGAATACCATAGGGGAATTTCTGATGAAAAGGCAAAAACAATAACACTGTTAACGGAAACCTTTACTGCTATGACTGATAAAACCCATGAAATCTTGAAAGAAATCAAGGACACTCCAGCCGTGGCCCCTCTTCCCGCTCCAACATACGCTAACATTGCTTCTAGGCCTCCTGTCGGTCCTGCTGGTCCCTCTGGCCTTAGACCACCCCCCAAGAATTTTGTCATTTTAATTAAACCAAAGAACGAGGCCGAATCCAGCCTTACTAGGTCCAGGGTCCAGTCGGCCCTCGGTGATTCCAACTTAAAAATTAAAAACATCAGAGGTATAGATGGAGGGGGAGTCGCTGTTGAGGTCGATTCGACTGAACAGCTGTCTTCCCTCGAGACCTGCCTCCAAAATAAAGAGGACTTTTCCCGGAGCCACGATATCGCTCGACCATCCAGGCGGAAGCCCAGATTAATCCTCCTGAACATAGATAAATCCATCAAGGAGGAGGACATCATACCGGGACTCCTCCAGAAAAATGATAACTTAGATAAAGAGGATTCCCTAAACATTGAATTCAAAATTGAATCCACTCGGGGCAACCACTGGGTGGTCACCATTAACCCTTCACTATACCATCCCATCATGGACATTGGATATTTGTATCTGGGTTGGCAGCGGGTGAGAGTTGACGAGTTTCGAAGTGTACGTCAGTGCACCGGATGTGGCCAATTCGGCCACCCAAAATCCAGGTGCACCAACCCGCCAGTATGTTTGATCTGCGGGGAACAACATGACTTAAATAAATGTATTAATTACGTCGCTTCCAATACCAAGTTTAGAACTAGGCATAACACTGGATATGACTGTAGGGACAAGAAGTGCCCTAACTTGAAAAGGCAACAAAATCTCATGGCCGCTAACACAGATTATGGTGCAGAGTGATGCACAAAATTAAAATACTCCAAATTAATGTTAATCACTCCCTCTCGGCCCACAGCCTTGCCCTGGTCACTGCCACCGAACTAAATTACGATTATATATGTATCCAAGACCCCTACAGAACTAACAATAAAATTCTTTCTCCCCCTCACCATAATTCGTAAATCACCTCAATATCTAATAACTGTTGTATTGTCTCCTTAAATAAACTCAATAAATTAACTCTAAAATTCAAATATGATAATACTGTGTTTGCGGAGGTCCTTTTCGATGCTGGCCCACTAGTCCTCGGCTGCTTCTATTTCCCTCCTCACGATAACATCGACCATCTTTTTGAGGAGGTTGACCATCTGGACTTTTCCAATAATAGACTCCTCATAGTGGGGGACTTCAATTCGAGGTCCCCCATATGGGGCTACAGCTTCGAAGACCTTAGAGGCCGGCGCGTGTTGGACTTCTGCAGCACCCATGGCTTCAACATTCTCAATATCCCGGAGCTCGGGCCGACCTTTTTGTCCCATTCGGGTCAGGGTTGGCCCGACCTCTCACTCTCTTCCTACAACCTAACCGATTCAATTAACAACTGGCAAATACTAGATACCGATTCCTGCAGTGACCACGGGTATGTGTCTGTGGTCATGGATTCTAATTCAATAGCCTCCTCTGGGTTCTTCCTCAGGACAAAGTTTGGCCTGGGGAGGTTCCCGGCTAAATTCCGCTCCTTATATAAACACCTCAACTCCTTAGCTCATTCCATATCCTCCACTAGTGATATCGACAATTACTTCCATACTTTAACCACCGATGTTCAGAAAATAGCCTTCTCTACCCTTAAGAAAACCCCTAAAAATAAAAAAATCAAAGATTCACTGGTGGACTTCAACCCTATCCTCCTCGCGCAACAGGACCACTGCTCTATATAAAAAAACTTAAATCCCTCAAAACTAATTCTGATTCTACCCCCGATGAGATCCGGGCCGCTGATAAAACTTATAAATTTAATAGAGCTCAATATAAACAAAAACTAACAGATGCTAGAACTAACTCTTGGAAATCCGCTTGCACTAATATAACTGATAATTACGGAAATATTTTTAAATTCGCATTTCGAAATTCTAAAATCAATCCCAATACTAACCTTTTTTCCCCAATAACCCTAATATGACTTACCCTGATAAAATTAATACCCTAATGACTCACTTTTTCGGCAACTCCATCCCAACACCTGATTATTCCCTTTCAAACATTCCGGTTACACCCAATCATTTCAACTCTAACATTAACCTCTCCCTTAAAGAACTAGGATTAACCTTTTCCAACTTAAAATCTGGTAAGGCACCTGGCCCTGATCTCATCGATTATAAAATCTGGACCCACATCTTCTCAAAGCACCCATCATTATTACTTTACCCAATAGAAAAGATACTTCAGTTCAGCCATTTCCCAAGGTGCCTCAGGAGTGGTGGGGTCCGCTTCATAGGTAAGCCTGGAAGGGACCCCTCCTCCTGTGGCGCATACAGACCGATTTGTTTGTTACCCACACTCGGCAAAGTTATTGAGAGGGTCTTCACCAGGAGACTTGTCTCCTGGTTGGAGACCCATAACATTATCCACCCCCTGCAGTTCGGTTTTAGAGAGCAGCAGTTCTGCGAGGAGGCCGTCGTAACAATAGTCGACAAACTTAAACAATATTCTGGTTTGCACCACTCTGCCCTCACTGCCATCGACATCAACTCCGCCTTCGACAACATGAACTGGCACTTGCTGGGGAATGCCTTAACACTAATGAACTTACCAACTTACTATACCGGTTTTATAAATACTTACCTCCAGGACCGAACAATAACTTATACAGATACTAACCCAACTATATCCCGCATATTAACTAAAGGTTGTCCCCAAGGTTCGGTCCTGGCCCCTACTCTTTGGAATATTTATTTTAATACTGTACTAACACTTAATTCCCCCGATCTCTACGTCCAGGCCTTCGCGGATGATCTCGTGATTATTACCACGGGATCTACGCGAAGAGTCCTGGAATCAAATACTAATTCTGCCCTTGATTCAATACTAAACAAAATAGACGACTTAAAAATTTCCATCTCCCTAGACAAGTGCCAATCCACAATATTTTCTAAAAATACTAAATTAAAACGAAACCCGATTTTTAAGATTAAAAACAAAACCATAAAAATTACGGACTCCCTTAAATTCTTAGGAATACATATAGATAGCTGGCTCACGTGGAGTAAACACATTCTGTCACTCGTGGGGAGATGCCACGATATAGGTGGCACTCTCTCCAGGGTGACGGCCGGGGCGTCAGGCCCCGTCTCCTAAAAATATGGTATTTAACAGTGATAGAGAAAATAATCACATATGGAGCCGGGGTCTGGGGTGGAAACTTAAATAAAGCACAAATCGATAGGCTCAAATCTATCCAACGACCATTCCTTTTAAAAATCTCTAGAGCCTATCGAACCACCCCTACAAACGCCCTAAATGCTATTACCGGTATTCCCCCCCTCCACGTGACCCTGCTGAAACTCAATAAAATTTTTGTCTCCTGGAAAAGGCGGTCCCCTGACCCACTCCAACTGGGGCTGTCGACCTCAAATCTAGATAATAACATTAAAATAGTTCCAATCTCCCCCGATCAATTAATTCTCGATTTTCCTTCCTCAATTCCTAACCCTGATCTCGAGGTGTACACCGATGGCAATATCGGGGCCTCGGTGTGCATCTTCAACAATAGCAGTCTTTCTACCGTACTTTGCTATCAGCTTAACCCCTACAACACCGTATTTCAATCTGAACTAACCGCAATATATAAAGCCCTCCTCTGGTCATCCAACTCTAACAAAAAAATTAATATATACACCGACAGCCTCAGCTCAATTCAAGCCCTAAAATCCTCTAAAATTAAATCAAAATACATCAATTCCATTAAATCCTTTATCAGTAACGAATCTAATTTCGGTCTGAGTTGGGTCAGGGCCCACAACGATCTCTTTGGCAATGAGGTAGCGGACCATTTTGCCAAGTTAGGGACCGTCGCCGGTGAGCCGCTGGATATTCCAGCCCCAAAGTCCCATGTCAAAAAATTTTTTGAAAAAGATCTGATTAATAACTGGCAAATATATTCCCACAAGGGACTTAGACCAAGAGAATATCTCCCCTTGGTCTCTACAAAGCGCCTCATCGGTGACAAATACACTATCTGGTTTCTGACAGGCCATGGCCCCTTTGTCGCCTACCTACACCGCTTTAAAATTAAGAATTCTGATCTATGCACTTGCGGTGGGGTGGGTGACGCTGATCACTACCTCTTCATCAACTGCCTCCTGGCACCTGACTAAACCCACTACTATTAATAAACCCCAATGGATTGCGAGTGTCCTCAACAACCCTATATCCCTATACAGGGTCAGGAGGTGCGTGGGCTTCGCTGGGGAGGTAGCCAATGCCTAGTTCTCCTCTCGCCCCTGCCTCCCTGATGTTTCAATTAGGTTTTTCTTTTTTAACTTATAAATTTTAATTTCCCCGTTTTTTAATGTTTTAATCGAATCCAAAACCATCGCTTCTTTTAATTGGTTTTATTGATATTTTAACTTAACTCTTTTAAATTCTTCATTTTTAATTCACCCTCATATTTCAACATTATTCATTATATATCTTGCTCCCGGGGGTCCTCTCGTTGGTGTGCCCTGTGTTGTGAATCCTGGACCTGCCTGACGACATCTACTTTAAATTCTTAATCTCTTTTCCCCTTTTATTCAGAGTTCAAGTTTTCCTGGTGAACCCTCTTGCTGGGGCGCTGACTGGTTCCGAGACCTCACCTAGCTGCTTTTATATTAAAATTTTAATAAATTTATTTTAATTGTGTTCTTATTTTTTATCCTACAGCAGATTTTAACACTAGATCCTGCCAACCAAGGACTTTGGTCTTCGGAGGTGACCTAAATTCTGGCATTATGCCCTTGGTCCTAACCTCATTTTTACTGTCCAATTACTGTCATTTTTACCATCTTTTAAATTTTATCTTACCCTAAATGACTTATAAGTGATTACTCGACTCGAATACAGTTTCAAGACTTTTAAATTATCTGACTTTTCACCCATTCTAATTAATGTTTTAAATTTTAAAAATTGTTTTTCTGGACTTCTCCCCACATATATAGGGCGCGAACTAATATGGTGAGTTGCGGGCGTATCTCTACTCCCGCACTCCCATTTTTATATATCTAACGTTAATGTAAACATAGTGACATCGGAACCAGCACACCACAACGGGTGTATTTTTAAAATTTTGTTGCCCCTATGCTCATTTTAACATGAACTACCCTATGTAATTTTAAGAATTTTTCTAAGTCCAAACTGTGTCCTGAGCACACCACAACGAGAAATTATTAAAAAGAAGAGAAAGAAAAGGAGGAAAAGATGAAAATTAAAGGACGGAAGGCCAAGAGAAAGATTGAAGGAAAGAGAAAAGGTACTAACCTCCACTTATCCCTCGTCCATCCGGTCCGCATGCGACTTCGTCGGCAGTTCACCTACCCCGAGGACTCCAGACACCATCCTCCGCATAAAGAACTCTTTATCCTTCTGCCCTATTGGCAGACTTTTTTAATGTGTGTGCGTTCGTTCAACAAAATTTTATGTTTGGCCCCTGAGCGGCCCATTGTGCTGTATTTTACTCCTTTTATGTGTTTTTAATAAACGTTCGACCGCGCACGCCCACACTGGAGGTAAGTACGCTCCCGTCCGTCTGGACGGGTGGCCCGGTCCCTCCATTTCGTGCTGGTGGAAGTCATACTCCAAGCCGATAGGCGAGCTGAGGGAGCGCGGGTCTCAAATATATAAGTCTGGGTTAAATATGTCTATAATATACATAGCGTAGGGTTGCTGAAAAGAATGCTGAAATACTCGAACAAATGTGATGAAAAAATAAACTATTACCTCGCGAGATTAGCCAGAGCAGGAATCCTAATGTAATAAAACTCTTCGTAATAAAACAAAGTAGAAAAACACAGATGAAGACTATCTAAAACGGATCATATATCAAAGTAAAACTATTAAGAAAATATCTTTGAAATAGCCTGAAATCTAGTCTATCTTTGAATAACCTGAAAAAAATAACCGCTCTGTACCGTGTCCAAACTGAAAAGAACAATGCAGGACGCCGGCAAGGTTGCCATAACCAGGGGAAAATTCGAGAAAAAAAAATGGGTTACCATCAGCCGGCATGAGTCGCTTATAACTACGCGCGGCGAAGACTGCAGCTGTACCTTAAATGTTAAACTTATGCATGCCGAGATTTTCCGGACCGGTGGCATTTCAGGACAATGTTACCCGCTCTCGACCATTTTGGGTGCACGATTTCGCGAGAAAGGCCTTGGCGTGTTAAATTGGAGTAGAGCGATAAATGATTAAAATATGGGTACCATACAAGACGATATCTCAGTGCACCGTGTAACGAGTGTGAAAATCGATTCTTTAAGAATTCGAATCTTTTGAAAGATTGTTCGTGATATTAGCCAGTGTGTCCATCTTTCGGTAGGAAGGGAAAAGAAAAATAAAATCCCAGATAATTAATTTTCAATGAGGCTGACTTCTATATAAATGTATTTTGGGTGTAATAGGTATTTGGGGACGCTTGCTTCTGTTTCTGAAATCTAACAATTTTTTAATAATTCAATTTTATTTGTATTGATACGTTAAAGTTTTTTTTTGCATTTGATAAAGAAAAACTAAGTTTTCTGATTTTGTTAACTTAGCTCATTTATCAATAACCAATTGAGTAGCTCCAGTGTAACGTTTTTCAACTACCTACCTAACTAGTTCATTTATAATTTTTTTCGTGTTGCTTATAATGAATTGTGTTCATAAAATCTGAAAATGTGTTCCTAAAAAAAGGACACCCCCACGTGATGGTTTGAATGGGACAGTAGCGTTTTTTATCATGTTTCCCAACTTTCCACTAAAAATGTGGATTTTTTGGTCAGTTTTAATAAAAACTATCTTTAATATTGGTTAGTCATAATAAGCAATAATCGTTTTCATTATCAGGCAAACAAATTACCTGAATATCATAGATCACAATTCCTGTATGTGAACCGGTGGCTTTGTTATTCAATGCGATGTTTTAAATTTCATTTCTTTAATTCTTTAGTCATTTTTAAAGCTTTGGCGAAACTTCAGTTTTAATGACGATCTCCTGAAAGAATTTATCGTCTGACTTTTTCATGAATACAAAATAACCCCAGTACCGTTTTTTCCATCCCGATGTGATTTTTGTTTCAAGGAATATGGTCTACAATGGCATTTAATACTTAACGAAATCGGAAAGCTAATGATTTTTAATTTCTTTTGTCCCAAATTATACTTTATCCACAGAAGAATGTTTTTGTAAACTTTTATGACTGCAAGCATTTTAAAAAGTATATTTTTCGAATGTTTTTACTAATTAAAGTTTGAAAATTTTCCCACTTCTATCGCTCGCTTACTCCATAAAGACTTTAATTCCAAAATTTTTATCAACCAAACCTTTTAGTGTTAGCTGTTTTGAGGGACAGTCTCATCCTCTTACGAAATATTTTGATAGGGAACGATAGAGGTCTGTAGAATAGAGAAAAGAAATTTTTTAGTTTTAGAGATTTCTAAAGAGTAACCGAGTTCTGATTATATAGAAATACATTTCTATAGAATTATATTAAGACTTCTATAGAATCATAGGCGAACCCAAGGGGTAGGGGCTTAAGTCCCCGCCCCAGACCCGATAAAGCAAGTATCCCTTGGGGACCCGAAAAATGTCATTTTAATTCATGAGCCCGCCTTGGGGGAGCTAAAGGGGTGACAGGTTTAAGCTTCCTAGACCCGAAAAAATAAATGTGTCCTTTTTAATTTATGAATATGACTACGGGGGCTTAAGCGCCTTAGACTTGCAATAAGCAAATATATCCTTTTTACTTCATGAGTGAAGGGCTAGGGAACTAAAGCCCCTAGAAAAAGTAAATACATCCTTTCTTTAATGCATGGGTGCACTACGGGGGCTTAAGCTCCTTAGACCCAAACTAAGCAAATTTATCCTTTTTATGTCATGGGCTTATGTACACGGTTGGTGCTTCAGCCCCTAGATCCGTAAAAGCAAAGATATCCTCTCTTTTTTTAATTCATGGCTGCACTTAGGGGTCTATGTGAGCTTAAGCCCCTTAGATTGTATTTTCTTTAACAAATATTTGTCGAACAATACCTGTAAAGTCATTTCTGTTCTCAAAACAACTGAGATGTAATAATTTTAATACTCTATGTTTAAGTTCCTTAATTTATTGTCTTTGTAATCAAATATGTAAGTATAAAACAGCGCTCCAAAAGCAACGGTAAAATGAAAAACAAATTTCAATAAATAAATTTTTGAATACTTGTTAATATTATTAATTGTAATAACAATCTGTGAACACGACTATTATAATATTATTCCTGCACTCAGATCTGACGAAATGCGTTATTTTCCATGCCTACAATAATCCCTTACTTTAAAGAAGGTATAAAAAGAATTAAGAAAACCTTTTTCAAAATAAATCTAAATCTTCAAAGGCCATAAAAATAAATTTTCTATTTTGGACCCATTCCGAAAATAATTCCTGACTACGCTTTTGATTTATTAGATGTGAACTGAGAAGTAAAAAGCATCACAAAAATGAAGCAATTTATATAAGTTTAAAAGGATTGACACACATACAAGGAGAGATACTATGAAGACTATTATAGTAAAAATACGCTTTTAAATACTCCTTTTATTCAGTACCTGTGTGACTGGGACTTATGCTGAACTTTACGTTTATTTTCTCTACACTGCTTGTTATTTGCCGAATATTTGGAATCTTTGTGCTTGCCTTGTCTTTATCCTAGGCGTTGCTTTGCATTGTGAAGCTGTTTTGTTGTTCCTGCTGTTTGGAGTTAGTTTTTAATGTCTTCAAGAGTGTACAATCACTTGTTTTACCGTTATACTACATAAATACTGGCGTTATCCGCCATTTTTTGGCCAGCGTGAGACGCCCCTTTATCTTTCTGGCGGCCCTGCCGTCAGTATACTCCCCTTTTTGAGTAGCGTCCCAGCCAGTTTCCGGCAATCCCCGTCATCTGACCGTCGCAGCTGTCCATCCTCGCTGCACTGAGCACGCTGTGCATCACGTGCCGGCCCGGGTTTCTTCCTTTATTGGATTTGTGGCCCTCCGGCGTTTTGTTCACCAGTTTCTTACCGCTGCTCGGTGTGTCTCCCGCTTGTTCCTGGCTGCTCTGCTTCCTTGCTGGCATCTGTGTGTTTTGTGTTTCCTGTGTGTTCCGGGCTGACCTGCTGAACTTTTTCGATGTGTTTTTACGTAAGTCGACTGTAAAATCCTTTTTGCCCTTCTTATCTTTTGTACTTACACCCCGCTGTGATTTATGTGTCTGGTTCCCCTGGATTTGTTTTAATTGTACATACTCCTTTTAATTGATTGACTATTTCCTTTCGATACCTGTTTTTACCTTTTACATTATTATACTGTACATAGTGTTTGTATATAGTGTTTTACTGATTAACGTTTTATCTTTCTATAGGCCTGCTCCTTTGGTAGAAGCATGGCCGCCGACAACCCCCTAAAGTCTTGTTGCCCTGGGTTAGACTCCCTGGTCCTGAGCTTCACCGATGAAGAACTCAGGCAACCTAATATCAAATCTTATAGGGAGACAGTCTTGGAACTCACTAATCTTTGTAACGATAAGCGCTCCAGCAAGGTTTCCACCTTAGCCTTTCAAGCCAGCCTAAGCTCTATTTTTAAAACTATTACTGACCTTGTGGTCGAAATGTCCACTAAGGGATCTACCCCCACTGCTTTTAGAAACGAGAGACGTGCCTCGGCCTCCGTCTCCCCCTCTGTTGACAGACCCTCCATCCCTCGTACCACTGAACTGGAAAAAAGTATCCTTGAAAAAAAAATTAATTCACTCCTTGGAAGACAAATTTATTGCCGAAACTACCGAGCTGAATAAAATTATAAAACAAAACAATTTAGATATTCTCTCACTCAAAACCACCATTAAAGATTTAGAAGTTGATTCAGAATACCATAGGGGAATTTCTGATGAAAAGGCAAAAACAATAACACTGTTAACGGAAACCTTTACTGCTATGACTGATAAAACCCATGAAATCTTGAAAGAAATCAAGGACACTCCAGCCGTGGCCCCTCTTCCCGCTCCAACATACGCTAACATTGCTTCTAGGCCTCCTGTCGGTCCTGCTGGTCCCTCTGGCCTTAGACCACCCCCCAAGAATTTTGTCATTTTAATTAAACCAAAGAACGAGGCCGAATCCAGCCTTACTAGGTCCAGGGTCCAGTCGGCCCTCGGTGATTCCAACTTAAAAATTAAAAACATCAGAGGTATAGATGGAGGGGGAGTCGCTGTTGAGGTCGATTCGACTGAACAGCTGTCTTCCCTCGAGACCTGCCTCCAAAATAAAGAGGACTTTTCCCGGAGCCACGATATCGCTCGACCATCCAGGCGGAAGCCCAGATTAATCCTCCTGAACATAGATAAATCCATCAAGGAGGAGGACATCATACCGGGACTCCTCCAGAAAAATGATAACTTAGATAAAGAGGATTCCCTAAACATTGAATTCAAAATTGAATCCACTCGGGGCAACCACTGGGTGGTCACCATTAACCCTTCACTATACCATCCCATCATGGACATTGGATATTTGTATCTGGGTTGGCAGCGGGTGAGAGTTGACGAGTTTCGAAGTGTACGTCAGTGCACCGGATGTGGCCAATTCGGCCACCCAAAATCCAGGTGCACCAACCCGCCAGTATGTTTGATCTGCGGGGAACAACATGACTTAAATAAATGTATTAATTACGTCGCTTCCAATACCAAGTTTAGAACTAGGCATAACACTGGATATGACTGTAGGGACAAGAAGTGCCCTAACTTGAAAAGGCAACAAAATCTCATGGCCGCTAACACAGATTATGGTGCAGAGTGATGCACAAAATTAAAATACTCCAAATTAATGTTAATCACTCCCTCTCGGCCCACAGCCTTGCCCTGGTCACTGCCACCGAACTAAATTACGATTATATATGTATCCAAGACCCCTACAGAACTAACAATAAAATTCTTTCTCCCCCTCACCATAATTCGTAAATCACCTCAATATCTAATAACTGTTGTATTGTCTCCTTAAATAAACTCAATAAATTAACTCTAAAATTCAAATATGATAATACTGTGTTTGCGGAGGTCCTTTTCGATGCTGGCCCACTAGTCCTCGGCTGCTTCTATTTCCCTCCTCACGATAACATCGACCATCTTTTTGAGGAGGTTGACCATCTGGACTTTTCCAATAATAGACTCCTCATAGTGGGGGACTTCAATTCGAGGTCCCCCATATGGGGCTACAGCTTCGAAGACCTTAGAGGCCGGCGCGTGTTGGACTTCTGCAGCACCCATGGCTTCAACATTCTCAATATCCCGGAGCTCGGGCCGACCTTTTTGTCCCATTCGGGTCAGGGTTGGCCCGACCTCTCACTCTCTTCCTACAACCTAACCGATTCAATTAACAACTGGCAAATACTAGATACCGATTCCTGCAGTGACCACGGGTATGTGTCTGTGGTCATGGATTCTAATTCAATAGCCTCCTCTGGGTTCTTCCTCAGGACAAAGTTTGGCCTGGGGAGGTTCCCGGCTAAATTCCGCTCCTTATATAAACACCTCAACTCCTTAGCTCATTCCATATCCTCCACTAGTGATATCGACAATTACTTCCATACTTTAACCACCGATGTTCAGAAAATAGCCTTCTCTACCCTTAAGAAAACCCCTAAAAATAAAAAAATCAAAGATTCACTGGTGGACTTCAACCCTATCCTCCTCGCGCAACAGGACCACTGCTCTATATAAAAAAACTTAAATCCCTCAAAACTAATTCTGATTCTACCCCCGATGAGATCCGGGCCGCTGATAAAACTTATAAATTTAATAGAGCTCAATATAAACAAAAACTAACAGATGCTAGAACTAACTCTTGGAAATCCGCTTGCACTAATATAACTGATAATTACGGAAATATTTTTAAATTCGCATTTCGAAATTCTAAAATCAATCCCAATACTAACCTTTTTTCCCCAATAACCCTAATATGACTTACCCTGATAAAATTAATACCCTAATGACTCACTTTTTCGGCAACTCCATCCCAACACCTGATTATTCCCTTTCAAACATTCCGGTTACACCCAATCATTTCAACTCTAACATTAACCTCTCCCTTAAAGAACTAGGATTAACCTTTTCCAACTTAAAATCTGGTAAGGCACCTGGCCCTGATCTCATCGATTATAAAATCTGGACCCACATCTTCTCAAAGCACCCATCATTATTACTTTACCCAATAGAAAAGATACTTCAGTTCAGCCATTTCCCAAGGTGCCTCAGGAGTGGTGGGGTCCGCTTCATAGGTAAGCCTGGAAGGGACCCCTCCTCCTGTGGCGCATACAGACCGATTTGTTTGTTACCCACACTCGGCAAAGTTATTGAGAGGGTCTTCACCAGGAGACTTGTCTCCTGGTTGGAGACCCATAACATTATCCACCCCCTGCAGTTCGGTTTTAGAGAGCAGCAGTTCTGCGAGGAGGCCGTCGTAACAATAGTCGACAAACTTAAACAATATTCTGGTTTGCACCACTCTGCCCTCACTGCCATCGACATCAACTCCGCCTTCGACAACATGAACTGGCACTTGCTGGGGAATGCCTTAACACTAATGAACTTACCAACTTACTATACCGGTTTTATAAATACTTACCTCCAGGACCGAACAATAACTTATACAGATACTAACCCAACTATATCCCGCATATTAACTAAAGGTTGTCCCCAAGGTTCGGTCCTGGCCCCTACTCTTTGGAATATTTATTTTAATACTGTACTAACACTTAATTCCCCCGATCTCTACGTCCAGGCCTTCGCGGATGATCTCGTGATTATTACCACGGGATCTACGCGAAGAGTCCTGGAATCAAATACTAATTCTGCCCTTGATTCAATACTAAACAAAATAGACGACTTAAAAATTTCCATCTCCCTAGACAAGTGCCAATCCACAATATTTTCTAAAAATACTAAATTAAAACGAAACCCGATTTTTAAGATTAAAAACAAAACCATAAAAATTACGGACTCCCTTAAATTCTTAGGAATACATATAGATAGCTGGCTCACGTGGAGTAAACACATTCTGTCACTCGTGGGGAGATGCCACGATATAGGTGGCACTCTCTCCAGGGTGACGGCCGGGGCGTCAGGCCCCGTCTCCTAAAAATATGGTATTTAACAGTGATAGAGAAAATAATCACATATGGAGCCGGGGTCTGGGGTGGAAACTTAAATAAAGCACAAATCGATAGGCTCAAATCTATCCAACGACCATTCCTTTTAAAAATCTCTAGAGCCTATCGAACCACCCCTACAAACGCCCTAAATGCTATTACCGGTATTCCCCCCCTCCACGTGACCCTGCTGAAACTCAATAAAATTTTTGTCTCCTGGAAAAGGCGGTCCCCTGACCCACTCCAACTGGGGCTGTCGACCTCAAATCTAGATAATAACATTAAAATAGTTCCAATCTCCCCCGATCAATTAATTCTCGATTTTCCTTCCTCAATTCCTAACCCTGATCTCGAGGTGTACACCGATGGCAATATCGGGGCCTCGGTGTGCATCTTCAACAATAGCAGTCTTTCTACCGTACTTTGCTATCAGCTTAACCCCTACAACACCGTATTTCAATCTGAACTAACCGCAATATATAAAGCCCTCCTCTGGTCATCCAACTCTAACAAAAAAATTAATATATACACCGACAGCCTCAGCTCAATTCAAGCCCTAAAATCCTCTAAAATTAAATCAAAATACATCAATTCCATTAAATCCTTTATCAGTAACGAATCTAATTTCGGTCTGAGTTGGGTCAGGGCCCACAACGATCTCTTTGGCAATGAGGTAGCGGACCATTTTGCCAAGTTAGGGACCGTCGCCGGTGAGCCGCTGGATATTCCAGCCCCAAAGTCCCATGTCAAAAAATTTTTTGAAAAAGATCTGATTAATAACTGGCAAATATATTCCCACAAGGGACTTAGACCAAGAGAATATCTCCCCTTGGTCTCTACAAAGCGCCTCATCGGTGACAAATACACTATCTGGTTTCTGACAGGCCATGGCCCCTTTGTCGCCTACCTACACCGCTTTAAAATTAAGAATTCTGATCTATGCACTTGCGGTGGGGTGGGTGACGCTGATCACTACCTCTTCATCAACTGCCTCCTGGCACCTGACTAAACCCACTACTATTAATAAACCCCAATGGATTGCGAGTGTCCTCAACAACCCTATATCCCTATACAGGGTCAGGAGGTGCGTGGGCTTCGCTGGGGAGGTAGCCAATGCCTAGTTCTCCTCTCGCCCCTGCCTCCCTGATGTTTCAATTAGGTTTTTCTTTTTTAACTTATAAATTTTAATTTCCCCGTTTTTTAATGTTTTAATCGAATCCAAAACCATCGCTTCTTTTAATTGGTTTTATTGATATTTTAACTTAACTCTTTTAAATTCTTCATTTTTAATTCACCCTCATATTTCAACATTATTCATTATATATCTTGCTCCCGGGGGTCCTCTCGTTGGTGTGCCCTGTGTTGTGAATCCTGGACCTGCCTGACGACATCTACTTTAAATTCTTAACCTCTTTTCCCCTTTTATTCAGAGTTCAAGTTTTCCTGGTGAACCCTCTTGCTGGGGCGCTGACTGGTTCCGAGACCTCACCTAGCTGCTTTTATATTAAAATTTTAATAAATTTATTTTAATTGTGTTCTTATTTTTTATCCTACAGCAGATTTTAACACTAGATCCTGCCAACCAAGGACTTTGGTCTTCGGAGGTGACCTAAATTCTGGCATTATGCCCTTGGTCCTAACCTCATTTTTACTGTCCAATCACTGTCATTTTTACCATCTTTTAAATTTTATCTTACCCTAAATGACTTATAAGTGATTACTCGACTCGAATACAGTTTCAAGACTTTTAAATTATCTGACTTTTCACCCATTCTAATTAATGTTTTAAATTTTAAAAATTGTTTTTCTGGACTTCTCCCCACATATATAGGGCGCGAACTAATATGGTGAGTTGCGGGCGTATCTCTACTCCCGCACTCCCATTTTTATATATCTAACGTTAATGTAAACATAGTGACATCGGAACCAGCACACCACAACGGGTGTATTTTTAAAATTTTGTTGCCCCTATGCTCATTTTAACATGAACTACCCTATGTAATTTTAAGAATTTTTCTAAGTCCAAACTGTGTCCTGAGCACACCACAACGAGAAATTATTAAAAAGAAGAGAAAGAAAAGGAGGAAAAGATGAAAATTAAAGGACGGAAGGCCAAGAGAAAGATTGAAGGAAAGAGAAAAGGTACTAACCTCCACTTATCCCTCGTCCATCCGGTCCGCATGCGACTTCGTCGGCAGTTCACCTACCCCGAGGACTCCAGACACCATCCTCCGCATAAAGAACTCTTTATCCTTCTGCCCTATTGGCAGACTTTTTTAATGTGTGTGCGTTCGTTCAACAAAATTTTATGTTTGGCCCCTGAGCGGCCCATTGTGCTGTATTTTACTCCTTTTATGTGTTTTTAATAAACGTTCGACCGCGCACGCCCACACTGGAGGTAAGTACGCTCCCGTCCGTCTGGACGGGTGGCCCGGTCCCTCCATTTCGTGCTGGTGGAAGTCATACTCCAAGCCGATAGGCGAGCTGAGGGAGCGCGGGTCTCAAATATATAAGTCTGGGTTAAATATGTCTATAATATACATAGCGTAGGGTTGCTGAAAAGAATGCTGAAATACTCGAACAAATGTGATGAAAAAATAAACTATTACCTCGCGAGATTAGCCAGAGCAGGAATCCTAATGTAATAAAACTCTTCGTAATAAAACAAAGTAGAAAAACACAGATGAAGACTATCTAAAACGGATCATATATCAAAGTAAAACTATTAAGAAAATATCTTTGAAATAGCCTGAAATCTAGTCTATCTTTGAATAACCTGAAAAAAATAACCGCTCTGTACCGTGTCCAAACTGAAAAGAACAATGCAGGACGCCGGCAAGGTTGCCATAACCAGGGGAAAATTCGAGAAAAAAAAATGGGTTACCATCAGCCGGCATGAGTCGCTTATAACTACGCGCGGCGAAGACTGCAGCTGTACCTTAAATGTTAAACTTATGCATGCCGAGATTTTCCGGACCGGTGGCATTTCAGGACAATGTTACCCGCTCTCGACCATTTTGGGTGCACGATTTCGCGAGAAAGGCCTTGGCGTGTTAAATTGGAGTAGAGCGATAAATGATTAAAATATGGGTACCATACAAGACGATATCTCAGTGCACCGTGTAACGAGTGTGAAAATCGATTCTTTAAGAATTCGAATCTTTTGAAAGATTGTTCGTGATATTAGCCAGTGTGTCCATCTTTCGGTAGGAAGGGAAAAGAAAAATAAAATCCCAGATAATTAATTTTCAATGAGGCTGACTTCTATATAAATGTATTTTGGGTGTAATAGGTATTTGGGGACGCTTGCTTCTGTTTCTGAAATCTAACAATTTTTTAATAATTCAATTTTATTTGTATTGATACGTTAAAGTTTTTTTTTGCATTTGATAAAGAAAAACTAAGTTTTCTGATTTTGTTAACTTAGCTCATTTATCAATAACCAATTGAGTAGCTCCAGTGTAACGTTTTTCAACTACCTACCTAACTAGTTCATTTATAATTTTTTTCGTGTTGCTTATAATGAATTGTGTTCATAAAATCTGAAAATGTGTTCCTAAAAAAAGGACACCCCCACGTGATGGTTTGAATGGGACAGTAGCGTTTTTTATCATGTTTCCCAACTTTCCACTAAAAATGTGGATTTTTTGGTCAGTTTTAATAAAAACTATCTTTAATATTGGTTAGTCATAATAAGCAATAATCGTTTTCATTATCAGGCAAACAAATTACCTGAATATCATAGATCACAATTCCTGTATGTGAACCGGTGGCTTTGTTATTCAATGCGATGTTTTAAATTTCATTTCTTTAATTCTTTAGTCATTTTTAAAGCTTTGGCGAAACTTCAGTTTTAATGACGATCTCCTGAAAGAATTTATCGTCTGACTTTTTCATGAATACAAAATAACCCCAGTACCGTTTTTTCCATCCCGATGTGATTTTTGTTTCAAGGAATATGGTCTACAATGGCATTTAATACTTAACGAAATCGGAAAGCTAATGATTTTTAATTTCTTTTGTCCCAAATTATACTTTATCCACAGAAGAATGTTTTTGTAAACTTTTATGACTGCAAGCATTTTAAAAAGTATATTTTTCGAATGTTTTTACTAATTAAAGTTTGAAAATTTTCCCACTTCTATCGCTCGCTTACTCCATAAAGACTTTAATTCCAAAATTTTTATCAACCAAACCTTTTAGTGTTAGCTGTTTTGAGGGACAGTCTCATCCTCTTACGAAATATTTTGATAGGGAACGATAGAGGTCTGTAGAATAGAGAAAAGAAATTTTTTAGTTTTAGAGATTTCTAAAGAGTAACCGAGTTCTGATTATATAGAAATACATTTCTATAGAATTATATTAAGACTTCTATAGAATCATAGGCGAACCCAAGGGGTAGGGGCTTAAGTCCCCGCCCCAGACCCGATAAAGCAAGTATCCCTTGGGGACCCGAAAAATGTCATTTTAATTCATGAGCCCGCCTTGGGGGAGCTAAAGGGGTGACAGGTTTAAGCTTCCTAGACCCGAAAAAATAAATGTGTCCTTTTTAATTTATGAATATGACTACGGGGGCTTAAGCGCCTTAGACTTGCAATAAGCAAATATATCCTTTTTACTTCATGAGTGAAGGGCTAGGGAACTAAAGCCCCTAGAAAAAGTAAATACATCCTTTCTTTAATGCATGGGTGCACTACGGGGGCTTAAGCTCCTTAGACCCAAACTAAGCAAATTTATCCTTTTTATGTCATGGGCTTATGTACACGGTTGGTGCTTCAGCCCCTAGATCCGTAAAAGCAAAGATATCCTCTCTTTTTTTAATTCATGGCTGCACTTAGGGGTCTATGTGAGCTTAAGCCCCTTAGATTGTATTTTCTTTAACAAATATTTGTCGAACAATACCTGTAAAGTCATTTCTGTTCTCAAAACAACTGAGATGTAATAATTTTAATACTCTATGTTTAAGTTCCTTAATTTATTGTCTTTGTAATCAAATATGTAAGTATAAAACAGCGCTCCAAAAGCAACGGTAAAATGAAAAACAAATTTCAATAAATAAATTTTTGAATACTTGTTAATATTATTAATTGTAATAACAATCTGTGAACACGACTATTATAATATTATTCCTGCACTCAGATCTGACGAAATGCGTTATTTTCCATGCCTACAATAATCCCTTACTTTAAAGAAGGTATAAAAAGAATTAAGAAAACCTTTTTCAAAATAAATCTAAATCTTCAAAGGCCATAAAAATAAATTTTCTATTTTGGACCCATTCCGAAAATAATTCCTGACTACGCTTTTGATTTATTAGATGTGAACTGAGAAGTAAAAAGCATCACAAAAATGAAGCAATTTATATAAGTTTAAAAGGATTGACACACATACAAGGAGAGATACTATGAAGACTATTATAGTAAAAATACGCTTTCTTGCCCGCGATGCCTGAAATCTATGAGTCTTGTTGGATTTAAGAACATTAAGATCAAAAGTATAGTAAAAACAGTCATGAGGTGAAAGGGAAATTAACATCCTCTTGTAAGATATGCAATGTTTGAGATGTTCTCCAAAATCGAGTTTACAAAGTTTTAAATCCAAAATGTACAGAAATGATTAGTATCCACAAAATTTACTTTCAAATTATACTTTATTTTTAAAGCTATTTCGCTCGGAGTTTGTGGCAAATTTGAATGATCAAGTTACAGTAATGTTTCCAAAGAATTGGATTCAAAAACATGTTTTTCCGAATGAGATACATTTTCAATACAGTTTTATAAATCATACCAAAATGTACTAATCGATTTAATTTGAATTGGGGTTTGATTGTCGCTCTATGGTCATTTTGTTCAATACGGCCTTTTCAACTGGAAACATTGCTTTCGATCCCACAAATACCTTTTTTTACAGATATAGCCAATATTTTGGAATGACTAATCCTTTTACTCTCCAAACAACTCTAAATTCTGAGTATTTTAGCTGTGCTGAGGGTTATGTGACCTTCATTTAAACTCAAAATGTAGGTTTTGAAAAAACCCAAATCCCCATCCATGCTTTCCCCAGAAACCCATCAGAAAATCATCATCATTTACGAAGAAATTCGTAAATAACATGGCAATAAAAACTTCACTGGTTATCTGCTAAAAATCTGGAAACACAAAAGACTTTGGGGAGCCTTCCCTTCTTTCATCAGTCGGATAGACTCATTAAAAGGCACCCTGCAAAGAAATGGATATACGTACGTAGGGGATGTAATGGTATTTTCTTAGAATCCTGACTGAAACTCGCCGGTTGACGGTGCCAGGGTCAGCGGCCCTGGCGCCAATGTCTCGAGCAGTGGTTCAGATTAACGCACTTTTTTCATTGACATGACAATTTTTAAACCACGTACTCATTTTTTTGTAAATAAGGTTGCAAAATTTTCAATTCTTCAGAGATCTAGTGGGATGGCAACCAATCGTACGATTTTAATTTGACAATTAATTGACTAAGAATAATTAAACGTACTTAAAAACAGGTTAACAATTAGGGTTGTGTTAGTTTTTCGAAATGGAGCAAGACTGATCAAATTTAAAACTTATTGAAAACTTATACTTTTCAAACCGACATTTTAATATTTAGGTTAAAGTACACATATCTAATTTTTAGCCCTCGTGTAGCAAAAAATTATCATAGAACGACAAACCAAATTAAACTTTATTTAAACGAAAACAATTTTTTTACTTATTTGCGTGACGTTATATTACAATGAAATATATTGATAAATTTTCATTATCAAGCCCTTGCGATCTAAAGATGTAATTCATTTCAATCCTGAAAAATCACGTTTAGCGGAACATGTCAGGGGGCAAATTTCATCTAAAATATTTCGATGATTACCCATAGTAGATCGTTTTCCACGATGAACTCTGGAGACATTCTCAATTATTCAATTTGAAGTCAGGGCTTCTTGCTAGGACAGGCTCTACTTTTCTGGATACAGCTATGTCAACCAGTCAAGGAACAAGGGATTTCCTTTGCTTATAAGCTAAGTTGTTGCAACACTATCGGCCGCAATTAGCCTAAGCGTGTGGATCATTTCCCTGTTCCACTGTTCTGACAATGTGTGAGAAAATTCCCTCATTGTCAGAGGAATCCAATAAAAGACCAATACATTTTTGACTTTGATCCTTTTTTTGCTCAGTTGCAATATTGCATTTTTATAGACGTTTTCATTGTTTTTTTTAATAAACGACGGCATTAGTTTTAATAACGGCGATTTTACAGTGGTATTACATTGATCTAAATTGTTCACACAGAAATTTGAAAAAATTAACTATGAACATCATACCCATAAGAACATTTAGTTCACATTCCTGACTTTTGAGTTTCGGTTTTCTAACTCAGCTGTTTCAATGGCTAGATTGAAATTATTATACTAATTTTTATATTAACGAAGATTACTTGCATACAGCTGAGTATTTTCCCTTTTACATTAGTTTAGTACATTTAATATTTTCAGGAAACGAGGATACCTATTCACACAACAAAACTGAACCACCATAGCAATATGCTCTTGCACATAAAACTATACAATTGGCAATCTGATTTTAAATTTTCTTTAGCCCAATTTTATTGATTTATAAATTTTCATGTTGTGGAGTTTAATTTAGGGCTTTTCAACGACAGGATCTTAATCAAAATTGCTCAAATTAAAAACGAAACGCATTACTTCTTTGCGTTGTGCTCAACGTACGCACAATCCATGATTACGCCTTGTTCTTTACTTTCGGTTCCTTCATTCAGTGAACAGACCGTCAGATTTGGTCATAGCGCTTGTTTGCCACCCAGTAGGTCGCGGGTTCGAATCCCGGTTTGTAAGTGCATGGATGTAAGCGATTGTCCTTGTTAGGAGTAGAGGCGGCTCACCCATTGCGTGCTCGATCCTTCACAAGCAGCCGTTATTTGCCCCTTGTAGTGTTATCTTTTTGACCAATTCAATTCAAGATAACTGCTTGAAACAAGTTCTTTTGATCTTCCATTTCTAAAGGAATTGATCAGAATTTCCCGTTTTCAGAAACCGAAAATTCATCAAGGGACCAGTAAAAAGAACAATATAATCGAATGTACGATATATTGGGGAGATGTTAGTATATTATATGTGTAGTTAAAGTATTATTTATATTTTTGATGCTGATTTCAAAAATGTCTTAAAAGAACGATCATATAACTTCATTTAACAGCTTTAATGAACAATTTTCTATTTCCGTATGTAGTGCACAAAGATCTTAATGTTCAGTTTACTGAAGACTATTCCTCTGAGATAAGAAAGTAATACGGTTCACCCCTTGACTCCATAAACTCACATTCGTTTAAAGTTGGGACCGTCGTGGTTGTGGATATGCCCACTGCGCTAGTACTCCTCGAGTTGTAGGTGGCGCAGGTTCAATTCCTGGTGTATTCAGCAGGGCGAAGCAAGCATTCCTCCCTGGGTGTATTTCTCTTTTCTGTGTCAGTAAAAGCTTTTATTACTTGATTGCGTCTTGAGCATGGCCAAATACGGCACTTGGGCCATAAAACCCCCAAAACACCCATCAATCACATAACATGTATTATGATTACCCCAGCCATTGGAAATGAAAAACGATCAAATAATTGAATATTCAATCAGGTCAGATATTAAGTCAAATCAAAACACCAAGGCTATGATAGTTTAAATGGCCAAAACTATACAATCGAACAATCAAACACTGAAACAAACTACACAGATCAAATAAGGCAAACAGCAAGTAAAACAAGACATCCAATCTCTTTTCATATAATATAGCTCTCCATGAGCAATTTCTCATCCTAATTTTCTTTGCATTGGTTGCATTTGAACAATATTATCTACATGACTAACATTCGAATTAAATAATTATGATCATGTATCTCCAAGATCAAATCTCAATAAGTCATTATAGTTTAAATATCCAAGCAATCAAGTAGTTTTACTTTAAAATTTAGTTCAAACAAATTGAATGAATCAAATAGGGATCATAGGATTAACAAATAAAATTCACACAATTCAAGGTTTCACATGCATTTAAATATAGATTGTTGCTGAATAGGTAGTCATCACATACACAACATTTCGTAATTTTCGCATGGGATACAAATATTTAATGTCTCCTACTAAAGGAATTGAATACGTTAATTTTCGTTTTGCACCTCAAAGTTTTCACAAAAACCACAATGATTCCAGTAATCAAATAATTAGGCCTTGAAGCTGGATACTCATATCTAACCAGATAAGTTAATCTGAATAAATCAAATAAGGCATCCAAGCTCTCTTTTATACAGCTCGTGTACTAGTTCACTTAAATACATCAAGGAGAGCTTAATTCTGCTACCTTGAGACAAACCATATTATACAAAATACAATTAAAACCTTCATATCGGTATTAAAACTCATCTGCAGACTAAATAGAACATCTCGTTACCCAATTGTTCAGCTGCACAAGTTGTTTAACACAAATATGACAGATTATTAAATATATTAAATGCCACCCCACCATATACTACAAACCATGCATACAATTTACAATATTCCATTCTTAAATCGATACTCAGATATCTATTCAAACTTAATGCTGGCATCGTTGTAATCAGTAATATTAATAATAATACGTAATACAAAACATATGTACACATTGAAGGGTAGCTATGTGAAAAATTCGCCCTAGGCAATTTAACCTGAAAAATTCTACTTATATTCCATTGGCCATAGCTCATGTTAAAATTCTGATATCGGTCCACCGATATTCATCTCCTGCTAGAACAGGACGATTGCTTACTATTCATTTTTTCCTTATTATCTAATTACTTTAAATTTAAATAATCCCGAAGAATCTTAGGACCAACGATTATGTCTAACACGCAACTCACAACACGCATATCCTGGAATGCAGTTCACTATTTACTATCTCATTATCTATATTTAGGTAAATTCAATAGCATTAACACTCTATGTCAAATACAAGTCATCAGGAGGATTTGGGTTCAAATTTGTCTCAGTATATGATACAGGTATTTAATTTCTCCTTGATAAAGTAGTCCAAGACATTAGATAGTTATACACCCCCAATGTCATCTCGATAACCATAAAGATTCCAACAATCAGGTAAATCAGACAAATCACTAAGGCTATAATGGTTAGGTGACCAAAATTTAACAATCAAACGAAACCAAAGTATACAAACAGAATGAATCAAATAAATCAAACATCAGGTTAAACTAGACATACAATCTCTATTCATATAAACTTCACATGAACAATTATTTATCTTTGTTTCGTTTACCTAAATTGTAACTGTTTGCTATCATTTACATGACGAACATTCAAATCAAACAACTATAACCATGCATCTTCAGAATCAAATCTCAAAATCATTTTAGTTTAAATAATCAGATCCGTCCGTTACGAATCCCACCACAGAATATGCTTATATTAATTCAATGTATCCTGTCCAGTTTTTTAGTTATTAATTTTTTTTTACAAGATTTGACCCAAACTATCATCTGTAATTTACAGTGCTTTTTACATTTCTTGTCTCTGGTTTAGTATAAATATTTTTACTAGTCCCTGCCTTGATTTCTGATTCGCTATAAGTAGTCTTTTGTCTATGTTAATGTATTCGCGTGGGAAATAATTTCTTCTAATTTCCGACCATTGGGTACAATGGTATATTACATGTTCTACATCTATTGCTTGTTCGCATAAGCACATGTCATTTTTACCTAAGAATCTAGCCTGGTACTCAACGAAAGCCCCGTGATAATCTGATTTATTTCCAAGGAACCCTGAATTCTTGTTGAAACAGAGGGAAAAATCGAATATGTTAATCTCCCTTTTTCCGAACAGACCCATCTATCCTGCCAGATTCTAAGTTGTTCTTTTTTAAGCAGATTTGCTATGCTACTTCTTGTTCTTAGTAATTGTTTGTCAATGGGTTGTTTAAGTGTTGCCTCTTTTGCGATAATGTCTGTCCGCTCATTTCCCCAGTGTCCAACATGTGCTTTTGCATCCCAGTACATTTGTATTGTCCCTTCATAGTCTTTGATGTCTTTTTTGAGGTTTTATTCTTTTGTCTTTGTTTTCAATTTGGTTCAGGGCCATGAGAACAGATCTCGAGTCACTAATAATTTTAACTCTATTTATCTTATTTAATTTAGTAATTTCCACCGCTCGAGTGATCGCTATCAATTCTGCATCATACACCGAAGCAAAATCGCTGTCTGATTGCTTCTTTAAGAATTTCTACATTATTTTCTAAAACGACCAAGCCACAACCCACTTTGCCATTCATTTTAGAGCCATCCGTATATATATCTATGCTTTTTAGCTCTCTTTAACGTTATCGTCATAAACTCGCCACGGGATTTTAAACTTATCCCGGGGGGTATCAGGTCTAATTTGTCTTTGTCAACATCTTTTGATTCATACAATTGTTCTTCAATTTTTACATCAAGGGGTATACATCCAGAAATAATCTGTAATCCGTCTGTTGGGACCGTGCTGTAACACTTTGTGATTGGTTTTAGGCAGTTTCTTTGTAGTTGTAATATCTTGTTATTTTGCTTTTTTGTTACTATACCATATTTCAGAACCGTAAGTAATTTTCTTTTCTAGAGCTTTAAGATATATATCTATTTTTACTTTAGGGCTGAGTCCTCATGTTGCCCTGGACACTCGGTTCAATTTGCCTTGCAGCTTAGTGCACTTTTCCAAGAGACCGTTAAGGTGGGGAATGAATGTTAGTTTCCTATCAAAAATTATACCTAAGTAGGTGATTTCTTTTTTATATTTGATGGGTTCGTTACCGATCTTTATTCTGGGGATGTGGGTGTAGTTTTTATTTGAGATAATTGTAAAGACACATTTGTTCATGTTAGGCTTTAATTTATTTATCCTGATCCAATTATTGACCTTTACCAGAGCTTCGTTTGCCCTGTCGGCGAATCTGTATGTAGCACTATCCCGCAGAGTTATTGCTAGGGCATCTGCGAAAGCCTGTATTTCTATATCTTTACCGAGTTCTAGCTCAAGAATATCGTTTATATAAATGTTCCATAATAGTGGTCCCAAGCTGGACCCTTGTGGGACTCCTTTATTGTAATTTTTCGAGCTGTTTCCGAGTTTAACCGTTCGGTCCCTTAGGAAGCTGCTGACTATTGGTTTAATATATTCTGGGTATTTAGGTCCAACATTTTCTTGTTCATGATTTTCCAATCAACGCTATTGAAAGCGTTTGACATAAGTAGATAGAAAATGCGGGTTCTAAATCAGTGGTGGAGAAGGTGGAGAAATCGAGTGGAGTTGAGTTGTACCGGAAGTGACGTCATAACCGGAAGTGGAGTTGAGTTGTTAGTTTAGTTTTTAATTTTGAGTTGAGTTTAGTTGTTTTCTTCCTGCTTCGAGTGGAGTTGAGTTGTTAGTTTCGGTTTCTCGGATTTCGTCGAATAACACGTGTTTACGTTTTGGACTTGCGAATTTCAGAGGGATTGGATTTAAGGCGAATTTCAGAGGGGTTGGATTTAAGAGCTGATTTTTCTGTAACTCGTAGCGCCATCTATTAGTACTTTTTGAGTAAAAAAATAATAAAATCTTTAAAACATATTTTTAAAACTAAAAGATGTGATATTTTTTTGCTGGGATCGAACTGACTACCAAAAAGTACTCGTAGTCGAGTGTTAGTTGGATGAGAATATAACCATTCGGCCACGAATACCTGGTTACTTACCGAAATATAATCAATTTAAATCTGAATACATTAAGTGCGTAATTGGCTGTTAAAATAGTATAGATTGCTCCACCACATCAATAAGTTCGATCAGTTTTTATCTGCGTTTCTGACATAGAAAGGTGAATGTGGTGGAGAATGACGTCAATCTAACGTGTTCAAACGTGGAATCAAACACGTGGTGGAGAATGACGTCATTCTAACGTGTTCAAACGTGGAATCAAACATGTGGTGGAGAATGTGGTGGAGAATGACGTCAATCTAACGTGTTCAAACGTGGAATCAAACATGTGGTGGAGAATGACGTCAATCTAACGTGTTCAAACGTGGAATTAAACATGTGGTGGAGAATGTGGTGGAGAATGACGTCATTCCAACGTGTTCAAACGTGGAATCAAACACGTGGTGGAGAATGACGTCAATCTAACGTGTTCAAACGTGGAATCAAACATGTGGTGGAGAATGTGGTGGAGAATGACGTCATTCCAACGTGTTCAAACGTGGAATCAAACACGTGGTGGAGAATGTGGTGGAGAATGACGTCAATCTAACGTGTTCAAACGTGGAATCAAACATGTGGTGGAGAATGTGGTGGAGAATGACGTCAATCTAACGTGTTCAAACGTGGAATCAAACACATGTGGTAGGCAATGAAGTCACTCGAGAGTAGAGTAGAGTTGAGTAGTAAGTTTACCTCCGCGTTTCTGACATGAAAACGTGAATGTGGAGAAGAAAAGTTTTAGTACCGAATCTGGCAATGGTATGTAATAAGGTAATTTGTGGACTCGCAGAATGGCAACACCTGGACCCATTCTAACAGGTCTGACCAGTAAGATTCTTTTGACTGCAAAATATCCCAGAGGAGGACGTGTCGCTGCCCTGAAATCTTGGAAGTGATATCACTTGTATCTTCAAACGTGTTCATTCCTGTTCCTTAGTGCTTTTAGTGGAAAAACATGAAGCGATCATTTCCTTTCGGATATACTTTACCCTTTACAGATAAAAAAGTGGATATGCTTTCTGAGGCCGATTCGTCCTGAAACCAGTCCTTTTGTCATCTACCCTTCTGAACTCCAAGGCATTGAGTACACCCCTCTTTCATGTCTGAAACTAGCCTTTTGTTATCTACCCTCCTGCATTCCAAAGCATTGTACGTACTTGTCCTGCATTCCAAGGGATTGGCCCCTACCTGTATTTCAAGATAGTACGTGTAGTCGTTTCGCATTCTCATTCTATCCTGTGAGCGTGTGTAGCGCTTTCTCATTTTCCTGCCTCTTATACTTAACTTGTGTGTGTGAGAGAGGGACGCATTCTCATTTTTCTCATAGAACTTTGCAAGCCAGTATACCATATGTAATGAATACACACGTTTGTGGACTTTGCAGCAACACCTACAGCTCCAAGATTAATTTGGAACGTCATGTTTCTTCCGTGCATAACGAGGAGTCATTTCCGTGCATATTATGTGAGCGAAACTTTAATAGAAAATCAACCCTTCAGCGACACGTAGCCAGTGTACACGAAAACAATGATTTCCGTTGTGATGTGTGCAATAAGGCATTTTCAAGACTTGACGCACTTACGCGACATAAAAAAAGCCTCCATCAACAACCTCCAAAAAGAAAAAAACCCGGCGAGGCTAACCCTGAGAAAAGCAAGCGGCCCAGACGCAGTGAAAACTTTCAAGGGGGTAATAATGTGAATCCTGGACCATCAACGGGTGGAGTGAATCCTGGACCATCAACATCAGCGGGTGGAGTGAATCCTGAAGCATCGACATCAACGAGTGGAGCTTCTTCTCGAACTGTGCGACGGAAAGAGAGTGCGTTTGGAAATCGTCTCTCTACTTGGACTCTTTCGAACCCGCAAGGCATACTAGATGTCTCCGAGTTTATGGAGGCAAAGAGGAGCGCAGCTGTGGAACTAATTACAGAAATTGTTCATCAGCAGAATGCAGTAAAGGTAAATTTTCTACTTATATGTATCTATGAACGTTTCTCGGAAGGCTCACTTTTCAAAGAGTGTTCTTTTAAAACTAAAAATGTTGCATTATTATCTATAAATGAAATTGACTACGCTTTCAGTATTGCTTCAGAAAAAATTTTAAAAGAAAGCGAAGAATTTGAAATGAAGGATTCAGGTTGGGCCCTTAAATCTATTGTTAAATTGGAAATACGATGTAATAAATATTTACCTTTACGAGGAACTAGTTTTATAGAGTTACCAAATGAAATAAAATTAAAACGTGCGGTTGTAAATGTTAGAAATTCAGACAATGAATGTTTTCGTTGGGCCATTTTAGCTGCATTATTTCCAGCAGATCAAAATACATCCAGAGTTTCAAACTATGTCAACTTTAAGGATGCTTTTAACTTTTCTGGGATAAGTTTCCCTACAAAACCAGAAGAAATAAAAATATTTGAAAAAAACAATAATGATATTTCTATTAACGTTTACTCTTTTTGTAAAGATATGATGATTTTTCCATTAGTAGTCACACCCAAAATTAAAAATAAACACGTTGATCTTTTATTTATTAAAGAGAAAGAAAAATCTCATTATTGTACAATTACTAGTCTTTCACGTCTTGTTTCAAGTCAATTAACCAAAGGAAAGCGAAGACATTTCATTTGTAGACGATGTTTAAGCTTTTTTAGTTCAAACGATAGTTTAACTTTACACTCTGAGCTTTGCAAAATGAATGTTCCTTGCAAAATAGAGATGCCTTCTGAAGAGAAGAAGTGGGTTTTTTTTAATAATTTCAAGCATTCTCAATACGTGCCTTACGTTATTTATGCTGATTTTGAAACATTGACTGAAAAAGTATCCACCTGTGCTCCTTTTGATGATGATTGCTCATACACTAACGTGTACGAAAAGCACAAGCCTGTAAGCTTCTGCTATTACGTAGTCGGTCGAGGAGAAACCAAACCTCCGGTAGTTTATAGAGGAGAAGATGCTTCGCGGAAATTCATAGAATGCCTTCAGATGGAGGCGCAGATCATCGAGTCAAAGTACACAAACTTTGTGCCGATGAAGGAATTGAATGAGTCGCAGAAAAAACTCCATGAATCAAATGTGCGCTTCATCTGTCAGAAGCCAATCTCAGCTGGAGACATAAAAGTGAGGGATCATGACCATGTGACTGGGAATTACCGAGGACCGGCACATGCGTCATGTAATTTCAACTACAAACTGCCAAATTTTATCCCGGTTTTTCTCCATAACCTCGCAGGTTATGACTCGCATCTTTTTATTCGGGAATTAGCGGAGGACTCTAAAAACATAACCGTGATTCCGAATACAGAAGAAAGATACATCTCGATTAGCAAAAAAAACCCGGGAATAAATTTAATTTGAGGTTTTTGGACACAATGAAATTCATGGCCAGTAGTTTAGATACCCTCGCGAATAATCTCCTACAACATGAATTTCACCATACGAAGAATCATTTTCCTTCAAATTGGAAACTTATGATAAGAAAGGGTGTGTACCCGTATGATTACATGGATTCCATGGATAAATTTTCCGAAACACAACTTCCATCTCAAGAAAAATTTTATAATGTGTTAAATAAAACAGCAACTACGGATAGTGATTACGCTCATGCAAAAAATGTGTGGAAATCTTTCAACATTAAAACCCTCGGAGAATATTCGGACTTATATGTTAAAACTGATGTTTTACTGCTCTGCGACGTTTTCGAAAATTTTCGAAAACTATGCATGGCATCCTACAAGCTAGATCCTGCATGGTATTATACCGCTCCAGGACTATCTTGGGATGCCATGTTGAAGAGTACCGGAGTGAAAATAGAACTTTTAACAGATTATGACATGCTTATGTTTGTCGAACAAGGAATCAGGGGAGGAGTTTCTCAATGTTCTCATCGACATGCTAAAGCAAATAATAAATATATGTCTAATTATGATGATTCTCAGCCCTCCAGCTACCTTCTCTACCTAGACGCCAATAATTTGTATGGTTGGGCGATGTCCCAGAAACTACCTCTCAAAGGATTTGAGTGGTGCAACATTATTGATATAGATACACTGCGTAATGATGACCAAAATGGATACATTTTAGATGTGGACTTGGAGTATCCACAGGAACTCCATGATCTACATAGTGATTATCCATTAGCTGCCCTAAATGCCGTTCCTCCTGGGTATAAGGAAAATCGCTTACTACTAACGCTCACTCACAAGGAGAGGTATGTTATTCATCATAAATCTCTTTTGCATTATTTGGATTTAGGTCTAAAATTAAAAAAAATTAACAGAGCTATAAAATTTATAGAAACAGATTGGTTAAAAACTTATATAGAACTGAATACAAATATGAGAGCAATAGCTAAAAACTCTTTTGAAAAAGATTTTTTTAAACTCATGAACAACTCTATATTTGGAAAAACCATCGAAAATATTCGACGAAGAGTTGACATTCGGTTATGCTCAAACGAAAAGTCCGCTTCAAAATTGATAGCTAAACCTAATTTTAATCGCAGGACAATTTTTTCAGAAAATTTAGTAGCCATTCATATGCAAAAAACTAAACTAATTTTTAACAAACCCATCTGTATTGGTATGTCAATACTGGACATATCCAAAACTTTAATGACTGATTTTCACTATAATGTGATAAAAAATGAATATGACGTAAAAGCAAAACTATTATATACTGATACGGACTCTTTTATTTATCATATTCGCACAAATGATTTTTTCGAAGATATTAAAAAAAATTTGGACCTTTATGACACTTCAGATTTCCCAGAAAACAATAAATATGATATTCCCAAATTAAATAAGAAAATAGTAGGTAAAATGAAGGACGAGAATAGTGGTAGTATTATGACCGAATTCGTAGGGTTAAGGTCAAAAATGTACTCGTACAAAGTCGAAGGTAGGAAGGTAGTTAAGAAACTGAAAGGCATCAAAAAACAGTCAATTGAACAAAGCATTAACTTTGATGACTATCTAAAATGCCTATTACATAAACGAAATAAGCATGCAAAGATGAATCTAATCAAATCCAAGCATCATACTTTGTATTCAATAACCCAAAATAAACTTGCCCTCTCCTCCACTGATTCCAAACGATACGTTCTCGATGATGGTATTCATACGCTACCTTGGGGGCATTACTCGCTTGTCTGATGTAATGTATATATGTATATTTGCTCTAAATTCTTTCGTATTGTGCTATACTGAACGCTTTCGTATTTTGCTGTACTGAATGCTTTCGTATTTTGCTGTACTGATTGCTTTTGTATTTGATTTAAAAAAATTAATATGAGATGTATTATATATATATATATATATATATATATATATATATATATAAATTCTATGTGTTACTATACTAGATGTTAAAAATATTTTCCCTAACTTTACCCCAGAAATTCATTGTGTTTTGTCAAGGAACATGGAATTATGCTTATAAAAAAAAAGAAAAAAGAAGTATTAATGACTTGGCCATATGGGTCAGTTTACTATTGAGGGGTACATTATTGTTTACATACATGCTCTGATTATGATTATTTAATAAACGATTTTTTTTTCTTTAAAAAAAATGTTTCTCTCTTTATTTAAACTTACAAACAAGTATTTTTCTCATGTTATGGTTACAATCTGCAATTTGTTATGAAAAAGTTATTGCATTAGAAAACTGATTTCTCTACCACTATTTTGAAAGCATGTATATATATAATCTACCATTGGACAAGATTTATATATATTTTTTGATAGAAAGTAGATGAAATTAAGGAAGTATAGTTTGAGTTTTTTTACTATTTCTAGTAGAAATATCAGTAAAGTAACAGAAGTTGCATCTCTGTAACTGGACTGAATGGGTAAAGACGAGTTAGCTCAGTATTATGAAGACCCTAGCTTACCAGGGAGCTTTGGTGGAATAAATGCCTTGTATCAAGCAATGAAAGGGAAAGTTCCAAAAAAGACTATCAAAGAATGGTTGGAGAGTCAGAATGCATACACCCTACATAAAAGCGTTCGTCGCAACTTTCTGCGAAACAGAGTTATTGTTGGGGGAATCGATTTTCAATGGCAATCGGATTTAGTAGACATGTTAAGTGTTGTAAAATACAACGATGGTTATCGATATCTGTTAACATGTATAGATATTTTTTCTAAATATGCATGGGTCATACCTTTGAAACGGAAAAATGGATCTAGCATTGTAAATGCATTTAAGTCAATTTTCAAGGAAAGAAAACCGAAAAAATTACAAACAGATCAAGGAACTGAATTTACAAATAAATCATTTCAATCTTATTTAAAATCTGTCCAAGTAAAGTTTTTCACGACAAATAATGAAACCAAAGCTAGTGTTGTTGAAAGATTCAATCGTACTTTGAAAACGAAAATGTGGAAATACTTTACCAATAAAAACACCTATCGATTTATAGATGTCTTAGACCAACTCGTACACAGTTATAATCATACACTCCATCGCAGCATAAAAAAAGAACCTATTAATGTAACAGTTGAAAATCAAAAACAAGTGTGGAATACCTTATATGGAGATGTAAATAAAACTAATGTTAAGGAGATTCCATTCAAATTTCAGGTTGGAGACTTCGTTAGGGTTGCAAAGACTAAATTAACATTTGAGAAAGGATATGAAAATAATTGGTCCGAGGAAATATTTACGATTCAGCGTTGTATACGTAGAAAGCTACCAGTATATAAGATAAAAGATTTAATGGGAGAAATAATCACTGGTACATTTTACTCAGAAGAACTGCAGAAAGTTAAAAAATCGCATTCTTTTCATGTTGAGAAAATTTTAAAGAAGAGAGTAGTTAAGAAACGTTTGGAATACTTTGTCAAGTTTAGAGGTTATCCTCGCAAATTTAACGCCTGGATTCATTCCAAAGACTTATTTTCGATAAATTGAGTCTGCTCATTAAATTTGTTTCGCTTCCATAACCCACAATGAGTTTCTACGTCACACTGCCCAGCGACAGCTCTATCGAGTTTTATCCTGGCAACACAATGTCTCACTTCTACACGAAACTCCCCAAACGTCTAGAACTCTCAGGTGAATGGGAAGTTGGATTAGTTGAAATAATTTATCCCAGAATGTGGAATAACATTATTGATGGTGAAAATTCTTTCGAATATGATTTAGGAAACGGAGTAAAAACGAATGGAAAAATAGCGTGCGGATTTTATGATTCTCCGATTGACATTTTAAATGCATTTCCGAAGCACATAAAAATTCAAATGAAATATAACAAACACACAAAAAAGGTGGTGTTGCAGCTCACTAACGGAGCAAAGCTGCGATTATCCAAGGGATTAGCTGAAAACTTAGGTTTTGAACCTAATAAAGTGATTGGAGAAAATATTATTCCAGGAAATGGAGGCATAGATACAGTAATCACTGAGAGTCCTTTTGTTGCGGATCCTAATGTTGATTTACATTTGCTGTACGTTTACACCGATATCATTCAGCCTGAATTTGTTGGTGGGGTCTTAGCTCCTCTTTTACGAACTCTGACAGTGAAGGAAAGAGATGGTGACATGATTCAAGAACAATTTGAGAGACCTCATTATTTATCAGTTTCCAGAAAAAATTTTGACTCGATTGAAATCGTTATAAGGACACACACTGGTCGTTACGTCTCATTTGAACGCGGGAAGTTGATAGTGAAACTACATTTTCGCTTGAGACATTTGTAATCTCTAGAACAAAATGTATCAACCTTATCGTTGTTGCACCAAAACATTTGAAGACTATTATACTCAGCAAGCAGGTAATGGCTTGTCATATTACAAAGGCATCTCTCTGCAGAAAGGAAGTGGCTTGGGTGGAATTTTTCGAAGCATGTTTAGGATGGTTTTTCCTTTATTTAAATCAGGTGCGAAAGCATTGGGAAAGCAAGCACTTCGATCTGGGGTGGATATTGCAAATGATTACTTGCAAGGTAAAGATGTAAAGTCAGCTATCAAAGACCGAGCTAAAGAAGCAACGAAAACTTTAACCGATAAAGTATCCACTCGAGTGAAATCAATGGTTGGAGGAAATAAAAGGAAACGCACAAATAAGAAACGCATCATTCGAAAGAAGTATCGCAAGCTGTGTGCACCTGACATATTCTCATAATCTTTAGCATGGCCTTAATACGAAATGATTCCCTACCCTCTGTGAAATCTGAACTGGACTTATTTCTTATGCCACCGACTCAAACAGCTATTGAAAAAGGGAGGTGGTCTGAATTTTATCCCATAGCTAATATTCGTGATGGTGGACCTATCGAATTCAACATATCTGGTAGTGGTGAGGAATACATCGATTTATCAGCAACCCAACTCTATGTAAAAGTTAAAGTTGTAAAGGACAATGCAGTTTTACCAGAAAATGAAAAAGTTGCTCCATGTAACTTATTTCTTCACTCGTTATTTTCCCAAGTCGATGTGAGTTTGAATGAGCGTCTAATTTCATCATCCAGTAACACTTACCCTTACCGAGCTTACATTGAGACTTTGCTCAATTACGGCTCTGATTATAAGAAAAGCTTCCTAACTTCAGAATGCTTCTACAAAGATACAGCAGGACACTTTGATGAAACCGATCCTTCAAGTGAAAATGCAGGGTTGAAGAAACGGGCTTCTATGATTGAAAAGAGTAAAGTTTTAGATATGATTGGAAATTTACATTGCGACTTGTTTTATCAAGATCGTCTATTACTCAACTTGGTAGACTTAAAGTTAAAGTTAATACGCAGCAAACCGGAGTTTTGTCTCATTGCTCCTCAAAAAGCAAATTATGACGTTGTTATTGAACATGCATCCCTTTTCATCCGGAAAGTGAAAGTCAGTCCAGGTGTTTTAATTGGACATGCCAAAGCCTTAGAAAAATCATCTGCAAAATATCCAATGGATCGAGTTTTGTGTAAGCTATATTCAGTATCGAAAGGTTCTTTCTCATTTTCACAGGATAACATATTTTCTGGGCAACTCCCGAAACGGATAGTTGTAACATGTGTCGATCATGATTCATTTAGTGGCACTTACCCAACAAACCCATTTTACCTCAAGCATAACCATGTAAATTTCATAGGCGTTTACGTAGATGGAAATCCTATCAGCTACAAACCCTTGGATCCTAATTATGCCGACGGCCAATTTATTCGTGCTTACAATAGTTTGCTCCTAGGAAGTGAAAAACTCTCATCCAATAAAGGTATCTATATTAACAGAGATGAGTTTTCCGAAGGGTACACGCTATATGCCTTTGACTTAACACCAGACTTGGGTGATGGCAACCATTTAAATTTAATTCATCAAGGAAATCTTCGCATTGAAATAAAGTTTGCAAACGCTTTACCGAAAACTGTTTCAGTGCTGGTATATGCAGAATTTCAAAACGTGATCGAAATTACGAAGTCTAGAAATATTTTGTGTGATTTTTCGATATGAATGTGGTACAATTGAATAACATTTTACGAAGTGATGCATACACACGTTTATATTTTGTTGGAGTTTTCCCAAGTGATCGAATTCCCAAGAATTTTAAGAGTTTTCCGGCTGCATTTATTTTAAACACCGATCCTCATCACAAACCAGGGACTCATTGGTTAGCTGTTTATATGAAATCACCAACAAGTGTAGAGTTTTTCGATTCGTTCGGTCAACCACCTTCGTATTTTTTGGGCTACATACATGACTACTTCAAAAAAGTTCCGCATGTGGTCTACAACGACATACCTCTTCAAAGTGTTAAAACTGCTGTTTGTGGACAATATTGTGTATACTTTTTGTATCAAAGATCTAGAAGTAGATCTATGGAATTTTCTGTTAGAGGGGTGTACTCAATGCCTTGGAGTTCAGAAGGGTAGATGACAAAAGGACTGGTTTCAGGACGAATCGGCCTCAGAAAGCATATCCACTTTTTTATCTGTAAAGGGTAAAGTATATCCGAAAGGAAATGCTCGCTTCATGTTTTCCTCTCAAAGCACTAAGGAACAGGAATGAACACGTTTGAAGATACAAGTGATATCACTTCCAAGATTTCAGGGCAGCGACACGTCCTCCTCTGGCATATTTTGCAGTCAAAAGAATCTTACTGGTCAGATCTGTTAGAATGGGTCCAGGTGTTGCCATTCTGCGAGTCCACAAATAACCTTATTACATAACATTGCCAGATTCGGTACTAAAACTTTTCTTCTCCACATTCACGTTTTCATGTCAGAAACGCGGAGGTAAACTTACTACTCAACTCTACTCTACTCTCGAGTGACTTCATTGCCTACCACATGTGTTTGATTTCACGTTTGAACACGTTAGATTGACGTCATTCTCCACCACATGTTTGATTCCACGTTTGAACACGTTAGATTGACGTCATTCTCCACCACATTCTCCACCACGTGTTTGATTCCACGTTTGAACACGTTAGATTGACGTCATTCTCCACCACATTCTCCACCACGTGTTTGATTCCACGTTTGAACACGTTGGAATGACGTCATTCTCCACCACATTCTCCACCACATGTTTGATTCCACGTTTGAACACGTTAGATTGACGTCATTCTCCACCACATTCTCCACCACGTGTTTGATTCCACGTTTGAACACGTTGGAATGACGTCATTCTCCACCACATTCTCCACCACATTCTCCACCACATGTTTGATTCCACGTTTGAACACGTTAGATTGACGTCATTCTCCACCACATGTTTGATTCCACGTTTGAACACGTTAGATTGACGTCATTCTCCACCACATTCTCCACCACGTGTTTGATTCCACGTTTGAACACGTTGGAATGACGTCATTCTCCACCACATGTTTGATTCCACGTTTGAACACGTTAGATTGACGTCATTCTCCACCACATGTTTGATTCCACGTTTGAACACGTTAGATTGACGTCATTCTCCACCACATTCTCCACCACGTGTTTGATTCCACGTTTGAACACGTTAGATTGACGTCATTCTCCACCACGTGTTTGATTCCACGTTTGAACACGTTGGAATGACGTCATTCTCCACCACATTCACCTTTCTATGTCAGAAACGCAGATAAAAACTGATCGAACTTATTGATGTGGTGGAGCAATCTATACTATTTTAACAGCCAATTACGCACTTAATGTATTCAGATTTAAATTGATTATATTTCGGTAAGTAACCAGGTATTCGTGGCCGAATGGTTATATTCTCATCCAACTAACACTCGACTACGAGTACTTTTTGGTAGTCAGTTCGATCCCAGCAAAAAAATATCACATCTTTTAGTTTTAAAAATATGTTTTAAAGATTTTATTATTTTTTTACTCAAAAAGTACTAATAGATGGCGCTACGAGTTACAGAAAAATCAGCTCTTAAATCCAACCCCTCTGAAATTCGCCTTAAATCCAATCCCTCTGAAATTCGCAAGTCCAAAACGTAAACACGTGTTATTCGACGAAATCCGAGAAACCGAAACTAACAACTCAACTCCACTCGAAGCAGGAAGAAAACAACTAAACTCAACTCAAAATTGAAAACGAAACTAACAACTCAACTCCACTTCCGGTTATGACGTCACTTCTGGCACAACTCAACTCCACTTCCGGTCGTGACGTCACTTCCGGTACAACTCAACTCCACTCGATTTCTCCACCTTCTCCACCACTGATTTAGAACCCGCATTTTCTATCTACTGACATATCTAGTGATATTACGTACGTTAAGAGGTTTTTCCATTGGCTTCTTTGATTCTATTCATGATTTTTTTCATTGCGTCTATTGTTGATTTTCCCTGCCGAAAACCAAATTGTCTGTCACTTAATAATCCTCTTGTTTCTATGTAGTACTTTAGTCTGTGAGCACTTTGTCGAGGATTTTTCCCCAAGGCAGATTGGTCTGTACGAGCTTGGGAGATCCCTCGGCTTTCCCTCTTTGGGAATCAGAGCAACCTTGGCTATTTTCCATATAGGGGGAACAACCCCTTTTCCAACAAGAGGTTGAATAAGTATACAAATTTATTTTTATCGGCTAGATATAGCTTTTTAACTATTTCTGTCTGGATTCCATCCTCTCCAGGGGCCTTTCCTGGCCTGCTTTTGTCAAATGCTTCCTCTATTTCTATGGATGTTACTTGCTCACCAGGGGGAAGTGGGACCCTTTCCATCCGACAAGGGGATTCGTTGTTTGCATCTTCCCGTGGGAAATGATGGTCCAATATAGTCCAGTTTGTTTCCATTAGTCTGTTTTTTCTCCCTGTTGGTTTTTAAGTATTCCCACCTTGAGCTCTGTTCTCTTTTCTGATAAGTTGTAATTTTTTTCCAAAAATATTTTCCGCTGTTATTCCATCTATATATTTTTAAAATTGTTCCCTTTTTGTTATCAGGATTAGTTTTTTATATTCTGCCAAGGATTTCTTGAATTCTAATTTGAATCGGTTTCTACTGTATTCTTCATTCTCACTCTGGTATAGCCTTCTAAGTGCTCTCGTTACACTTCTTTTGGTTCTTAATTCTGGGGTCCACCAGTATGCATTTCTAGGGGCTGTTTCTTTATCCCTGTTGTAGCGGCGATGTGATAGTTTATTTTTAACCTCTTTTTGGGCTATAATAATTTGATCTTCTATTTCTAAATCATCCATCATGATGTCTATGGAAAATCCTTCCATGACCCTGTGGGTGCAGGTCTTGACTTTTAACCAGTTCAATCTAGTAATATTAATGGACTCGAATGGTCCGTGCTCTTGAACTTCGAAGTATATATCAATCATATTATGATCGCTTGCCGTAATAGAGTCTACAATTTTAATTTTTAGACCTATTCCAATATTTTTTTCCAGTATTAGGTCTATCCAGCTCTCACCTCTTATGGAGGAGTAAGTTGGGAGTGAATCCGGCGAATTTAGAATATTCAGGTCACAACCTCACAAAAATCGATCAAGGCCTCTTGCGTCGGTTGGTCTTCCCCAGAGGGAAGATTTTGCATTGAAATCACCTGCGATAATAATCTTTTCGGCACTATGTTTAATGACTAGTTCTCTAAGTATATCTAATTTTGGGTCCAGGTTTTGACTTGGGCTGCAGTATATTGATCCTATTATTATTTCGTCCTTCTGAACTCGAACCAAAGCCAACGCCAGATCATTGTTTTTGTAGATCTCCTGTACATCGTAGCAATTCTTTAGGGCTATTACTGCTTTATTGTCCCCAATCAAATGGTAATTTGGTGGTATTCCAACTACCCTCCGATTAAATCGATAGGGCTTGTTTATAGATATAACATCGGGATTTTTGTTTTTGATTTCTTCATTGAGTTGGGCCATTGCGGCCCGAGTATTTCCAGTGTTAATGTGAATTCCAGTAAATCTAATTGATCTCAATAACGAATTGTCTCTATTGTAATTTAATTGGTGTCTATTGGCCATAGTCTATCTTTTTTATCAAATTTATGGTCTCTTTTTCATGTATATTGCACGATTTACTGGTTGCACTATGTCTTGTTTCGAATTTACTTTTAAATTTATTATTGTGGTCAGTACACAGTTTACACAATTGCTATCATTTCCGCATTCTTCCCATTTGTGAACGTCCGCCCGCAATTAGAGCAGATTGCCTTATTGTTTTTGCACAATTTGGCCAACATGGCCAAATTTGTAGCATTTAAAACATTGTGTCGGTTTCAGATATTCTTTAATTCTAATATTTTCCCAGTTTATTTTAAGTTACTTCTTGACCATGATAATAGAAAAGGTTTCGGATCAAGTTCAAAAATCCAATTTAGACCACTTTGACCCCTAAAGTTTGTTCTCTTGAGTATTAAAAAATTTTCGTTCTCTTGTGCGAAGTCTCCCAATTTTGCTAGTTAGTTCCTCTTCTCTAGTTTCTTCGGATATTCCGAATAAAATAATTTGCAGGTTCTTTCTCTTGGGTGTGTGTACCTTGAAATTTTTATTTAAGTCTTCATTTTTGCTTATTTCGTCGATTATTTTTCCTAATTCTGCTTCAGAGCCAGTTTCTATTGCGATTCCTCCATTTCGAATGTTAGTGACCTTTTCAATGTTAATACTTAGGTCGTCTACATTAATCTTATTTTGTATTGCCCGTTTGGTAGCCCCTGAAGACATCGTCTTTATTTGGTCTAATTAAAGCTACATACGTGTTTCGTTGGGCGCTACGACCGACTACGATTCCTGTCGTTTACTGTTTTAACTTTGTCAGCGTAAATGGGAGGCCTCCCTTCGCGTCCCTTCTCTGAGAATTCCCCAAACTGATTGTGTTTCATTTTTGCCATGTAAGACACTGATAAAAGATTGTTGTCTCACTATAATCTCCAGCAGATTCAGGGCCTTGGTCCTCATTTCTACGCGAAGTTCGTTTGTTTCGCTTTTTGTGCCTTTTTTGTAATTAATTCGATTAGGTCTTTGTAGGAGTTCATAGCACTTTGGATCATTAAATTTTCATGTTCTGTGTCTATCTCAGCTTGAGACAGTTTAGTTGGTGAGACCCAAGGTGACTCCCCTTCTAAATCTACTATCTGGATCCCCTCCTGGAAATCCAAAGGGGGGGTCCAAAACTGAGCCCATTTGGGCCCCGGGAGGAGTAATCGGATACATTAACTTTATCTAAGGGACTATCTCTGGGCAAAATCCTTAGCCCTTTATATTTATGTGTATTTTAACCTTAACCAATAGGTAGTACTATCCAGTGGCCAAAGCCCTATTCTGGTTTAAGAGGGTCAACTTGACCCACTTGTAACTAAAGGAATCTTCTAATTATTTGAAGCTAAATTGAATTAACAATCATACAATGCTATATAAATTACATATTAGAAACTATATACAACTATTTACAATTTTATAATTTGAGGAACCCTGGTTCCATCAGGTTATATTTCAACAGAGTACAATACAGACCAAGTTTCAATATAATACGTTGGCGTGGTGTGGAAGTTTGGAGAGTGGGGTGCCAGCTCAGGTGTTGCCTCGTCATCTGACCGTGGTTCAAAATTACGTGGTGTTGTCCTCGGATCTTTCCCTTTGGGATTGATCCCGGACCGTCACCAATAGCCCGTTGTGTTGCTCCAGTGTGACGTTAATTGAAATACCCAATACCCAATACTCAATATAATACTGTGTACACCAATGTATTACCTACCGTTGGAGCAAGTTCCTATAGCCAGCATTTCAGACTATTTTAAAATTTGCACTTTGTCCGATTTCAAAACTCAAAAATACCTACAACACAATAAATCTTTTCAAGTTCGTGTCCTGATTTACTTTTTCCTATAGATTTGTCTATACAGGGTCTACACAAATATAGCTTATGTTCCACAATTATTTAACAATGGGAGTTTTCTCATAAAATAGACACGGTCAAAATACTGCTCAATTTTGGCAAATTTGGCCTCTAGTCTATACATAGCAAGAATACGCTAATCTAAGCACAAATCCTGTTGGTCCTTTAATTTCCTCACCAACGTTTATGCGAGTTTGAGGCTCTATAAAAAGATCACCAATTCAACACCGACTTTTAGATATCTACTACCTACTATATTCAGCAGAAATTAAAGGCAGTATGGCTCCGTTCTTAGAAGCGTTACTACGCATACAGCATTGCACTCCTGCTAGGCCTAACGTGGATGGTATTTGGTATTTGGTATTTTCAATTAACGTCACACTGGAGCAACACAACGGGCTATTGTAACGTGGATGAATCAGCAGTCAGAAGAAATACAATGTCAAGTTTTTCATAATCTAATATGCACAAAGTTGTTCAAAAGATATCATACGAAAGGGATAGACCAAGATATACGCAGTTCTTTTCAATCAATGCAGTAAGTCCGATTGACCATCACTGGGGGGTCCAAGTGGAGTCCCCAAAGTTCCAGTGCTAAGTCTATGGCACTTTTAGTCGTATTTTTAATCTATATATATAAAATAGGATGTGTGTATATATGTATATTTTCTATACAAATCTACACCGTTTGACCAATCCACACCAAATTTGGTACACTTATACTTTAGAACACTGCGGTCAGCATAGGCTAACTCTTAACCCCCGTTCTATTGGCCCTGGGGGGCTAAAAACTATTCGAAATCACCATAGAAATAACATTGAGCATAGATTGATTGCTTTATGCAGCGATGGTTGCTTCACCAGTGTTGATCTAAAAACAATTTTTTCCGAAACAAATTAAATTACAATATTTATGTTTGAACTGACTTTTTAGTTCTTCCCATGATGTAAATAAATTATAGGTATTTTATTGATGAAGAATATTTTAAAATATTTATTTTTGCAAGGAAATTCAAGGAAAGGTTTTCAGGAGTTCAAGGATTATTTTCAAGGAAAGTTGGTGTATATTTCGACCAACTTTCCTTAAATAATTTATTGAATACGTAATGATTTGTAGAATTCTGTTTCACAAGCTTTTTAGGTAAGGCGTGTAACTTATTTTAAAATGTCCGGAATAGATACATGTGAATCCTTCGTTGAAAGCAGTGACTTTCTTTCTGAAAAATTCTGTTGGTTGGTTGGTTGATTTTTCCTTGAGACTTTTAGCTGCAGAATCAGGCCTTTGTCTCCAATCTTCCTAAATGATCTAAATTTAAGGGAAAAGCATGAAGAGATTAAAATTTTTCAATTGATATGAGAAATCTAGTTATGTCTCTAGCTTGTTGTGGTTTATTTATGATGCTTTTTATGAGATTTTTGAAGGTGAAGTTTTGAGATTGGAATTTTATTTTTTCGATGAGTTTTTTTCTAGGGCGTGAATACTTTTTGCAGTCGAAAATGATGTGTTGAAATGAGTCGATAACTTTACAGCTGTCACAGAGATTTGTGTCTGCCAGTTGGAATCTGAAGAGGAGATCTGGAGTGATTAACATTCGGGATAAAAATCTTGAAAAATAAACATCTTCTTTTCTTGACATCAGAGTGTTTTTTACATCATATATGTTTGGAAGGTTGCCTGAGATTTGGTAGTTACTATGATTGAATATTGATCGATCAGAGAGGTCCAACTTGTTTCCTATGTATTTTGTCGTATCTTCCGGCGATAACCATTCAAGAAAGATGTCTTCCTCTCTCACTGATTTGGTGAGTTGATCTGCTTTTTCGTTTATTTCGATGTCTCTATGTGCTGGAACCCAGATTAATTTTAAATTTGTAACGAGTTTTGCGGTGTTGATTAGTTTGTTTTTAAGTCGTAGGATTACTTTCGATGATTTGATGGAACAGTTTTGTAGAGCCAGTAAGACGGATTTGCTATCGGTGAAGATACAGTTATTAGTGTTAAAGACAATAAGCTCATCTAATGCTTGGCATAGGGCTAAGGCTTCCGCAGTAAAGATAGAGTTGATGTTTCTGATGTTATATTTGATTATTAATTTGTTTGAATATCCTGCGATTGCTGTAATATTGCTTTTTTAGATGCATCTGTTGCTATTAGGTGATAGTTAAAGAGTAGGTGATCAATCACATTTTTAAAGAGACCCTGGATGCAATTATTTGGTAGGGATTTTGTTTGGAAATCCAAATTGTCAATAAAAAACGAGATGTTTGGTGGGAATGATTCCACTGGAAAGATGAACGTGATGAGATGATCTGTCTTGAAGTCTTCTTCAAGTAAATCAAAACAAGAGATAATTGACGAACTATTTTGTTCGAGTAAATTAATATTATCTTGAATAATGGAATGCAAGGGGGGGAAGGTTCCCAAAGAAATGTGCTTTATCCAGAATTTATTACTTATTTTTTTTATTTGGGTTTTAATTTGGATTGTGTCTGGGATTTTGTGGAGAATAATATTTGGAGTCCAGTTGGGGAGTCCGCATGCAGTTCTCAATACCATGTTTTGACATATTTCTAAATGATTTATGTTTGTTTTTTTGCATGAGTTTAAGATTGTACTGCTATAATGGAAGAGATTACAAATAGATGTTTTTGCGAGGTGTAATAAGTGGTGTGTGCGAGCACCGTAATTTTTATTTGCTAGGGCTTAAGGATATTTATGCGTTTATTTTTAGTTGTTTGATGAAGTAATTAACATTTCCATATTTGGAGATTGTGATGCCGAGGAACTTTAGTTCATCTGTCCATTCGATCACGTTGCCATCCATAGAGAAGCACCAGTCAAAAGTAGTTCTTTTTTTTTGATAAGTTTATAATTGAACATTTATTATGGGATATTTTGAGATTCCAATAGTTGCACCATCTACTGATATTTTCTATTGAGTTTTGTAATTTCTTTTTATGTAATCTGGATTGTCGTGGGTACAATAAAAAAGGATATCGTCCGCATAGATTATATAGTTAATACCTATTGGAATAGTTTCATGAAAATCTGCCATGAATATTGTGAAAAGAATTGGGGAGAGAACACTACCCTGAGGAACTCCTCTTCTCATTTCCAATTGAGTTTGATATAGTGTTTTCCCATTTTACCCTTATTATCCGATCTTGAAGGAAGTTATGTAGCCATTTGGAGATATTTCCTGAGAGTCCTATATTAAGACATTTCATTATTAGGCCATCTATATAAATTGAGTCATATGCAGATTTTATGTCTAGAGATATTGCAATTAAGAATTTTTTTTGAGAATGGGCGTTTTTTATTGTCGAAAACAGTGTTTGGATTGCAGTTTGACTATCTCTAAAAGGTAAGAAGCCAAGATGAGTAGGTTCAATTTTATTATGTTTGATTAAGAAAGAGGAGATTCTTCGGGATAAAATTCTTTCGAAGATTTTTGCAGGTACTGATGTAAGAGATATGGGACGGTAAGAAGTGACATTATTCTTTGGTTTCTGTGGTTTATGAATAGGAATTATTAGTGCTGTTTTCCAGCTATTTGGTATTTTGAAGTTAAGCCAGATATCATTAAAAATAGATTTTATTATTGTAGTTGATTCTTGGTTTAATCCTTTGAAAAGTTGTGCTGAGATGTCATCTTCTCCAGGTGTTGAAATGCGAGTATTTTTTATTGCATTATTTAGTTCTGTTGATGTGTTATTGGTTTGTTTAAATCAAAACTTTCTATATTATTATAGTGGATAGGAATAGGGTTGTGATTGTCGTTTGTAGCAAAGAATTTGGCGAAGGTATCGCTTTGGTCTTTTGTTGACAAGATTTCTTTGCCGTTGAGTTGTAGAATGATGTTGGATTTCTGATTTTCATTCTTTCTTCGATTTAATATGTTGAAGATACGAAAGAGAAAGTAAGGGTTTTGCTGTATTCTGCAGACCTCATCCCAGTATTTTTTTGCTGTCTCGAATAGCTTGTTTGAGTTTTGCAGAGAACTTTTTGTATTTGATCCAATGGTCATCCTTGAGAGAGATTCTAGCCTTTTTTAGATAATGTTTTTTTAAGAAAAGTAATTGATTGCATTTAGTGTTCCACCATAGTGTTGTTATCTTTTCGCAATTTAGTTTCGTGAAACTATTTCTTGATTTGGCCTCTTCTATCAGATTTTGTAGTTGATCATAGTTGCTACAGTTTTTTCCTTGGTAATGTTAATATTAAGTTGTTCTATGACCCTGTTCCGTCTGTAGAAATTTTTTTTAATTGGTGAGTAGGTTTCATTTTCGATGTTTATTATGATAGGGAAGTGATCACTTTCATAATTGTCATCTTCGATATGGAAATTGCAGATAGGAAAAATTTCAGACGAGCAAAAAGACAGATCGATAAGAGTAAAAGTTCCGTTTGGGGCAATGTGGGTTGGTTTATTGTGATTGATAAGGAAAAGGTTTTTTTCCAATGCCCAATTGAACAAGGTCTGGCCTGCAGTGGAGTGTGAATTGCCTCCCCAGAGGTCATGTTTTATGTTGAAGTCGCCGAGGAGGAAACTATTATTTTTTATGTTATTTGAGATATTGTTTAAAGTTTTATATTCAATTTTGCCATTAGAGGAGTAGAAGTTAATGATCATAAAAGGTCTATTTTTTTGCATGAATTGGACAGCCAATATTTCATTTTCATTGTTATCAGTTGATTTGTCAATGTCGATTATTTTTGATTGAATGTTCTCAGAGATTGCAATTATTAGGCCTCCTCCAATTTTGTGAGGTCTATCTCTTCTGTAAATTATTTTATGTGGAATATGGAAATTAAGATGTGGTTTTAGAAAGGTTTCTTGAATTGCTATTATTTGAGCTGTCTTAAAGATTTCTGTGTCCAGGACCCATTTTTTATATTGAATCCCCCTTGCATTCCATTGTATGATGTGCATGCTTTTTTTTTAGTTTTTTCTTTTTGTTTTATCTATTCGACACTCCTTGGTGCTAAAGTTCGAGGAATTATCATTGTTAAGAATCGTTGGGGGTGTAATTGATTTATTTTTGATTGATTCTATTTTATTTTTGATTCCATTATCCGTTTTCTTTTTTTTCTCCCTTGGTGGGCTTGTATCTGTTTTATCATTGGTTTGAGATTTCGAATTGATAATGTTCATTTCTGCCATTGACATGAGCATAGCAGACATTTTTTCTAGAATTTGGTCTAATTTATCTGAGAAAGTTTCATAAAGCTTTCTTGTCAGCTGATCAAGGGATTTTTCAATATGGCTTATTTCATTGTTTTGAGATGATGTTGTTATTTTTGTTGAATACGTGTTTTTTTTGGTGAAAAATTGTCTTCTGGCTTCACTGTATGTTAACCTGTTTGTTGATTTGTATTCAAGGAAATCCGCTTCTCTCAGCTTGAAAGAGCAGTTGTTATAATCGGCTCTGTGGTTTTGGCCACAGTTTACGCATTTTATTGGTTTTTGACATGGGTCAGTATGTTTTGTTTCTCCACAGGTTACGCATATATTTTCAGCTTTGCAATGGGTAGAGTTGTGGGAGAATTCAAAACAGGTTGAGCATTGTCTTGGTTTATCTATAAATAGGTTGATTTTTTGATTTGTTAGAAACAATTTAATCGTTTTGGGAATAATTGTTCCCAAGCAAGTTATAAGGATTGGGTATACACCTTCTTTGGAGCCTTTTTGAAATCTTCTTACTTCCAAAATGCTAATGTCATTCTCAGTAGTGAGTTCTTCTGCAATTTCTTCTAAAGTGGTTGAGGTGTGTATATCAACTACTAAGAATTTTGTAGTTAGACTTTCCCAAATAACTTGGGGGACTACCGGACTCCTTGTATTTCAGTTATGTTAACAAGGTTACTTGCAACTGTGGGATCGTTGGTAGAAATGAATAATTTTCCAGATCTTGTGAAATTTAAATCTGTTATTTTTTTATAATTTGAGGTTTTGTAAATAATTTCTTCTTTAATCTTTTTTGGATTGTTTCTTGGGATAGTTTTGGTGTTAGATGGGCTGAGAAATAGTTTGCAGGAGGTGACTCCTTTTTGAAATGCATAATTTATTGAGTTTTCAATTTTGTCGTTTGTTTTGAGGAATGTAGGTTTGAACGATATTGCCGGATCTACGTCGGGTTCCTCCATAAGGTTACTCATTTCTTCGGTAACCCTAAATACTGAAGACGTCATCTTGCTACATCTGTTAAATGTTGTATTCGGGTCCAGACCCCTTTTTTTCGAAATTAGATAATGTAAAGTCACTTACCTTCTCTTCAGGAAAGTGAGAAATGAGGAAAAGTTGTATATGAATAATGAACGAGACTTTCGTTGCTTAAAAGGAAAAAAAAATGTCGTCCGTACTATGCTGCTAAGTCCGACAGCAAAATAAAGAATTCAGTGAAGACGTTCTATAAGTTCATTCTTCAATATTGTAAAAGGATATCTTCTAGCGGTGTAATTCCAATTTCAAATATCTGGTTCGTAAAATGTTTGCACTTCAAGAAAACTCGAGCTTCAGCACCGATCGCAGCACTCAAATCATTTATCTGACGAAAAAAAAAATCAAAAATTCTGTAAAATCGACCTTTTGCTTTTTGAAAATTTTTTATCTATTCAGTTTAATTTGTCTACACCGATTACATTTATTTCTAACCCAAGCACCGTTATTCCGAAAAGCACAAACGAAAAGCTCATTGATCATAAAAGCGTAATTTTGCTACTCGGTATCTGGCAGCACCAGAATTAATGTTTACTTTTTTTATAAAACTTTGTAGAACTTTCTAGAAAGTTGGGAAACGGAAACTTCCTTTGGTGGAGAACATGGTGGAGAACATTCCAGCACCCACTCGATTCTTAGCTGGTCGTATTTAAAGGAAGCTAACTCGGTAAGTCTTCCAGTTTATCATCTTTCAGTGAATCTGGCAGTTTTATTTCGCTCTTTTAATTAAGTGTTTCCTACTTTATTCGACAGTGGTAGTGTATATTTTGGATTTATATTTCTAAACTGATGAAAGTACTACATAATTTTATATTCGTTTTTTCGTTAATTTTAGCTTTTTATTGTATTCTATAATAGATTTCATTGTACAGTGAGAGTATGCCTTTTGCTTAATTTTTTAAATAAGTTTAATGGGGGATCAGAATTAATGCTTTTTGTACACCAGAATAAGTTTATTTTTTAGTATGATTTAGAATTCTGTGTTTGAGTATTTTGATTGACAGCTTTTAAGTAAGGGATTAATATTTTTTATTTGTGTTAAAAGTTTGATATTCCTAAACTGGTGTAAGTACTTCGTAATTTTAAATTTGTTTTACCTTTCAGTTTATATTAGCCTTCTATTTTTATTGTATTCTATAATAGATTTCATTGCTCAGTGAGAGTGTGCCTTTTGCTTATTTTTTGAAATAGCTTTTTATTGTATTCTATAATAGATTTCATTGCTCAGTGAGAGTGTGCCTTTTGCTTATTTTTTGAAATAGCTTTTTATTGTATTCTATAATAGATTTCATTGCTCAGTGAGAGTGTGCCTTTTGCTTATTTTATGAAATAGCATTTCTTTGTATTCTTTTACTGATTTCTTTGCTGTAGCAATGCCTCCAAGGAAGCGGAAGGCGATCGGCCAAGTGCAGTCAACGGCTAAGATGATGAAAGATGAGCGTAGTCAAGAATCTTCCGAGGAGAGGAATAGAAGACGTGCGATTGCGAGAGAGCTACAACATCTAGAGCAACAGAGACGGCACAACAGCGCGAGGCCCGACTACAGGATATGAAAGAGAGCTACTACATCTAGAGCAACAGAGACGGCACAGCAGTGTGAGGCCCGACTACAGGATAAGAGATATAGAGCCAAACGATCACGGACTGCGCACCATTTTAGCTTAGCATTGGAAGAATTCCACTACGATTCACATAAAGACTACTCGCTGCATGCAAGTGTTACCATCGGGAAAATGGAAATGGTTTGTAGTTACTGTCAAGCTAAAAAGTTTAAATCAGAGTCTACTGGTATTTGCTGCAAAAATGGAAAAGTTAAACTCTGCCAACTGGAACCACCACCACAAGAACTTTTGACTTATACATCAGGAGATACGTCAGAGTCGAAGCATTTTCTTAGTAACATCAGAAAATACAACTCATGTTTCCACATGACATCATTCGGCGCCACATCAGTTGTTGGACAGCCCGGATTTCCTTCGACATTCAAGGTGCAAGGGCAGGTTTACCATAGAGCGGGATCGTTGCTTCCACTGCCAGATCAAATACCAAAATTTCTACAACTATATTTTATTCAAAACGAACAAATGGAAACTGGTTGGAGGTGCGCCTACTTCTCGGGAACAAGACGTCAGATTGTGTTAAACTTACAGAGGATGTTTCATAAGCACAATAATCTTATTAAAACGTTTGAAACAGCATTGGAACGTATGCCAACAGATGAATATAAAGTAGTCATAAGAGCAGACCGAAGACCAGCAGGCGAACACGATCTGCGCTTTAACTCTCCTCAAGCAGATGAAGTCGCGGTGGTTATATCAGGAAATGAGTTTCATCAACGGGATATCGTTTTTCAACGACGAGGTGAATCATTGCAGCGTATTTCGGAAACACATCGATCTTTGCTCTGCAGTACCCAGTGATATTCCCCCATGGTGAAGATGGATATCATTTTAATCTGAGACAAATCAACCCAAGAACAGGTGAAACAACTAGCAAGAAAGTTTCAGCGATGGATTTCAATGCGTACAGATTAATGGTTCGAGATACTGAGCAGAATCACGTATTGAACTGCAGGCAATTGTTTCATCAGTTCATCGTCGATATGTACGCAAAAGTCGAGAGTGAGCGTCTCCTTTACATTCGTCTAAATCAACGTAAACTGAAAGTTGACATATTCACACGAGAGATGCTGTGGTAAATGACGGGAACGTTGAACACCTCGGTGCCTTAGTCGTACTACCATCTACATTTACAGCCAGTCCCAGACACATGCACGAATACACGCAAGATGCTATGACGTACTTGAGGACGTAAGGGAGACCAGACTTATTTATCACCTTCACCTGCAATCCGACTTGGACGGAGATCAAGGAGGTTCTTACCAATGGTCAATTACCCAGTGAGCGCCACGACTTGATTGCGAGAGTATTTAAACAGAAGCAATTGAAACTGCACTTTGCGCATCTTTCGTTTTTTAGAATTCTGCATTTTTTCGTCGGAATTTCGTTTCTGTTTGTCATTATGTCTTAATCTTTTACATATTGCAATATATTCAGAAATTAAATGTATGTATTTGCGTCCGAAGTATATTGTAGAAGCTATGAAAAAGTTAAAACGTATTTTCCGTACAACTTAAATGATAGCATTTTTCTGTGAAAGAAAAGTGCTTATTCTAATTCAATTTTCAAGCAACATTTAACCATTTCAACCAGAGCAACGCCGGGTAATTCAGCTAGTCAGTCATAAATTCAGCAAATGTTTACCTAATAATAAGCATCATACCTTGTTAGACTCCGCTATTCCAGGGCTTTCGAAAGATGCATAATATGATACATTCCAATATTTAAATAACTGAATTTAGTTTTCATTTAGAGCTACCAAAAGTCAAACATCAACAGTAAGCGCTGTTGCCAGATCCCACGGAATTGCATCACAACAAAACAATGAGTAATAGATTCAAATGTGCTCTTTTCAATTGAGGGGATCAGAAGCAAAGGGATGTAAGTGACAAAAATGCCAAAATGAGTTGGATGCATGGAGAGATTTTTTAGGTACGTGGCTGACTGGCCGCGGACGGTTGGAGCCGTCATGTGTATTGGTACTGACATATAATGAGAGAAAGATAATCTGCTCAAGAGTCTTCGGCTTGGTGCCAAAGGGGCGCAAGTCAATTACGTCAATTTGCCGCGAAGTAAAACCAGTGTTGCATATTCACTTGGTTGGCGCGAAATGGCTGAGGTACACATCAACTGTTTGGCGCTTAAAAAAAACTGCCACACTCTCTCATTCCTTACATGAGTTGACCGTTTTTGTCGGAGTCGGATTTGAGCTCTCGGTGTCTGTTGTTTGTTGGTGGCATATTGCGGTGCTCTTTTTTTAATAGAGAGCCTATATAGATAGAGAGGTGACATACACCCCACATTTTCTAATTGGCTGATGCGGCCGTCAGCCATGTTTTTCCATTTCAGAAAAGTTCATATGGCGGTTGTATAATATGTACACCGCTCTTTGCAAAGAAAAAGGTACTGAAACTGTAAAAGACAGTTATTACCGCCATACTTTTTAACACAATGCTCAACTTGAGTTTTAAAAAAACTCACACAGACACCTGCAGTACCTGCGATGTTCTGAAAAATAAAATGCAATGCGAAGATCCGGAAGTCGTTGCCAGAAGTCAGATTGAAAAAGAAGTTCATTTGCGAAAGGCAGAAAAAGCAAAAAATTCCAAGGATGAAATCAAACAACCGGCTAAAAACGACATTTTTTCGGTTCGAGCTGTTTGTTATGATTTAGAAAAAACGCGTCCAACTCCTGCGCTTACTTGTAGTACTGTCTACTACTTAAGACAGCTTTGGACTTATAATTTTGGCATCCATGATCTTGCCACTGATCAGAGCTCAATGTTCATGTGGCATGAAGGAGAGGCACTAAGAGGATCGCAAGAAATTGGTTCCTGTCTTCTGCGATACGCCCACCAACTCCCTAGCAGTGTCAAACACTTGATTGCGTTTAGTGACAACGCGGGAGGGCAGAACAAAAATCAAAACATAGTCAAGTTTTGGATGCATATCGTCGCTACTACAACAATCGAAAAAGTGGACCACAAGTTTCTCATTTCGGGCCACTCTTACATGGAATGCGACCAAGTCTTTGGCATTATAGAGAAAGCCAAAAAAACCTCCCAATATGTTTTTATCCCAGACGATTGGGTTAACATCGTATGCAAAGCAAGCCGCAAGTTTGCCGTCTTCCGTATGGACAGAGAAGACTTTCGTTCCATTGAAAACATGGCAAAAAATCTTTCTAAGAACATCAAAGGAATCCGTAACATGCAGTGGCTGCGCTTTGAGAAGGAAACACCGTCAATGCTGTATTATAAAAACACACTCAATGAGGACACACCCTTTCAAACAATAAACTTAAGGCTGAGTCAACAAGGTCGACCGTTCTCATTGAACACAAGTGTTGAAACCCCTACATCGCGAGCCTGTCGCCATCAAAACAGCTAAATACAACAATCTTCTGAAGCTCCTGAAATACTTGCCTCCAATCCATCATGATTTCTGCAAGTCGCTCAAGCATTCAACCAACAAAATACAAGCATCCAGGTTACCTGCAATCAACCAAGCCGAAGATCTAACCAAACTGGAATCTGAGGTGATTAGTTTTGTTTCATTTTTTTACTTCGTCTATTTTTTTCACTGTCGACAGATTTTTGTATACTTAGCACCTGTTTACGATTATTTTAAACAAAATTATAATGATGATGATATTAAAAACAATGATATTAAAAACAAAAACTGTCAAACGGGGCAAAATTATGACTTACGAAGCCCTCATTTTTTATACTTTTGTTGAGATTTAACTTTACACTCAAAAAAATTTATCGCACTCTCATTGTGCATCTACAACCTCTAAAGTTTATACCTGGAAAATATTAAAATACGTATTTTTGTCACAAAACTTCACAAAAAAAGCCTCAAAAAAATTTGATCACAAAGTGATTAGAAAAGATCGAAAATAGATTTTTCACAAAAAATCAACTTCCTACCAATAAATTATGTTTGAAAAAGTGGCAGGAGATAAAACTAATTGAAAATCACAGAACTAAAAAACGTTCCTATTAAAATGTTCATCTAAAATACTGCAATATAAGGACACATTTTTCTTTAAATATGCACATTTTTTATGGTCTTTGGAACTAGAATTTATAACAAGATGGAATTTAAGTGGAGTATAATTGATGACCAGGGGGCCTTAAAAAATATTTTTAATAGCTCATAGTCATCAGAATGTAAGTAGGTAGATAGTTTAATTAACGTCGCACTGGAGCAATATAGCGGGCTATTGGCGACGGTACAGGATCGAACCTGAAGGGAAAGGGGCTGCAGTAGTCCACGTGGAAGGGTAACAAATTTACAACAGGAGGGTTGCGAGTTCGAAACTCGGTCCAACCAAAGATCGTCGCGTACACGGGGGCTGGCCGTGGTTCAAAATGGCGAGGTGTTGTCCTCAGATCTTTCCCTTTGGGATTGATCTCGGACCGTCGACAATAGCCCGTTGTATTGTTTCAATGCGACGTTAATCAACTACCTACGTACCCGAAGGGAAAGAGCAGAGGACAACACACCTCATCACTTTGATCCATGGTCAGATGACGAGGTCAACACCTGAGCTGTCACCCCACTCTCCAAACTTCCACACCACGCCAACGTGAGGGCATTTGAGACCACGTCAGATTTAATATGGCATCAGCTCCCACGTACACGACGGTGTGATTGGATTGAGTGTCGAACTCGCGATCCTCCGGTTGCTAATCCGCTACTCTACTATGGCCCCTCAAAATATAGAAATAGAAAAATATTTACAGGAATTAAAAATTCTAACTAGATTTTTAAAAATAAATTAGTAATTTTGGCATAAAAATGAAGTGTTCAGCGAAGAAAATTAAAGAATGCGAAAAATTTCCATCAGTAATCTCGTCTGACTTTTCATGGATTATTTTCAAGGAAAGTTGGTGTATATTTCGACCAACTTTCCTTAAATAATTTATTGAATACGTAATGATTTGTAGAATTCTGTTTCACAAGGCTTTTTAGATAAGGCGTGTCACTTATTTTAAAATGTCCGGAATAGATACATGTGAATCCTCCGTTAAAAGCAGTGATTTTCTTTCTGAAAAATTCTGTAAAATCGACCTTCTGCTTTTTGAAAATTTTTTATCTATTCAGTTTAATTTGTCTACACCGATTACATTTATTTCTAACCCAAGCACCGTTATTCCAAAAAGCACAAAGGAAAAACTCATTGATCATAAAAGCGTAATTTTGCTACTCGGTATCTGGCAGCACCAGAATTAATGTTTACTTTTTTTATAAAACTTTGTAGAACTTTCTAGAAAGTTTGGGAAACGGAAACTTCCTTGGACTCATGGTGGAGAACATTCCAGCACCCACTCGATTCTTAGCTGGTCGTATTTAAAGGAAGCTAACTCGGTAAGTCTTCCAGTTTATCATCTTTCAGTGAATCTGACAGTTTTATTTCGCTCTTTTAGTTGATTGTATAAGTTTTTCCTACTTTATTTGACAATGATAGTGTACATTTTGGATTTATATTTCTAAACGGATGTAAGTACTTCATAATTTTATATTCGTTATTTTCTTTAATTTTAGCTTTTTTTGTATTCTATAATAGATTTCTTCTCAGTGAGAGGTGTGCCTTTTGTGTGTGTGTGTGTGTGTGTGTGCTTAATTTTTTTAAATACGTTTAATGGGGGATCAGAAGTAATGCTTTTTTTTTACACCAAAATAAAAGTTTATTTTTAGTATGATTTAGAATTCTGTGTTTGAGTATTTTGATTGACAGCTTTTAAGTAAGGGATTAATATTTTTTATTTGTGTTAAAAATTTTATATTCCTAAACTGATGTAAGTACTTCGCAATTTTAAATTTGTTTTACCTTTCAGTTTATATTAGCTTTTTATTTTTATTGTATTCTATAATAGATTTCATTGCTCAGTGAGAGTGTGCCTTTTGCTTATTTTATGAAATAGCATTTCTTTGTATTCTTTTACAGATTTCTTTGCTGTAGCAATGCCTCCAAGGAAGCGGAAGGCGATCGGCCAAATGCAGTCAACGGCTACGATGATGAAAGATGAGCGTAGTCAAGAAACTTCCGAGGAGAAGAATAGAAGACTTGCAATTGCGAGAGAGAGCGAGCCACCACCACAAGAACTTTTGACTTACACATCAGGAGATACGTCAGAGTGGAAGCATTTTCTTAGTAACATCAGAAAAAATAACTCATGTTTCCAAATGACATCATTCGGCGCCACATCAGTTGTTGGACAGCCCGGATTTCCGTCGACATTCAAGGTGCAAGGGCAGATTTACCATAGAGCGGGATCGTTGCTTCCGCTGCCAGATCAACCACCAAAATTTCTACAACAATATTTTATACAAAACGAACAAATGGAAACTGATCAGAGGTGAGCCTACATTTCGGGAACAAGACGTCAGATTGTGTTAAACTTACAGAGGATGTTTCATGAGCACAATAATCTTATTAAAACGTTTGAAACAGCATTGGAACGTATGCCAACAGATGAATATAAAGAAGTCATAAGAGCAGACCGAAGACCAGCAAGCGAACACAAGCGGCGCTTTAACTCTCCTCAAGCAGAGGAAGTCGCGGTGGTTATATCAGGAGATGAGTTTCATCAACGGGATATCGTTTTTCAACGACGAGGTGAATCATTGCAGCGTATTTCGGAAACACATCGATCTTTGCTCTGCAGTACCCAGTGATATTCCCCCATGGTGAAGATGGATATCATTTTAATCTGAGACAAATCAACCCAAGAACAGGTGAAACAACTAGCAAGAAAGTTTCAGCGATGGATTTCAATGCGTACAGATTAATGGTTCGAGATACTGAGCAGAATCACGTATTGAACTGCAGGCAATTGTTTCATCAGTTCATCGTCGATATGTACGCAAAAGTCGAGAGTGAGCGTCTCCTTTACATTCGTCTAAATCAACGTAAACTGAAAGTTGACATATTCACACGAGAGATGCTGTGGTAAATGACGGGAACGTTGAACACCTCGGTGCCTTAGTCGTACTACCATCTACATTTACAGCCAGTCCCAGACACATGCACGAATACACGCAAGATGCTATGACGTACTTGAGGACGTAAGGGAGACCAGACTTATTTATCACCTTCACCTGCAATCCGACTTGGACGGAGATCAAGGAGGTTCTTACCAATGGTCAATTACCCAGTGAGCGCCACGACTTGATTGCGAGAGTATTTAAACAGAAGCAGTTGAAACTGCACTTTGCGCATCTTTCGTTTTTTAGAATTCTGCATTTTTTCGTCGGAATTTCGTTTCTGTTTGTCTTTATGTCTTAATCTTTTACATATTGCAATCTATTCAGGAATTGAATGTATATATTTGCGTTCGAAGTATATTGTGGAAGCTATGAAAAAGTTAAAACATATTTTCCGTACAACTTAAATGATTGCATTTTTCTGTGAAAGAAAAGTGCTTATTCTAATTCACTTTCAAGCAACATTTAACCATTTCAATCCGAGCAACGGCGGGTAATTCAGCTAGTTAGGATATAAAGCAGGATACATTTTGCAAGATTAAAATGCGATATAGGAATTAGCAGTTATTCACATGATAGAGTAAATACAATTGCACAACAAATGCATGCATATGCTATGTTTTCCCATCTGATTCTCGAGCGTTTTAAATTAGATTGATTGAAACATAACTGATGGCATGAAACGTTTTGAATCTAGATCTGTAAGGTTGCCGGGATTCCACTAACACCATATAAATTTTTGTATAAAATTAATCAATAAGACAAATTTCAGAATTTTGCATTATATATTTTTCATACAAGAAAAAAATGTATGGAATTTCTTTAGTTATTTTTATATTAAGTAATTAATTGATTCAAGACTTGTTTTTGAGAAAAAATCATATCACCAATACAAAATAATATAATTCCAAAGCGATAAACCGCGCCAAGCTGTTACACACGACTTTGTTTACAACTGAAGGTTCCAATAACCTCCCAAAATTAACCCAACAAACCGTAATTAAATCAATAAAAACACTGACCAAACAAGCAATATAGGTTCCATGAAGAAAGTAAAGATTCAAGTTGAAAAACTTACATGAAGCAGCGTTCTCCGTTCGTTTCTTACTCTGCTAAAGAACTCACTAGAACTCGCTGTTCTACAGGTGGATGTAAAGCATTGGTATTGTTCAGTGGTAGAATGATAAGTCAGTTCTATAAATAACCAAATTTTATTTTTACACACACACAGTAACTACACTGCTGGCCACCGTAAATGCAACACCCTGAAGGAAGCATGCAAATAATATGAAATTTACAACATGCATTAGCGGAGGTGAGATATGCAAATGATTAGAATTTCAGCGCAGACGCACATCACGCGCGCCTGTGGCGCCACTTCAAAGCGCTATTTAAGGCTTGGAGATTTCGACGATTTCAAGTATGGCAATTGTGTTTTTCTTGTGGTTTTTTCAAAAAAACGATCAATTATGCCTCGTAGAAAACAGCGATCATCTTTTGATCAAGTATCCGAGTTCGACAGAGGAAGGATAGTGGCCTACCGAGATTGTGGATTATCTTTCAGGGAAATCGGTAGTCGTGTTGGACGAAACCAAACAACTGTAATGCGGATATGTGATCGTTGGATGCAGGAGGGTACGACGGACCGACGTGTTCGATCGCATCCACCTCAGTGCACCACTTCACGTGATGACAGGCATATTGTGCGTATGGCAGTGACGGATCGCTCAGCCACATCACGAACCATAGCACAGCACATTCAGTCTGTACCGCATCATCCAGTGTCTGCGCGTACCATTCGACGCCGTTTACAGCAGAGTGGTCTGTCCGCAAGACGTCCATTGCTTCGTCTACCCTTGACGCAGAACCACAGACGTTTCCGCCGCCAATGGTGCGATGAAAGAAGGATGTGGACGGCAGAATGGAATGAAATTGTCTTTACTGACGAGTCACGCTTCTGTCTGCAACACCACGATGGTCGGATTCGAGTCTGGAGACACCGTGGAGAGAGGATGCTGAACAGCTGCGTTATGCACCGCCACACTGGTCCTGCACCGGGTATTATGGTATGGGGCGGTATTGGATATCACTCTCGCACTCCTCTAGTACGCATTGCCGGTACTTTAAACAGCCAGCGCTACATCTCCGAGGTGTTGGAGCCAGTTGTCCTTCCTTACCTTCAGGGCTTGCCCACAGCCATATTTCAACAGGATAATGCGCGACCACACGTGGCACGCATTGTCCAAGGGTTTTTCGTCAATCGCCAGATTGAATTGCTTCCCTGGCCAGCTCGCTCTCCGGATCTTTCGCCGATAGAAAACATGTGGTCCATGGTTGCTCAACGATTGACCCAAAATACATCACCAGCTGCCACACCAGATCAACTTTGGCAACGTGTGGAAGCTGCTTGGTCTGCTGTACCCCAAGAACACATCCAAAGTCTCTTTGAATCAATGCCGAGGCGTGTGGCAGCGGTATCTCCAACAATGGCGGCTACTCTGGCTACTGATTTTGGCAGGAACCACACTTCACAGAAGTCTATAAATTTAATCATTTGATACTTGGTCAACATGTTATCTACAAAATAAATTTTGTTGTGATATCTCTTGTCTTTCTTGGTGTTGCAAATTGGGTGGCCAGCAGTGTAGTTCAGAGATCAGAGCTATTATATATGCTCTGTCGTTTGGCTGCCAACAACTTCTTACAATTTGGCGCTTAGTGCCGTCTGGGGTATTTCACACTCCCCACCTGAACTCTTTCAGAGTTCACATAAATTACCTTTTGAGCATATAATAATCCAATATTAATCAGATACAAATCACAAATAAATTCAATATGAACATAAATATAATTCGAGTTAATAAATTTAATAGTTCTTTTTTCAGTTCAAGATTAGATAATTTTAACATTTTTTTTATAAATAACCAATTCAATAACACAGAAATAAATTAAATCAAGATATTTAACTAAACAGGTAAATTTTATCAAGTAATATAATTTCAATTATGAATGATCAAATTATTCAAATTACAATATTCTGCAAATATTAGTTTTAGGATTAATGAGAAATTAAACTAAATTATCGAATATAAAATATAAACGGTTAATTTTCATCATTAATTTCAAGATTACATAATAATTGTACAGGTCTTTTAATAGTCCCAGATCGAGTTTTAATTAGACAGGAACGGATTTTTCCGTCTCTTCCAGGAAATATTTCTATGATTTTACCCATAGACCACAAATTTCGTGGGTAACGATCATCAATAATCAACACAATATCATTAACTTTAAAATGAGTTGTAACGTTTGTTGGAGGACACACATTTGCAGATCTTAAAGAGAGGAGATAATGTTTTCTCCAACGTCTCCAAAAGTGATTAAGCAATGTTTGCTGATGTCTATATCGTTTTACCGTAGCACTTCTTGAACCACACAAATCTTCCCTTGAAATTTTTGAAACAGGAAGACCAATTAATCGCTTCCCAATTAGGAAATGTGCAGGAGTTAATGGTGAGGGCTCTGAAGGATCATCATAAATGTAAGTTATTGGCCGTGAGTTAATCATGGCTTCAATTTCAATAAAAAGCGTTTCAAGCTCATTCACTGTGAGTGTTGAGCGGCCAACAATTTTTCTTAGACAGGTTTTAATAGTTCGAAAATGCCTCTCCCAGAAACCTCCCCACCATGCTCCTTTCTCCAACAATAAATTTCCATTTAATACCATGGGAAGCAAATAAATTTTGAACAGATGGGTGGTTTATGCGACTCCAGATCCTTTTGAGCTCAATTTCTGCACGCTTGAAACCTTTAGCATTGTCCGAATAAATTGTGGAACACAGACCACGTCGTGAAATAAATTTCCGAAAAGCTAAAAGGAATGATTCTGTTGACATAGATGGAACTAATTCCAAGTGAAGAGCTCTCGAAGTGGCACAGGTAAAAAGAAGCAAGTAATGTTTGGCATTACTGTCCCTAGTAAAGAATGGACCAGCAAAGTCCACACCAGTCACAGTAAACGGAGGAGATTGAAGCACTCGATCGGGTGGTAAAGGTGCAGTTTCCTGCGTACCAGGACTTACTCTGCACACGACACAACTATTCGAAACACACTGGCGACCCTTAATAATCCAAAACTGTTCTCGGACTTGGGCCAGAACTCCGCAATGGAACACTTTATTGTGGCACTCTACAACCACAAAATTTGTCTTTGCAAGGCAACAATATCGGATGTTTTTCCCCGATCTCAAAATCGGAAAACTGAAGCCTTCCCTTCAGTCTAAGAAGGCCGTTTTCATCTAAAAAAGGGCTCAAACAGTGCACAGGAGAAGTTTTGTCCAAACGTTTTCCGTCCGATAGACAGTCAATTTCATGCATGAAATGTTTCCGCTGCACAGTTTTCAACCAATAACGTTCAGAGTCGAAGATTTCTGATGCACCTATTGGTCCATACAATTTCTGTCTGTTTCTGCAATTAAACAAAAGACGTTTCACCTAAGCAGTCACACGATAAAGTTTTTGTAGACAGTTATACCTTTTTAAGTCCAATAAAGGCAGGGGTGATGACTCGATGACTGACACCTGAAGGGAAAGATTTTTAATCCGTCTTTCAATTATCACACTCTCCTCATCAACAAGTACCGTAGGACCAGATGGCCAATTCGCTTCTGGCTCCAAGATCCAACTTGGTCCCCTCCACTACAAGGAATCAGTCGCAAGCTTCGAAGCACGCACACCTCTTGAGATCAAATCCGCGGGATTGTCATCACCGTTGCAATGAAACCATTGCTGTGGATCAGTCAAGGATTGTATCTCAGAAACCCTATTGCAAACAAAAGGTTTCCAGTCTTTGGCGTTCCCTCGAATCCAGTGAATAGTAATTTGCGAATCGCTCCACAAATATATTCGTTTACATAGCTCAGGGAACAGTTCTTTCAAATATTTTGCCAGTTTCGCACTAATCACCGCCCCCATAAGCTCTAATCTTGGCAATGAAATTAATTTCAAAGGGGCTACTCTTCCCTTCGCGATGACAAGAGTAGTCTTAACTCTACCTTTAATATCACTGTATCTAAAATACGCTACACTTCCGTACGCTGCTGGACTAGCGTCGGAAAATATGTGCAATGAAATATCGTCGCACTGATTGTCAAAAACTTTCTATCAAAAGATAGCTTTTCCAAGTGAAACAGTTCGTCGCACCAGTCTTTCCACTTGAGTGATAAGTCCTCCCACTAGGCAATTCTTCATCCCATTTTAAACCTCGTTCCCATATCTTCTGCATGACTATTTTCAACATCATGACACAAGGACTCACTACACTACAAGGGTCAAATATCTTCGAGATCACTCCGAGAACAAATCGTTTGGTGTTTGTAGCATTTTGAATGGAACCTTTTACAGTTTTTAAGTCTAACTTAATTTTATCCTCAGTATGATCCCAAATGAGTCCCAAGAACCCAGTCCCTAGACCAAAATTCATATTTTCTTCAAAACTATTATCTACCCAAAGTTTTTGAAGTTTAAGAGAATTTGTTCTTAATTTCCCCAAATGAAATCCAGCATCTTTTAGAATATTAATTGCATTGTAAGTTAACAAATACGCCTCTTCGGCATTCTGAGACCCATGACACAAATCATCTACATAAAGAAAATAATTAAGCATTTCAAAACATTGAGGCATATCTTCCTTATATTTGCCAATGTGAAACTTTAGTACACAAGCTAATGCAAAGGGTGATGTCGTTAGACCAAATGGAAGACGATTTAAACATAAAGTTTGGTCAGACTCATTTACAGAATCATGAAACCACAAAAATTTTAGATATTCTCTATCTTCCTGACAAATTTCAATCATAAGAAAAGCCTTTTCTATATCGCCTGTAAACGCAATTTGATTTTCACGGAATTTCAGAATTATATCCACTAAATTAGGGTTAAGATTAGGTCCAGACTCCAAACAATCATTCAAAGATTTAAATTTTTCATTAGCTTTGCTACTAGACATAAACTATCCTAACTCGAGTTGTTTCTTTGTCATTCCTAACGACTGCTCTATGGGGCATGTAATATCCTAATTTAGGGTCCTCATTTTTGCATCTACTTACAATTTGACACTTTAATTGTTCATTAATTATCTGCTTATACTGATTCGAAATATCTTTGTTTTTATTCAATCTACATCTCAAACTGTCAAAACGCTTCTTCGCGACCTCATAATTCGAACCTAAACTTTCAGGGGGATACGAACAGTCTTTCCACACAACAACTTACAAACATATCTCTCACCGTTAAATATCAACAAATTCTCAAATGAATCAATTAACAACTTGTCCTTTTCAGAAAGATTTTGTTTTGACTCCAACTCCTCGATTTCCCAAAACCGTTTGAGGTCAAAGAGCACATTCTCAGAATCCATAAGTAAACAAGAGTTCGCAAAGCTATAGTCAGCAAAATCGCTTCTTTCATTGCCTACAAGAAGCCACCCAAAACACGAACCAACAAGCGAAGTTCCACCGTTGTTTATTCTTTCCTGCTCATAAATAATGTCCCAGAAGTAATCACATCCAACCAACAGGTCTACACTTGCACCTCCATCTGAAAGGAAGGTATCGGCGAGATTTAATCCCTCAGCTGTCAATGCTTTTCAACTTTCACTGGAAGGATTCCGTCTGACAAAATTAGCAATAAATTCAGTGACTAAGCACTCCACTTCTAAACACTTATCCGGCTCTTTTCGATTGTGCAAGGTCAAACTAACCACGGGATAATTTTTCTCTCGAGGGTATTTTTCACCGAATGAGTATATGGACAATTTTTCATAGCGAAAGGGTTTTTAATTTAATTCTTTCACAATGCGTTTAGACACAAAAGATCGGTGTGATCCGGAATCTAACATTATTCTACTTTCTAACGATTTATTATTATTTTTCGAGCACACAATTACTGAACAAGTTTGAAGAAAAGATTTTTTACTACTTCCTGGAATATTATTGTGCGCAACAGATATATTTTCAGACCTTTGATCAGAAACACCTGAAGTGATCGAAGGAATTCTTATTTTCTGGATCGTTTCAGCAGGGGTGTCGGAGGAATAGGGTGGAGAAAGAACATTTTTGTTGTTCCTTTTACACAATACCTCATGATGCGAATTAGACTTACATTTTTTACAGCTTATCCTAGATTTACAAGAAATGCTCATATATATATATATATATATGGGCTGCGGTGGCCCGGTTGGAAGAGTAACGGACTAGCAACCGAAGGGTTGCGGGTTCGAATCCAGCCAAACACCGTCGTGTACAAAGGGGGCTGGTGCACGTTAAATCTGTCGTGGCCTCAAATGTCCTCACGTTGGCGTGGTGTGGAAGTTTGGAGAGTGGGGTGCCAGCTCAGGTGTTGCCTCGTCATCTGACCGTGGTTCAAAATTACGTGGTGTTGTCCTCGGATCTTTCCCTTTGGGATTGATCCCGGACCGTCACCAATAGCCCATTGTGTTGCTCCAGTGTGACGTTAATTGAAATACCCCCCCCTCATATATATATATGATATTTTTCAAAACAAAGAAAACACCTACCTTCAAACTTTAATCTATCGAATTTTTCTACAGCACTAGTTTTTCTACAATTAATCGATTCATGAAACCCGAAACAAAATATATGTTATATAATGTAATCGCCAATAGGAATCTATTTCTTTGTGGCGCTAGAACTGAGCCACACTTTGCATGCATAACGTGACCATTTATTTTTTGACTCAAAACGGGACATTGGTTTATTTAGGTCAATTAACAGGTAGTCAATGAAAAAAACCCCATTTTTTTTAAGTTATATTTAGAAAAAGTTAGCTATTATTACAAATTAAAAAATATATCCAAAATGTTTAGTTAGTATATTTATATTTATCAGAGGAACAAATTTGCTTTAATACATCTGGTGATGATTTTAAGTAAGAATAAAACTCTTGGCATGTTTTTTTATATTCACCGTAGTTATCAACATCGCCTTTAGAACTGGAATTTGTAACTGGGTTTTTTCAGATGTCCACAATTTGTTCATCATAGAAAATACTCTTTCTACTGGAGCATTTGTAGCAGGTAAACATAAAATATATTCAATTAAAATACAAAAGTTTTCATGCTGAAGATTGTTAGTGTGAAAGTGTTTGAATACTTCAACCCAACGAGTTTCTGTGGAAACATTTAGATTATTCCATTCGGTTACTTTTTGCGACGTGATGTAGTTAGAAATTAATGAAAATTCGTCAAAAACTTCTGTATCTTTATTACAGTTAATATATTCCTTTTCAATTAATACATCAAGAGATTTTTGAATGTCTTCCCATGCGGGTACTTTTTTAAAATCTGCCCAGTAAAATATCTCCATTTCTTTGGTAAGGAAGCAAGTCCACTGCTCTAGATACTCACGGCTTGTTTTGTAAAATTCTGTAGCCGTCCTTTTCACAAACTCTTCATCGATATCAGTACCATTATCTTTCAATTTCACCATTAATTGACGGACTGTAAATGGAAGAAACTGATTGGTCTGTTTTTGAGTCAAATTGTCTTTTAGTTGATTGATTTCTTTTGCAGCTTCACACACACACACACACACACAGTTGCCGATACAGTCTGACCTTCAAGCTTCAATACAGCTTGATGAAAACTTGATGACTGAGCGTGTAAAAAATAAAGCCACAATTCTGATGTGGGATCTTCAAAAAAGTTTTTTAGTAATAAGGGACATTTTTCAATGCTCAAAAAGTAGTTTTTTAATGGCTGACACATTTTTAAAACCCTTTTCAAGGCAGGCATAAGAGCAAGCCATCTGGTTTTGCTATAGCCGAGCATTTGTTGATATTCCGTTTCAGTTTCAGCGTAAAACTCCTTTAGAGCTTCAACTCGAACCGTGTAAATATAAAAAAATGAATATATCTTCACAATAATGCTTTCGTAATCTAAGGATAGCCCGTCTGTAGCAGATTTTATTGCATTGTGAATTACATGGACTCCACATCCAATACCTATTAATGGCTTTTTAAGAGATGATTGTAATTTCGTTAACACATTATTAGTTCCTCGCCTAGCTGCGCCCCCGAAATTTACGTTGGCATTGTCCCCACAAAATGCCACGACTTTTGCTGTCAAATTATTGTCTGTCAACACTTGGTTTAAATAATTGACAATGATATCAGAAGTCTCACCTGGTTGGTCTTGGAGGTCTAAAATTTTTACTTGCACACCTACGTAAGGTTGAAAAAAGCGTACTACAATAGGGTATATTTTCTTGTTACCGTGGTTTGAAGCGTCGTTTAGAATCGTAATACAATTGGACTTATCAAGGTTATCTTTTAATTCTTTCATCGCTGTACGCGCCAAAACATTTACTACAATAACTTCTGATTTCGTACGCGCGCATGTAAATTTGAGATCAAAACATGATTGAATTAATTTCGAAGCACAATCATTAGAGCGAAAACTGGTTTTCTTGTATCGTGTGATAAGCCCAGACGCCTTCTGCCGCGGCAATATCCAAATCCTTTGATGTTGGTGCGTCCGATTTCTTGAAAAAGTTTAACATTGAAGAACTCGAAGCGGCAGCACGATCGGCATTTTTATGTTTTTCAGACTTCAAATGCTGTTCAATATCACCGGCACCGCTGTGGGAAACACTAAATTCTGTACGACACTTTTCGCATCTGACATCTGAGGGAGTATTTATTTGCTTGATAAACGGATATTTTGCTTGTAAGCTAACATTAAACGAACACTTGCGTTTCGGCATATTAACTTATGATTCCAAGACAAAAGAACTTCAAGTTATTTACTACACAAGCATCAAACAACAACAAAACAATAGCGAGAAGTGGACGATAAATCTGTCAAACAATAGTTAACCAATAACGCGCGCGAGCGATGACGCGGTCTCGCTCCCGCACACCGCTCGCGTCCGGCCGGCTCCTCAATTTTCGCGCGGTTTCCGAAAACGGGACAATTTTGCGTCCCGGAGTTCGTTTTGGGGACACCGGGACAGGTAATCTAAAAAAGGGGCAGTCCCGTTCAAAACGGGACGTCTGGTCACGTTATGCATGCAGCATGTGTGAATGTTCTTGCACAGCTTTCTTGGACGTCCGTCCATTTTGATTAATCTTATTGGTTGTGCTGCAATCCTATCCTATCTGTATATATATATATATATATATATATATGTGTGTGTGTTGTGTTATCAATAAATTAGTCTTTTCTCTTTTGCGATCCACATGGCCTGTGTTATTCCTTTCCTCTGAAGGAATCGTATTTAACAATATACATTTATCTTTTATTTGCGTATTTAAAGCTGCCGCGGTTGGGGTATATCTAGGTTTGTAATTATTCTTTCGATAGTTTGGAAATGGTTGCCGATTAGTCTCAAAAGTTTTAGCATTACCATTTGAACTTTCCGTGATTTCCCTGGATTCTACTTCATTTTTTATGAAATTTATTATTTCACAAGATTCACTTTTATTTCTTTTACGATGGAAATCTAAAACCAAATCTTGGGGCAATAACTTAAGAATGATAGGATTTAACAAATGTCCGTACGAACCTTCAGTTACATTAAGTGAACGTAGGTTTCTAATATTTACTTCAATTTCATCATACAACTTACGTAACCCTTTAACATTATATGAGGTTTTCACCGATTCTAAATTCAATAATTTTGACATGTAAGAATTAATAATAACGTCAGTTTTACCGTACTATCTTTCAAAAGTTGCATGCACGAATCATAATTTTTCTCATTTAATTCGAACCCAGCAACAACACTATAAGCAGGTCCTACCAATGTTTTCAAATATTGAAACTTTTCAATCTTAGAAAGTAAATAATTCTCACCAACGACATTATTAAAACAATTAAGGAACTCCAAAAATTTGCTAGAATCACCATTAATACATATATTTTTGGGGCCGAGGTAGCCCAGTTGGAAGAGGAACGGATTAGCAACCGAAGGGTTGCGAATTCGAAACTCGGTCCAGCCAGACTGTCGTGTACACGGGGGCTGGTGCAGGTTAAATCTTTACGGCCTCATGTTGGCGTGGTGTGGAAGTTTGGAGAGTGGGGTGCCAGCTCAGGTGTTGTTCTCATCATCTGAACATGGTTCAAAATTACAAGGTGTTGTCCTTGGATCTTTCCCATATTGGTTGATCCCGGACCGTCGCCAATAGCCCGTTATGTTGCTCCAGTGCGACGTTAATTAACTACCTATCTACCTACATAAATTTTGTTTCGGACGAAGGGCGGCACCCACATCATTCACTCCGGCCTCAAAAAAGTCTTAATCTAGTGATTTCAACATTCTTGAGAAACGAACTTTTTTTGTTTCAAAAATTATCATAATATGGGCATATATTTAACTGTATGAACTTTTCTACTCATTCCAGGAGAAAGCGCAAAATGTTTCATAAACGAATTGAATTTTTAACTTTGGAAGAAAAGCCCAACCTTTTCATTAAATGGGTATTTCAGAACGTTAATAACACAGTATTTTTGTATAATTCCTAATAGGCATTGCCTTTTCAAAATTCGTGTAAGGGGAACTAGTCAGTAATTGACCAGTCAGTGCTAATTTTTCATTAAAATATTTCCCTACAGCTTTTTTGCAATTGCACTTTCAAGACTTTTTGTACTTATTATCTTGTAACGACGGTAATTAAATGTGCTATAGTACAATTTGTAATGTTTGATAATTTTTTAGAATTTTATGCAAGTTCAGAATAGTGATTGAACCAGAAATTGACCACTACATATCCAGTAATTGACCACAATTAATTTTTCAAATAAAATTCAAACTGAAACATTTATGCAAATGTTTTTTGTAATTACTAATGTATTTGTATGAAATATAGCTAGGCTAAACATTTTTACATGATATTTTCTAAGTAAAACTTAGTAAAAGAATAAACTATCGAATATTAAACAAGTAAATATGATAATGGTTAGTACTAATATTAAACAAGTGAACTACTTAAAATATGTGACAAACTAATATTAGACAAATAAATAAATGTAGCAATAATATTAAAGAACTCTTTGGCATTGATTATAAGAGAAATTTAAGTCTGTCATTGCATATTCCTTCAATTTCTCCAAAACCATAACCCAAATTCAACCATACTCATTGTCATTAGAGAAATGATCCGATGCAAACTGCAAAGCATGGCTTTTAGAAATGCGTTTTATATACTTATATTTATGATATTAGCAATCTTGTTTGGAAATCCCATTATATGTCTGTTTATTTAGTCTATCAAATCATTTGTTTCCTATTCATAAACTGTAAAAAATTATAGTGGTATAAAGTTAGAAAAATTTGTATTAGGGTTTCTTAAGTAAAAAGTTTTAAGAGCACTGCTGTAATCTACGGGTGTATTGAAGTACATAGTGTTCTAATCTTTAAATATACTGTGTCCTAAAATAATAGAGAATTTATAAGTGCATAAAACGCTGGGAAATGAGTTTCATTAACAATTTAGAAACTGCTTTTTTTCACATAAATAAAACATTTACATAGTGAGAGAGTATACTGCAAATATATCGTACGTACCAAAATCGTTGATAATACCGACAAAATGACATCATAGATCATAATAAGCACAAAGTATAGCGCAAAATCAAATTCTGATTCAAATACTCGTAATCTAGAAAATACAATTATAACAGACGATTTTTATGTTTTCGAACATTTAAAAATTATGGTAAGAAAACATAATATAAATTACAAATGTTTGAATATTAAATTATTTTATTTTAAGACAGCTATTATTTTTAATAAAGTTTGAAGTCGTTCGATAAACGCTTTATTTTATAAAATTGTACTGTAATGTGCAAATATCCGTTGTTGGTCAATTAAGATTTACATGGAAATTCATTCATGAATTTCATCTAGACTAAATTATTATTTCAACAGTTATGTTTGAGTTTCCGTTTTATGAATTTGTGAATCGAAAGTTGACTGAAGCGGTAGTGCTGGTTTTGACACGCTCAAGATATTGAACAGTTTGTATTCAATCATGAGATAAAGGGTATTTCAATTAACGTCACACTGGAGCAACACAATGGGCTATTGGTGACGGTCCGGGATCAATCCCAAAGGGAAAGATCCGAGGACAACACCACGTAATTTTGAACCACGGTCAGATGACGAGGCAACACCTGAGCTGGCACCCCACTCTCCAAACTTCCACACCACGCCAACGTGAGGACATTTGAGGCCACGACAGATTTAACGTGCACCAGCCCCCTTTGTACACGACGGTGTTAGGCTGGATTCGAACTCGCAACCCTTCGGTTGCTAGTTCGTTACTCTTCCAACCGGGCCACCGCGGCCCATGAGATAATTTATTTATTTATTTATTTATTTATTTCAATTAACGTCACACTGGAGCAACACAACGGGCTATTGGTGACGGTCCGGGATCAATCCCAAAGGGAAAGATCCGAGGACAACACCACGTAATTTTGAACCACGGTCAGATGACGAGGCAACACCTGAGCTGGCACCCCACTCTCCAAACTTCCACACCACGCCAACGTGAGGACATTTGAGGCCACGACAGATTTAACGTGCACCAGCCCCCTTTGTACACGACGGTGTTTGGCTGGATTCGAACTCGCAACCCTTCGGTTGCTAGTTCGTTACTCTTCCAACCGGGCCACCGCGGCACCATGAGATAAAGGAACTGGCGCTTTATTTGCATGCCAATCCAACACAGAAACGAAATAGAAATTAAAACAACAGTGTTGCCACCCACAACACAGAAATTATATAGTCACAGTTTTCAGTTACATACCACTTATATTTTATCATACTAAATTAAAAACGAGTTACCTGTTGACGAGTTGACTTTTTCTTCGAGACTTGTTGAAAAGCTTAGTGTTTTATAAAAGTTTTTGATTAAGATTCTGAAGTAAGCTTCGATACAACCAAGATAGTCTTGCCAAAGACTGTCCGGACTGACTCAAATTAAATCTGTCTTATCCTCAAATGTCCTAACAGTGCCGTGGTGTGGAAGTTTGGAGAGGAAGTACCAGCTCAGGTGATCTGACAGGGGTTCAAAATTAAGAGGTGTCCTCTTTCCTTTTAGGATTGATCCCAGACCGTCCCAATCGTCCGTTGCGTTGCTCCATTTCATTCATAGGTAGTTGAATTTACGTCGCACTGAAGAACCAGGATTGATCCCGAAGGGAAATATTCTAGAATGACAAATCGTAGTTTTGAACCATGGTCAATTGACAAGTTCAATACCTGAGCTGGCACCTCATTCTCTAAACTTCCATACCATGCCAAAGTGAGGAGATTTGAGGCCACGATATATTTAAAGTGCACCATCCTGAAAAGGTCTTTAGTTGGACCAAGTTTCGAATTCGAAACCCTCCCGTTGCTAATCTGAAACTTTGGAGTGGTGTGGAACTTTGGAGAGTGGGGTGCCAGCTCAAGTGTTGCCTCGTCATCTGACCGCGGTTCAAAATTACGTGGTGTTGTCCTTGATCTTTCCCTTTGATAAGAGGTGTTGTCCTCTTTCCTTTTAGGATTGATCCCGGACCGTCATCAACAGCCCGTTGTGTTGCTCCAGTATGACGCTTATTAAACTCCCGTTGCTAATCTGAAACTCTTCCAACTGTGCTACCGAGGTCCCACAGAGTAAATAGCTATGCATACAGAGGGATCACTACCATAGGAAGCCATGATCTAATAAATAACATGGGAAAACGCTTAGAAGGTGGCGTCCTAGGTTGGGGGAGTCAATACTACCATGACAACCGATCTAGCTTCGTTTCCATAACAACCGAACTAGGTGAGGTTTGTTTATTAATTGTTTTGGTGTTTATTTATTTCGTATGTACATTTTAAGTTTATGCTACAGTGGTAGGGTTGTTTATTCAAACAATGTCAACAGATTTGTTTGTTTTAATTCTGGAATAGATGGAGTCAGGACTGCTGTAGCACAAGCTTCAAATATACGATAAAGCAGTAAGATTTTTGATTTATTTACTTTGGCTGTTTCATTCTCTACGATTTCAAAGGCCATTTGCATTTTTGTTTTGTATTTCTAATTAAAAGTATTCTTTATATATTTTTAGCATAAATGTTTTAAATTAGCAATTTTTTAATGTCTTCTGAAATTAAAAAGAACCTTAATTTATGAAAGCCATTTGTGAATTATAAAATTTTACTAATGTGCGAACTTGTTTCTTTAATTTTAGTTGATTCTTTTTTAAGCGAATAGCTTTTTTAAATATTCCAAATCAATAGATATTCCAATCAATAGATAATTTAGATATTCCAAATCAAGCCCTTTCGTTTTATTATTTAAAAGATTGTTGATCTCTGTGGTCTGAAAAATTATTTGAACAAAAAAGAACATTAGAATTTTTCACAATCAGGTATTTAGTCTGTGATCAGGTACATCATCCATTTTTGAACAAATTATACAATTTGAAAAAGGAACAGAAATGAAATATTCTGTTGGAGTGCACAATTAGTTTAATTTTATTTAATTTGTATCGTTAAAATCATTTGCTCATACTTTTATGATTAGGCTCAGCGAATGAGCTCGAATCAGAACATGAGTTCGGCTTCATATCTGAACGATATTTTTCCTTGTTTGGATTCCTGCAATTGGTTTAAAAAAAGGAACAGCGTGTATTTTGCAACGGGGATAAAATTTCATTCGCTCTCGGCTCATAGAATAATGCTCAAGCCACTCGCCTAGAATGCAGCTAAAAGGACTTCTGTTTTGACATTTGTTCACGGCACATGTATGCCTTTTAAGTAACTTGATTAAACTCGTTATTGTTGACTTGAGTTTACCTTTCTCCCACCCGCCAACATATTCATATCCGGAACTAATCAGAATGTTGAATATCGTTCGCAGTTGAGTATAAAAAAGAAAAGGTAATAAATTACTCTTTCCCGCTGCTAGGCGCCACAGTTCCTCAGCGCGCATGCGATTTCCTTCTCTGATGTAATAACTTTCATTTTAAGGTCGATGTATAACTCTAATAAGCAGTGATTCTCAACCTTTTTTTTGTAGCGGCACACTTTTAACGATATCAAAATTTGGCGGCACACAAAGAAAAAGATAAGTTTAAAAGTTGTTTACTTACCTATAATACACTGTGTAAAATAGTTTATGATAATAATTGTGAATGTAAAATAAAATAATATAATATGTACTACAAAAACAACAGTACGTTTATTAAGGGATTAATTACAAGGTAATAATAAGAATACTTTTAATGAGAAATTTGAGCTTGATGTTTTTTGATAATTTCATTTATATTTGGTCGTAAAAATGACAATGCTACTCTCATATCGTCTTCTACATTTAACAGTCTCGATCTTTTTTTCGTTTTTATGTTGGTTAATACTAAAAATCCGAATTCACACAAATAAGATGTAGAAATTTGTAATAATATTTTTAAAGCTTTTTTGGCTATCATGGGATAATCGCATCTAATGTTAATCCAAAATGAATTAATTGATTCTTCCGAATATTTTAAAATTAAATCTCGATTATTAGGGGTAGGGGGGGTATTTCAATTAACGTCACACTGGAGCAACACAATGGGCTATTGGTGACGGTCCGGGATCAATCCCAAAGGGAAAGATCCGAGGACAACACCACGTAATTTTGAACCATGGTCAGATGACGAGGCAACACCTGAGCTGGCACCCCACTCTCCAAACTTCCACACCACGCCAACGTGAGGACATTTGAGGCCACGACAGATTTAACGTGCACCAGCCCCCTTTGTACACGACGGTGTTTGGCTGGATTCGAACTCGCAACCCTTCGGTTGCTAGTTCGTTACTCTTCCAACCGGGCCACCGCGGCCCTCCTCGATTATTAGAAAGCGAAATTAGTTCTTCCTCTTCATTCAAAGTTAATTCAAATACAGAAGTATTCGTTATCACAAATGGATTACGAACCCCATCAAATTTTTTATATCTAAATTTGGGAAATAATGAATAATTCTCTCCTCTAATGTTGTCAAATGGTCAATAACCAATTTTATGAATAGTTTTATTAAAATCTTTTGGGACTGACTCAAACTTTTCCAAATTGCCTTCCTGAGCTTTATTCTTCCATAAAGTTATTTGTTTTTGGAATCCCACCAGTTTATCTGTTGAGTTTAATATATTTTCTTTCGGCCCTTGCATACTTGAATTTATGTTATTAAAAATAACAAAAATGTCTGATAAGTAAGCTAGTTTAGCACACCATATTTCATCTTCCAACAAATGAACAAAATCATAATTTTTATTTTCTAAAATTTGGCGGCACACTCTAAGAATTTGGCGGCACACAAAAGTGCCGCGGCACAGTGGTTGAGAATCACTGATGTAGGGCAATGAAATTGCCTGCTCATTTTTTTGTAATCTCCAACTAACTTATAAATATATTAATGTTTTAATGTCAATAAATTCTTTTATTCGAACCTTGAGAAACCAATGAGTTGCTCAACACAACACAGGCCACTGGGAAGGGTAGTACGGAACATAAACTCCAGCTTGCAAATGTCTGGCACTCTGATGTAGGAAGAGAGCGAACACGACACCTTAAAACATTAATGCATCCTGTCAATTTAGTTTGGCAGTTTTTCCATTGAAATTCGACAGACAATCGCATCTATAGTTGGCCACCAAATCCACACTAGTTGCTCCGTTTGCACATGGCTCAAACATCTGGCACCTTCGAACATAGTGTTCTCTGCATCAGATAACAAATTATACAATAACATCACAAAAGGGAAAAGTTTATTAGATCTTGACAAAAATATAAGTGTATATAAATTAAATGTGCGATAAAATTTTACATTTTTTTGTAATTCTTATCTTCAAATGTGTAGTGCATTTAATAGTTTTATTTTACGTTTGACCATCATACGACCAAATGCTGGTACAAAATACATCTGTGCAGCCATTTTATGGTCTTGATGGCTTGAGAAAAATGAAATTCAAGTTCTTAGAAGAAAAAAATTCAGGTTCTTAACAAATACTCCATGAAAGTATGTATAAAGCATTACAATTTTGTATATAAATCTTTATAATTGTATACATAAAATAGGTTATAGTTCTGAAAAAGATCAATTTTAATTACATAAAAACAGTATGTAAATAAAATCACCAACGAATAGCACAAAATAAAATATATTAAGTAGAGCACAATTGAATCGGAAGATGTTAAAAAGGGGATATGTTACAAAACTCAAATTTTACAGGAGAGATTAAAAGGCGTACAACTTTAATCGCGGTTCATAAACTAAAGAAAAAAAATCAGATAGTTGATATTATACAGCCACTTATAATCCAAGTGTAATTCATGCGTTTTGTTACTGCCAGAGCACCACCACAAAATTCCAAAAAATTCGCACATATCCCTTTTTACACATTTTACCTAGAAATTAGTTGAAATTATTGGGAAAAGAATAGAAAACACAATATTATGAACAAAATTATTTATTTTTAGTTATAAAACTTCAAAAGTAGCTTTATGACATTATAAAAGCAAAGTTTTTGTTATGAAAAAGTTAGAAATGAGTGACAATGGAAAAATAAAAATTAATCATCAACCTCACTATCTCTGACTTTTGCACTGATGGTTGGCCACTGCATTATAGACGAGTAAATGTTCATGTGTTGCTACGGGACGTACTGGAATCATTTTCCAACATCAGCGATTTTTTCATTGATTAGGACCTTTCCTGTCCTGTATTCATGATGGTTGGTCCGGCAATTCAGTGAGAACGTTTGGTTTGCTCAGCGTAAAAGTGTTCTTACTTAAACCATGAATGTAGGTCGATGATATAACTTTATTTGGTTTGTTGATGATAATATGACGGACAGAAGATATCTTGAAGGCTACTTTGTCCTCTTTTTTTACATGCCTGCCATAACTTTCATCAGAAATGCATGTCTTATAAAATGAGGACCACCACTTTTTAAACTCCTACTCCGGTAGTAACTTTTGTAACATTAAATCTTCCAGTATTACTTGATTTTCTCATGAGCTCCTCATATTCGTCAGGTGAGTAGATCCGATCAGCTTTTCGAATTAGACGTTTCACTGTCCCAAAGTACCTGTCGCAGGGAAGGAAGGAGTGATCCCTAATAGGGAAACAGATTTCAACTTTTTCAAACACTTGTAGTTCAACGAAGACCATACACATCCTTAGTAGAGAATGATTTTTGATTTGTCCGCTACATCCGTCAGAAAAGAGAAGCACATTTGCATATTCATTGGTTTTATTCCGGTTGATGTAACTTAGCAGACTTCGTTTGGACTCTTTTTTGCTATGCCTTCATGATACACGTGCAAGTCAGCTTTCCCGGTAGCCAGGTTATGTATCCCAAACGTATTAACCCATCGCTGGCGTAAATAAAATATGTCTTGTACCGATATGTTTGGGAGGGCAAGTTCTGCATGTAGTAATAGTAGTAGTAGGCCCACCTCCTACCTACTCACCGTGAGGTTTAGAGCATTTAATGGTAGGAGGGGGAACCATTTATTATCTTTAAATTTTGCATATTTAATACAAAAAAATCCAACAAATGTTGGTGAATAAATCAGGCAAACATTGCCTGAGAGTAATTGTATAATAAATTAGTTTATATAGAACTATTTATTAATAAATGTAACAATATAGATGAAATGTAATTTAAACATTCAAAGTATGTTGAAGTGTACAATGTTAAATATTTTAACTATATTAAAAAGTTAAAGTGAGATAGAAAGAGTTCAATTATTTACATATGAATTCAAGGTGGAGGAAGTCTTCCAACTATCTCCTTTGCAGCCAACACACAAGCCTTAATTTTATATCTAGATAAATAATTTTTAATGATAGCGTTTAGCCAGATAGGTTTATTACTTGATTTTGGTTTAGTTATATGGTTTGGTTTTGTGTGTTGACATTCAAAGAGATAGTGGTCAGCATCTCCCACCCTTCCACATTCACAAAGGTCAAAAGTTTTAATTTTGAATCTATGTAAGTAAGCTGGGAAAGGACCATGACCTATCAGGTACCAGACGAGGTATCTGTCCTCGACGAGAGTTGCAGTATTAATCTCCGGCATGAACTCCTTCAGCCGGAGACCCTTAACTGAGTTGGAATGATGCACCTGCCACTCCTCCAAAATATAGGTTTTCAATTTTCTTTTCAAAAAGGAGAGTGGAACAGGTACATCCAACGTCTCGCCATCATAGGCCGCAAGTTTGGCATGCTGGTCTGCCAACTCATTCCCGGCTATTCCCACGTGTGCCCGAACCCAGTCCAGGCCAAAAATGTTAGTATATGGAGCTATTTTCTTTTTAATATTATTAATATAGGTGGATTTACTATTGGGAGATTTGAGTGCCTGGACAGAGCTTAGACTGTCACTAAAAATATTAATTTTTTTATTAGCTGTAATAGCAAATAGAATAGCTTGAAAAATAGCAGATAACTCTGCCTGAAAGACAGAGTTATTATTTTTAAGTTTGAATTTAAGAATTTTAAAAGGGGAGTTTTTGTGGAGGATGCACACCGAGGCTCCAATATTGCCATCAATACCAGAGCCATCAGTGTACACCTCATAATCAGCGTTAGGGATACTATATTTAAAATTCAAAATTAGATTGTTAGCAGGAATGTCAGTCATAACACAGTTTAAAACAAATTGGTCAGGTGACAGGCCAAGCTCAGGAAGTTCTGCATGTAGTCATAGCAAATTGCTAAATTTTTCTTTTAAAGTTAGCATCTTCCTTCATGCGAGACGTTCTTTATTTCGACGTAAATTTTTTTAGCCCGACGCTTGTAAACCAGCAGCTCTGCTGCCGTAGCTCTTGCTGTGTCATAAAGTTATCTATTCTTCAGTTTTTGCTCTAGTTCCTCGCATGTAACGCATATATCAACTTGAGGTCTTCTAAAGGAATAGTCAAAGTTTTCATCGAAATACAGACGAAAGTAGTCATATCCCAATTTTGCAATAGGATTGTCCGCCTTGGAATTTTCATATAGTATTTTGACACTAAGACGAGCATCTACATACTTTTTTCTTTCCCCGAGTATCGGGCCACTTTCGTTTCAAGCGATTCCAGAAAATCATGAATTTCTTTTGATGTGGCGGGGTTAATGGCATTGTAACCTGTTTTCTTTCCCCTCTTATGTCTTGGAAATTTTCCTAAAGCTATCAAGTTTCAGTCGTTCAACTCTTCTTTTTGTTATCCCGTGTATAGAAACAAATGCCTTTTTGCACACATTTACTGTCGAACCTATGACGCTGTACGAGAAATTTTTTTTAAGTCTTTGGATTGCATAGATCCGTCTGTAGACGTGCCTGTATCACTCCTCCTTCTACTAGTAACATCTCTTTTTAATATAAGTGAAGTTAAAAATAAATCTTGTGTATCTTTATTAGGCAATTCGTTAAAATCGATTGTTATTTTTGAAAAATCTTCCTCCGTGAGCTTAGAGAAACAAGCCAGTTTGCACGAACAGTTAGGGCCTGTATCTGGCAGCTACAGCCTTACCTGCATTGAAAAATCAGCCCATTTAGATTTCACAATGAGCATGAACGCGTTCGATTGATACTCATTAGAAAAATATTTACTTTCCAGCATGGTTTACGTAGCTTGTTCCTTTAGTCCTTGCTTTCTTTATAACATTTCTTTGGTACAGTTCTCGATTGTTTTTTTTCTCTTTCTGACATGTCCATCAATCATATTGACTTCAAAAGAATTTGATTACATTATACAAAAACTTTCAAAAGCACAACACTTTTAACACTCTTCCAATCCAAACAATAAAAACGCACAGGTTGTTACATTAAAAGATGTGAAGAGGGTGTAACGTCCCTAACAGCGCAGTATCAGAGGTCAGCACCACTGACCTCCGACCAAAAATTCCCGAAACATCTGTCGTAGCCGTCCAGATGGTTTTTAGAGGTGCAGTGATTCAACTGTTTTTCCTGAAAAATCTGGTGACAAAAAGAGAACTGTTGAAAAGCTCGATCTGAGCAGAGGTTTGTTTTTGTGGTTCTCGGTTTTGGGGCCACGGGCGTTGAGGAGATCCATTTATGCCTGTTTTGCAGCGCCCATTACCTTGGGATACAAATCTCTATTGTAAAATATTGTACATATCGATATTGTAAAATAAACGTAAGTTTATTTTGTAATTTGGGCTGTTTCGCGCGCGCGCGTTGTGTTCATTGGCACACCACTCGGCCTACTACGTTACAAGGGCTCTGTTGGCAGACTACGTTACTGTTCGTCTGCTCACAGATGTCTCTGCCAACCAGAAGTTGTAAAAAGGTGGCATGTGCAGCACATGTCACCTTTTTTACAAAGTTTCGGATATTAGACCGTCCAGTTCTCCCATTTAGGTTACTTCATGGAATCTTTTTACACAGTATGTGGGTCTTGGTATAAAGGTATGATTCCGCCAATAAAATCATTTTTCGGAAAAATGTCACACATCTCCTTTTTAGAACTGCCGATTCAATTGTGCAGAATTCTGAATACCACATTTTTCGTAAGTTCAATTGCGATCGATTTTAATTAAATAAAAAATACACAAATTAACACCTTGAAAGATTGTTAACAAAAATTAATAATCTTGGACGAATAATGTCTTAACCCTAAATAGAACGATTTTGTTTTTTCTTCTATCAAACAATTGGGATTTCAAATATTGTCGTAATTCATTTAACTTGATTGTAAAACGATTTTTAAAATGACACACAATTTCACATTAGTGGTTTTGTAATTTATGAATATATTTTATGAAAAACTAAAAAGAAACTTTTCTTTCAGGAGAAGCGAGAAACACGAACCGTCTCCGTTTGCATTAGCAGTTTGGAGAGTGGGGTGCCAGCTCAGGTGTTGCCTCGTCATCTGACCGTGGTTCAAAATTACGTGGTGTTGTCCTCGGATCTTTCCCTTTGGGATTGATCCCGGACCGTCACCAATAGCCCGTTGTGTTGCTCCAGTGTGACGTTAATTGAAATACCCCCCGTTTGCATCAGCAACAAAATGCTCTGAGTGAAAAATGTCAAGCACCGCTTACAATTAGGGTCACACACCCCTACCGAGGGCGCTGTAACTCATGCCTTCAGTGAAGCCTTTCTATCTTTTACTCTGCGGTCCTTAGCATTTAAGGAAACATTTGAAGTCAAATTTCCTCTTCACCGTGTTTTGTAAACAATGTGTTCGACTGGCTAAATTTTTGGTAAAATACTCATTTGTATTAAGTAAGAAAGTACTAATTTTTTTTGTGATTTTGACGTTGTGACTAATCTATGAACTTTTCCAACAAACTCACAATTTATTCAAAAATTTCAATGAAACGCGTAATGTCTGATGAGAAACCAAATATGACTAACAAATGAAAATCAAGCGAAGTCGAAATGTTTCTTTTGTGGTTGTGTACGCCGCGAGATGGCGCCCTTTGTAAGGGTTGTTGCCCTCTGTAAGGGTTGTTTAAGGGGTTAAGCGTCAGAGCGTTGGAGGATTTGTATGAGGAGAAGGATGAATCTCATCCGCTCAATAAATACTGTTGATTTTTTACCATTGAGTTTTATTCATTGAAGTCCTCCCGAACATGTGGTCAGTTTGATCCGGAGGTGAAGAAGCAAACAAAGAAATTTGCGAATTTGGAGAGTTTCGGTTGTTTGTGAAGAAATGTGCTCGTTACATGGATGACATTGTGTGAAAGACTGAACTGGGGAACGCCATAAGTTAGAGAAGGTCCATATATTTTGGTTCCATTGTAATTGTGAGTACACTTTCGTTTAGTTTTATCAACTTATTATAAATTTGCTGTCTACTGTTTTCGGTTGGAATTTTGAATCGGGTTCTCTTTTCAATCAAAATGTTATTGTCAAAGTTAAAAAAGAGTGAATTAATTGAAGTAGCGGAAGAACTTGAGCTCGTTGTACCTACGGATGCTAGGGTTGTTCAAGTAAAAAGATTAATTCAAGAGAGCGATATTTATAACACTAATTACGAACTTGTTGAAACTGTTGTCGAGTCTATAATTCAGAAGGCAAAGGACAACGAGAAAAGGGAAGAAAGGAATAGGTTAGAAAGAGAATCGAACTTAGAGTTAGAAAAAATTAAACTCGCTCAGTTAGAAAAACAATTGGAAATCGCTAATATTCAGAAGGATAGACCCTATAAATTGAGCGAAGCATCAAAAATTGGAGAATTTGAGTCACCAAATTGGAGTTTAGAGAATTTAATAAAAAGCGTTAAAACACTAACCATTCCAGTACCTTCACGCGCAGATTCGTATAGTCTATTTTTCCAATCGCTTGAAAGAGCTTTTAAAACTAAAAATGTTCCCGAAGAGTTTAAGGCAGAAATTGTGTTGAATATTTTAGGTGAAAAGGCCACTAATTTAATGGTATATTTGAGTGAGGATGATCTAAGTAATTATGATAAGCTTAAAGAAATTGTGTTAAAGGAATTTCAATCCACTCCGCAAGAAGTGTTAAACAATTTCCGTAAAGCGCAAAAACTTCCAAATGAAAGTTATATGCAATTTTCGTCGAGATTAAGTGCAGCATTCGGGTATTATTGCCAGTTGAGAAAAGTGAATGACTTTAAGGGATTGTGTGAGTTAATGATTTCCGATAAGATATTTAGCTCATTAGACCGGGAACTTCAAATTCATATAGGAGTAAAGCAAGGTGAATCTTGGTATTCACCACAAGAATTATCTAGAAGTTGTGATATTTATTTATCATCGAAAAATAAATGTAGAACCGAAACTAATGTTTCACGTCCACAGTTCGGAAACAATTCGCAAATTTATCGTAATGTATACAGTCCACAAAAGATTTCAAAAGCGTTTGTGTCAGAGGTTAAAAGTCCTAAATGTGTTATTTGTAAGTCTAACGAGAACCATTATCTTAATATGTGCCCCATTTTCAAAAAAATGCCTGTTAATGAAAGAATTGATACGGTTAAAAATAATCAACTGTGTTTTAATTGCCTTAATCACCATAAGGTTACTAATTGTCATTCAAAAGTAAACTGTGCCATTTGCAAAAGGCGTCACAACACTTGTTTACATATTGGAGGAAATTCATATGAAAGCCGAATGCGTGGAAATGCAAGCGATGCCATTTCCGAAGTCAAAACATCAGTCTCGCCTGGCGCAGGATTAGATCCAAGGTCACATGTGTTCGTTCCAAGAAATGAATGTTTAGGCGATCGTCCGGGGGAGCAAAAGGAATCCCTATCATTCACAGCTACGAACGTTAATAGTATCAACAAATCTCTAGTGGTTTTGTTGAGCACAGCAAAAGTCATGATCGCGGATAACTTCGGAATACTTCACGAAACACGTGCGTTACTGGATAATGGAAGCCAGTCTTGTTTTATTTCTAAACAGTGCGCGGATAGACTTAATTTGAAAAAGGAAAAAATAAATATCGTGGTGTCCGGGTTGAATAAGTCATCGTCAGTGATTCATTCAGTAGTGAAAACAAAAATTGCGAATCACAGCGGAACGTACGAAAGGGGAGTAGAGCTATTGATAGTTTCGAATATAACAGATTATACACCCGCTAAGCAATTCAGCATTGATCTGATAGATTCAGATAATTTAAAATTAGCGGACATGGGTTTCAATAAACCGGGTGTTGTGGATATTTTGTTGGGGGCTCAATTATTTTATGAGTTTTTAAAACCTGGTCAGATTAGTACCCCTGGGACAGATATAATTTTACAGAATTCAGTGTTTGGATTTATAGCTACAGGGAGCGTTCCAATAGAAAATGAAACCTCTGTTCATTGTGGGTTAATTATGGAAAACTTAGACACCACCTTAAAGAAATTTTGGGAAATCGAAAATGTTGAGGCAGAACACGTGCTAGACAATGAGAGATTAATATGTGAAGATCATTTTATGAAAACGCATTTCAGAAATGACGATGGACGTTATGTAGTTAAAATGCCGTTAAAGGAAGATCCTCCGTGTTTAGGAGAGTCGAAGGGTGTTGCTGTTAAAAGATTGAATTCTCTTTGGCAGCGTTTGAAAAGAGAACCTGAGTATTTACAGCTGTACAGCAAATTCTTAACTGAGTATGAGGATTTAGGGCATATGCAAGAAACCAACGAAAGTCCAAAATACATTATGCCTCATCATGGTGTTTTTAGGCCAGATAATAGTACAACAAAATTACGCGTTGTTTTCAATGCTTCTGAAGCAACGTCATCTGGACATTCGCTTAATGATAATTTATATGCAGGATGTGTTGTCCAAGATGATTTATTTTCTATTCTGTTGCGATTTCGAAAACACACGGTAGTTTTTACCGCGGACATCAAAAAGATGTACCGACAAATTTGGATTAGTCCCGATCAGTGTGATTTACAATGTATTTTATGGAAAGGGCGCGAGAATGAGATGATACGCGTTTTGAAGTTGCTGACTGTTACTTATGGAACCAAATGTGCACCATATTTGGCGACAAGAGTATTGCAACAGCTATGCATCGACGAAAAGGAAAATTATCCATTGGGTGCAGCTGCTGGCAGAGACTTTTATGTAGATGACATTCTCAGTGGTACTGAAGATACCTCGACTGCCGTTGAACTTCAAAGCCAATTAATACAGCTACTAAAGTCAGGTGGAATGGAACTACACAAGTGGAGTTCCAACAATCCAGTGTTGTTGAAAAATGTTTCAGCAACGGAGAAGGAGTACAACTTTGACAGCCAGAACTCAGAAACTGTAAAAACACTGGGATTACAGTTCAATCCCAAAGAAGACACATTTTGCTACACAATTAAACCGTTTGTGAGTTCCGTGACTAAACGAACTATGTTATCGGACATTGCAAGACTATTTGACCCGTTGGGTCTTTTAGGACCTGTAATAGTTACGGCGAAAATTTACTTGCAGAAACTGTGGCTTCTCAAGCTCAATTGGGATGACGAAATTCCTGTGCACGAAAGAAAAATTTGGGATACCTTTCGCGAAGAACTGATTGAGTTGAGACACTTGAAGATAGAACGCCATGTTTTGTGTTCAAACTCACAACAAATAGACCTGATAGGCTTCGGAGATGCTTCTAAGGAAGCATATGGCTGTGTAATTTACATCCGTTCTTTATCAGAGACAGGCGAAAACAAGGTGTCACTCCTTTGCAGCAAATCTCGAGTGGCACCCATCAAGGAGATGACCATCCCAAGACTGGAACTGTGTGCGGCAGAGTTGCTTTCAAAACTTATCGTTAAAGTCCTGTCATCCTTGGACTTACCAATTCGTGAAGTAAACTTGTACTCAGATTCAACTGTAGTGCTTGCGTGGATTGCTTCACCGCCTCAAACGCTTAAGGTGTTTGTGGCAAATCGTGTCGCCAAAATTCAAGACCATACGAAGGGCTTCACATGGAATCATGTGAAAACTGCTGAAAATCCAGCTGACTTCATTTCGCGTGGTGTTACTCCTGCAAGACTCCAGCATCTTAAATTGTGGTGGTCTGGGCCTGAATTTTTGTCCCAGATGGAATGTTCCAAGACGGAGAAAGAACATTTAACTTTAAGTGAAACTGAGCTGTTCCAACAAGAATTCAAACAGAACTGCGACATTAAGAACAACGAAATCGGACTCTTTTGTGAAATTTCAGACATTGATAATATTTTCAAGATTACTAATTCATATGTAAAGTTAATTAGAATTTTTAGCTTTGTTTTCAGATTCATCTCAAATTTGAAATGTAGCACCAAAGAAAGGGGACCCTTATCGACTGCAGAGTTAAGGAGAGGTAAAATCTTTCTGATAAGGTATGTTCAACAGCAGGTATTTTCTCGAGAGATAAAGGCTCTAACAGAGAAAAAGACAATCAAGGAATTCAACGTAAGTAGTTTATCCCCGTTCATTGATGACGATGGTATTATACGAGTTGGTGGTCGATTGGTTAATTCTAATTTATCAATTGATGTCAAACACCCTATTTTGCTTCCTAAGAGCCATGCATTCACTGAAATGATATTTTTGTACTTTCATTTGAGAAATTACCATGTTGGGCCTCAAACTTTGTTGTATGCTATTCGCCAGGAATACTGGCCTTTGGGTGGGCGTGATGTTGCTAGAAAAACTGTCCACAACTGTGTAACATGTTTTAAGGCTAAACCAAAGGAGATGAGTCAAATTATGGCACCTTTACCTAAAGAGAGAGTAACCATCAATCCTCCTTTTTTCAAAACTGGCTTAGATTGTTGTGGCCCGTTCTTGATAAAGTATAAAAACCAGAGGAAGGGTGTATATCATAAAATTTATGTTTGTATATTTGTTTGTTTTGTTACTAAGGCAGTACATTTTGAAATCATCACCGAGTTATCTGCTGAAGCTATGATTGCATGTTTAAAAAGATTTTTTGCACGCCGAGGTTTATCATCTTACCTTTTTTCTGACAATGCCACTAATTTCCGAGGTGCTTATTCGGAAATAAAGAAGTTATTTGCTTTGTTTAAAAATATGAATGTAATTGATTACTTGTGTTCTGAGGGTGTGTCTTGGAGCTTTATCCCTCCTCTGTCTCCTAATTTTGGAGGTCTTTGGGAGGCTGGGGTAAAGTCCTTTAAACACCATTTTAAAAGAGTTGTTGGTGAGCACAAACTCACCTTTGAAGAGTTTTTGACGGTAAGCAATCAAATTGAAGCTATTTTAAATAGCCGTCCCCTCACCCCACTTTCATCCGATCCAAATGATTACAATGTCTTAACGCCAGGTCATTTTTTGATCGGCAGACCTCTTAACTCTTTGCCTGAGAAGGATATATCATCTGTCGAAAACAATAGACTTGGTAAATGGCAATTGCTAACAAAATTTGTTCAAACTGTTTGGAAGAGGTGGTCCAGAGATTATTTAAATAACTTACAACAACGGTCTAAATGGCATTGTATTAAAACTGAAATTAAACCAGGTATGATTGTATTGTTAAAGGAAGAGAAATTACCTTTATGTACTTGGTCAATTGGTAGAATTAGCAGTGTGATTCCGGGAAAGGATGGCAAAATTAGAGTTATTTATGTAAAAACGCCTAAGGGCACTTTTAAAAGAAGTATTTCAAATGTATGCATTTTGCCAATCTCGGATAATTTGGTGTAAAAGAAAATTGTTACTAAGTTTATAAGTGTGTTTGTATTTACATTTTAGATATCATTTATGATTTTGAGAGTACATGTTAGATTTTAATGTATCTGTAAGTGTCGAAATTGAGTTTGATTATGAAATTTACTTGAAACCTTGAGGTTTCAAGGTGGGGAGTATGTGTACGCCGCGAGATGGCGCCCTTTGTAAGGGTTGTTTAAGGGGTTAAGCGTCAGAGCGTTGGAGGATTTGTATGAGGAGAAGGATGAATCTCATCCGCTCAATAAATACTGTTGATTTTTTACCATTGAGTTTTATTCATTGAAGTCCTCCCGAACAGTGGTTGAAAAAAAATTAATCAAAAACACTTTGCTTTAGATTTTTTCTTAACTTATTAATTTTTCTCCGTTCAGACTTTAATGAAACTACAATGACAGTAACAGTTTAAGAATCCCAAATCCGTAAATTTTATAACATTTTTTTCTGAAAAACAGTGGCGTAGCGTGCATATAAGCCTGGCATCCCCTGATAAAAATTTTGATTTGGAAAATTCAGTGACCAAAAATGTAAATTAACAAAACCTTAGGCAAAACTGATTTGTTACATAAATCTGAGTGAGATGTTTTTCTATTTCAATATCCAAGATTTTCACTTCAGCTTGGGAAATGGAAACCCAATCATTTCAATTTCTAATGGTTTCTTACTATGATTGGTTAATAGTGTTTCTAATATGCATTATACGTATCTTCAGCACAGACCTACCCCTTCCCCATGATTGAGGCTAACATCTAGTTGAGATAACACATGCATCCTTAGGCATGGTCTATTTTCTTTCCTCATTTTTTCAGGGCCATCATGGCTCAGTGTGCATGCCCACTCATGGGAGTATGCTCAGTGAGTAAGCGCTAGCAACCTGCGAGTTGTAGGCAGTACAGGTTCGATTCCTCCCTGGGTGTATTTCTCTCTTCTGCATCAGTGAAACTTTCTTTGTAAGTTCATTACTTGACATTGTCTTGTATTTGGCATAGCATGGCCAAATATAGCCCTTGCGCCATAAAAAATCATCAACCAACCTGTGAGTTGCAGGTGGTGTAGATTTGATTCCTCCCTGGGTGTGTTTCTCTCTTCTGTGTTATTAAAAACTTTTCTTGTGTGTATGCCCATTACTTGATGTTATCCGGCATGTGTTTGACTCAGCATGGCCCTTGTGCTATAAAACCCAATCAACCTTTCCTTGCCTTTGTAAAAGACCGCCTCAATCTCTAAGACAGCCTTGGGATCATTCATACAAAGTTGCAAATATCGAGTTACAGGGAGCAATTGTGCTTTTTAAAGGGGCAAAACATAATTTGTAATTGCGAAAAAGTAACAATGGTGGATGGAGTTGTTTTCTAAAGCTAAGCGTAAGATTTGATTTTTTTGCGATTGAATCTCGGCATTCTCAGTTATAAATGCTATGCTACTGCTGGAAACATACTCTAAAATTTAAGGAACAACTTGCAGATATCTTAAAGACACCAAATATCACTTGCATAAAGAGAAAAGTAAGTGGAAATCTGAAACACAAGGGGCAACTCTCCAGAGCCTGAAGTGAAGAACTCCCATCTTCTTCATCTGACTTCATCCTATCATAAATTGATATATACTGCCCTATTTCAATGGGATCCTGAAATTGTCAGTGAGTTTTCCATTGCACTAGCAACCTGTGAGTTATAGATAGACCAGGTTCAATTCATCCGTGGGTGTATTTCTCTTGTGTCAGTAAAAACTTTCCTGGTGTGAGTATGTTCAAACTTGATATTTTTGCCTTGTGCTTGGTCAACTATATGGCTCTTGCACCATAAAATCCAACCAACCTGAAATTGTCCATTAATGGGAAGTACTATGGAGTTTTGACTTAATTTGTATCAGTCCATGCTTAGCAAATGGTAACATGTGTTATAGTCCAGTTTCAGAAAATTGCCATTTGAGTCAAGTGGTGTTGTAGGAGTGTTCATTAAATTAGGGGCAGATTAAACACAAAAACGTTGTTTCCACAGTTGGCGTTTCTAGCATGGATTCTGATGTGTTTTGGAGGGGATGTGAATTAGAAATGAATAATCACCTATAGCAATTTTCTCTAATGGATTTGAGTCCTTTTACCTATAAACCCTTATCACCTCAGTAGAAATACAATTTACAACTTCATTGCCTTCTCACCAGACTATCTGCATTCATATTTAATGGTTTGATATTTTATATCTTGTGTCTGGTGCAGCATGGCCAAATATGGCCCTTATGAACTCCCAAAACAACCAACCATGTTTAATGGTGGCTATTTGTTTACCTTCTAAATTGGTCTGAGTATGAAAAGTAATTTAATATACCCATTTCTTAATATTTTCGTATTCATGGATTCCATTAAAGATAATATAATTCACCAAAGATGGTGTCCACACTGCCAATTTATTTTACCTTGTGTTCATGTGAGATTGTTTAATTAATTTTCCTTTTGCAGATTGTGTCATACTGCACTTGAAGCTCTCATGTCATCCCGTGCTAAACTGTTTTTGGTCGGAGCACTTGGAGCAGCAGGTCTCATGATTGGATATGTGCATATGAATCAAGAATGGGAAAGGGAAAAGCTCCATGAAGGAGTTGTAAAAGACATTGAAAGACAAAAGTTGAAAAAAGTTCAACGTGAACTCCATTCTGAGACTAGCCTTGATAAATCTAATATATTATGATAAATTATCGATACTTATATTCTTTTAACATTTCAATATGATGTACAAAATGTATTTATAGTCAATTTGTATGGGTCAGAATAGAAAAATAATATTGGATTATTTTTATATTTGATTGCTTAACACTCCTAGCAGTAAGGTTACTGAGTCTTGTGTTCAAGAAAACGTCACCCTAAAAATGCAACTTTGAATTAAAAGTGTCACAGTTTGTACAAAGGAATTCCTTACCCCACCACTGACACTTGTTCACAGCATTGTTACTATTTAGCCCTGACTATCAAAGGATTGCGGTAATAGCAAAGTCACTTGCTATTTCCAGATGCTCTAAGTAAGATGAGTCTTCTGAAGAGAAATGATGTTTGTCTTTATGAATAGCAGTTTCAAATAGTGCGGTAAATTAGAGGATCAACACGCAGTCGACTGATCGATATAAATAACACTTGTTTGAAAAACAAATGTTTACTGTAAAAATGTGTATCTTTGAAATTGGAAACAGATATTTCTTCTGTTGATATGAGTCTAGTTGTAAATTAATTAAATTCTAGCATTAATTACAAAAGAGTTTGTTTTATAATACATGTATTCACAGAAATTTTTTGGTATAAATCCCATTGAAATTATTTATCGCAGTTGAGTTAGACATGAAGAACTTAACTCTGAACAAAAACAAAAGAAATTGTTCAACACTTGCTAATGCAATATAGTTAAAAATACTCAAAACATTAATCACAATTGATAATATTACCCGAGGTTCCCAACATTGGATTTTTATCTATTAGGGAAGAAATGAGTAGAATAAAACCTTTCAAATATGATAAACAGAATTATTTATTATTTTGCACCTAACAGGGTATGAAAAAAATCATGATTAAAAAATTGGATTTATTCGATTTAAAACTGATTTTTTATTTAAATCAAATTTTTATGATTTAAATTAATTCCTTGCCCATACAAGTTTAAACTTGTTGGACATTTTTGAAAGTTTGGATTTGTATTAAACATTGGAAAGTTTTGATTTATATTAAACATTAATATTTGATTAATAACTTTACTTTTTTTTGAAAATACAGCAGGATAAATTTTTGAAAGATTAGAATGCAACATAGGAAGCAGCTAAGTTGAGCACATGATAGAGTAAATAGATCAGTGCAATAAATGCCATTCATAAGCAATGTTTTCCCATCTGATTCTTGAGCAGTTTAGATTAGTTTGATTTTTTAATCTTACCAGTGACATGAAATTTTTTGGACCTAGATAAGTGGTTGTTGGATCCCACCAACAGCATAATAAATAACACCACATAGCATAAATTTTTGAATAAAATTCATCAAAAACAAATTTTCCGAATTTTTTTTTGCATTACAACGGTTATGTGTGATCGTCTTTCAAATGCATCATTGTACCACTTTTTAACCTCTTAAATACATATTCAAAACCAAATGTGTATTTGTAAATTTACCATCCATTTGTACTAGGTGTGCCACAGAAATAACATTGAGTATAAAACGATTGCGGTCCGCAACTCTGTTTTACAAGTATGGAAAAGAACTTTTCCAATAAAAATATTTTACCAGTATTGTTTGAAAAACAATTTTTTTCCAAAATAAATTAAATCCTAATATTTGTGTTTGAACTTATTTTTTATTAATAATATAAATAATTTACGAATATTTGATTGATGAATTGGTTGACTGGGGTTTTATGGTGCAAGGGCCATATTTGATCGATGAGAAAAGGATATTTAATTTTACATATCTTACATTTTGTAATGGAACATGGAAAGTCCAAACGAAAAATTCATTGATCATTTAAGAAGTTTGGAGAGTGGGGTGCCAGCTCAGGTGTTCTCGTCATCTGACCGTGATTCAAAATTACGAGGAGTCCTTGATCTTTCCCTTCGGGATTGATCCTGGCCCGTCGCCAATATCCCGTTGTGTTGCTGCTAATTAACTACTTACCTACCCATTACTTACTAAATAATTTCTCGTAATTTGTACAATTGTAAATGAATTGTGTTATTTTAACCCCGAGATGCTTACTCTACTAAACTCCATTCACCCAACTGTTACAAAAGTACAGCTTTGATATAAGCATACTTTTGCGGTAACGCTTTTGGTGCTATTTTTGTAACGAGTTATGGCAGGTAAAGGCAACCCATCTTTATTGGTATTATTCCTTCTTTTATGGCAATCTCAGCAAGCAGAAAATTCATTTCGAATATTCTAGAATTTTTTTTCATTTCCGTTAAATTGTGTCCTTTGAATCATTGATTCTTTAAAAAAATTTCCAATTCTTTTCCGTGTCATGTAAATTTGATGAATTAAAGTGTTCAGTTTGATTTTATAGTCACGGCCCAATGTAGTCATACCAGGTTGTACCATTTCTTGCTATTTTCTATTTTTGAAAATTGTTATATATTCTTTGGGGGCCGCAGTGGCCCGGTTGGAAGAGTAACGAATTTTTTGCGAAGAGTTTGCAAATTTGAATCCAGCCAAACACTCGTGTACAAGGGGGCTGGTGCACGTTAAATCTGTCGTGGCCTCAAATGTCCTCACATTGGCGTGGTGTGGAAGTTTGGAGAGTGGGGTGCCAGCTCAGGTGTTGCCTCGTGATCTGACCGTGGTTCAAAATTACGTGGTGTTGTCCGAGGATCTTTCCCTTTGGGATTGATTCCGGACAGTCACCAATAGCCCGTTGTGTTGCTCCAGTGTGACGTTAATTGAAATTACCAATACTAATACCGTTATATTTTTCTATCGTATGCCTTCTGTATTTAGTGTTGTAGATGGATTTCATAGTGTTCTTACGTGAAATTTGAAGTTTAATTTTTCTGGTGGTAGGTCAACTTTAGAAAGTGGGGAGTGGCTAATCGTTTATTTTGTAAACATTTGTCAGGATCAGCAGCTTTTTTTTGGATTTTCTTAAGGAATCGGGATTAATTAAATCGGAATTTTCGTGCAATAAATGCAACTTTCCGATGAACTTTGCTGAAAAAAATTCACTTTCAGACTGTTACACTTGGATTTGTATAAGTTTTTGCGATACTAAGACTAATTATTTTCCTTTTTTAAACGATGTTGTTTCTAACTGTCCGTTAAAAAAAACTTTTTTTTTAAAGAATGTCTTCCTTGGCGACATAAAAAGCGCGCCAAAAGAATTGTCACAAAAGTATGCCTATATCAAAGCTATAACATAAATCAGTACAATTGTCTTTTTCAAGCGTCATTTTTCGAATTGCTCTAGTTCAGAATGTACTCAGGAAGTCGAAAATTCGACACGCTTGCTCTATCTTTCGTGTTTCAGACTTCTGCATTTTTTCAATGATTGGAATTTCGTTTCTGTTTGTGTTTTACATATTGCAGATATATTATTTAGGAGTTAAATTACAATGAATTATTTATTTTCTGCAATTAACACTAGACATGGTAATTTCTTGGCGGTATATGTATATTTTGACCAACTTTCCTTAAGTCTGGTTGAATACGTAATGGTTTGTAGAATTCCGTTTCACAAAAATAAATGAAGTATACAAAACAAAACATTTTTAGGTACGGTGTGTAACTTTTTTAAACTTTACCGGTCATTTTAAAGAAGTATATTTTAAAATAAGATAGGTTACGTTAAATTAAAACGTACAAGATATTTCTAAATCGATTTCTGAAGTAGTCACCTTAGAAAAAAAATTTGTAGTCTTACAGAGGAGTGTGATGAATATGAAATGGAAATATTATGTATATATATTTGCGTAAAAGTAAATTGTAAAAGCTATGAAAAAGTTAACCGTCGTGTACAAAGGGGGCTGGTGCACGTTAAATCTGTCGTGGCCTCAAATGTCCTCACGTTGGCGTGGTGTGGAAGTTTGGAGAGTGGGGTGCCAGCTCAGGTGTTGCCTCGTCATCTGACCGTGGTTCAAAATTACGTGGTGTTGTACTCGGATCTTTCCCTTTGGGATTGATCCCGGACCGTCACCAATAGCCCGTTGTGTAGCTCCAGTGTGACGTTAATTGAAATACCCCCCCGTGCACTTAAATGATTGCATTTTTCTATGAAAGAAGGGATTAGTCTAATCCAGTGATTCTCAACCTTTTTTGTCGCTGCACACTTTTAACGATTTCAAAATTTGGCGGCACACAAAGAAAAAGATAAGTTTAAAAGTTGTTTACTTACCTATAATACACTGTGTAAAATAGTTTATGATAATAATTGTGAATGTAAAATAAAATAATATAATATGTACTACAAAAACAACAGTACGCTTATTAAGGGATTAATTACAAGGTAATAAGAATACTTTTAATGAGAAATTTGAGCTTGATGTTTTTTGATAATTTCATTTATATTTGGTCGTAAAAATGACAATGCTACTCTCATATCGTCTTCTACATTTAACAGTCGATCTTTTTTTCGTTTTTATGTTGGTTAATACTAAAAATCCGAATTCACACAAATAAGATGTAGAAAATTGTAATAATATTTTTAAAGCTTTTTTGGCTTATTAAAACGCAAAGCTGAAACTTCTGATTCAAAACAATATACGTACTTTAACATGTTTATTTAACATCAACTATCTACACATGACCTATTATAAGGCGGTCTGCCTACAAAATGGATTATGGCTATTGTTAGGGGCCAGACCCTTCAAAAGGAGAACCAGATCGTTCTCAACCGATTACAAAGAACGTATTACGTCGAACGCCTGCCACGCATTAAAGACACATAATTAACCAGAATCCTTTGCGTGGAGGATTACACAACAGCGCCATCTGGTGTGACCACTCACTTTTCAACACTCCCCACCTGTGAACTTGTACAATAGTTCTCACAAAAATTAGTAAATATTCAAAGACAACATTTAAGTACGGAAATTACATAATAGTATAATGTAATGAAATTAAACAATACCAAATACAATACAAATTTTAAAAAATCGCAAGTTAACACTGTTTAACTAATAAATTTTAAAAAAAAGAACATTTTCAAATAGTTCACATATACAAAATATATCCAGTAATAAGTAAAGTAAATAACAGTTCAATTAATTATCATGCACTTCCAGATTGTATAAAAGCTGGACAGGTCTTCTCAGCTGACCTGTGGCCGTCTGAATGAGACAGGAACGAATTTTTCCATCTCTCCCTGGAAATATGTTCACAATCTTTCCCAGTCTCCACATGTTGCGAGGGTATCCTCGTGAATCAATACCACATCATTCACCTGGAAATTACCTGAAACTTTGATAGGAGAACATAAATTAAATGATCTTAATGCCAGTAGGTAATTTTTCTTCCATCGCTTCCAAAAATGAGTTAACGAAGTTTGCTGATGTTTATACCTTTTGACAATGGAACTTTTAGAACCTGTCAGGTCCGTGTTAGATATTTTAGAGACAGGAAGAGAAGACAAACGCTTTCCCAGCAAAAAATGTGCAGGAGTAAGTGGTGAGGGATCATCATATATGTACGTTATAGGCCTCGAATTAATCATAGCCTCAATTTCTACAAAGACTGTTTCTAATTCATTTAAAGTTAACGAAGATTTTCCCACAATTTTCCTTAAACAAGTTTTGATTGTACGAAAGTGCCTCTCCCAGAACCCTCCCCACCATGCTCCCTTCTCAACAATATATTTCCATTGTATTCCATTGGAGGAAAACAAATCATGTACAGCTTTGTCCTTGATGCAAGTCCATATTTTTTTTTAATTCCAGTTCTGCTCTTTTAAAAGTTTTAGCATTGTCCGAGTATATCGTTCCACAAAGTCCTCGCCGTGAGATAAATCTGCGGAAAGCAAGTAGAAAGTTTTCTGTGCTTAAGGAGGGGACAAGTTCAAGATGCAATGCTCTCGTTGTTGCACAAGTGAACAGGAGCAAATAGTGTTTCTCAGTACTTCCTTTAGTGTAGAAAGGTCCTGTAAAGTCCAAACCGGTCACAGAGAACGGAGCAGTCTCTATCACCCTGTCCGGAGGCAAAGGAGCAATTTCCTGTGCCCCTGGTCGCACTTTGTACCGTTTACACACATTGCATTTGGCTAATACGGATTTGACCAATTGTCGACCTTTAATGATCCAAAAGCACTCTCTCGTTTGGGCAAGAGTAGCATCTACTCCCGCATGGAGAACTTTGTCATGAGAGTCCCAAATGACAAGTTCAGAAAACAGTTCCTTGTAGGGCAACAACAAGGGATGTTTTTCACCAAAATTTAATTCAGAAAAATGAAGACGACCCTTCAATCTTAATAAGCCGTGCTCATCAAGTTCTGGGTTTAATTGATTGATTTTCGAATTTTTATCTAACAACTTTCTGTTAGAAAGGGCCAAAATTTCAGTTCCAAAATGTTTTTTCTGAACAAATTTAATCCAATGTGTTTTTGCAGAAGATATTTCATTAGCGGACAAAGGGCCGTTAAGTTTTTCCGCATTGGATTTGGTGTTTTTAATGAATCTCAAAACATATGCAGTGATGCGATATACTTTGTTCAACTTACTAAATTTTGTCATGTCCAATAAAGGAGCACAAGAATGATCGACAGAGAGAAGAGAAGTAACCGATTTTTGTTTTCTCTCTACCATTAGATTCTCCTCATCAATTGGTTTCTCACTATTTATAGGTCAAGAATCCTCGGGCTCAATAAGCCAACTTGGACCATGTAGCCAAAGAGAATTAGTAACAACTTTGTGGGCACTCTCCCCTCGAGTTAAAAGGTCTGCAGGATTTTGCATTCCACTGCAATAACGAAAATTCTCAGGATCAGCGAGAGATTGAATGTCTGACACCCTGTTAGCCACGAATGGCTTCCAATCTCTAGCGGAACCCTTGATCCACCAAAGAGTTATATCACTGTCACTCCATAAATACAGACGTTGACATAGTTCAGGAAACAAATTTGTCAAATACTTTGCAAGTCTAGCTGCCAATAAAGCAGCAGTCAACTCCAAACGCGGTACAGGTAACAACTTCAGTGGTGCCACGCGACTTTTTG